>CALYLW010000432.1:140000-502168 GCA_944989445.1 Ampullaceana balthica
AGTTCAGGTCTATGGTGTTCCAAGTGTTCTAAATTTGTGTTGTTGTTGTTTTTAAGGAACTGGTTAACCCCGGAAATAACCTGACTCAGCCATGTTAGAACAATGACAAGAGAAGCAGAGCTTGCAGTTGAAAGAAGTGATGCATGCGTGTAAGGGTGTGTAACATTGTTTAAAAATCTGCTGTGTGATCGTTTGATCTCCCAATGGCCGGAGCTTGAGATAAAGAAAACATTATATTACATTTGTCCTATTATCTCATCTTACCAACAAAACATTCTTTATTGTGTTAATGAGTTAGTATTGTGTTAATGAGTTAGTATTGTGTTAATGAGTTAGTATTGTGTTAATGAGTTAGTATTGTGTTAATGAGTTAGTATTGTGTTAATGAGTTAGTATTGTGTTAATGAGTTAGTATTGTGTTAATGAGTTAGTATTGTGTTAATGAGTTAGTATTGTGTTAATGAGTTAGTATTGTGTTAATGAGTTAGTATTGTGTTAATGAGTTAGTATTGTGTTAATGAGTTAGTATTGTGTTAATGAGTTAGTATTGTATTAATGAGTTAGTATTGTGTTAATGAGTTAGTATTGTATTAATGAGTTAGTATTGTGTTAATGAGTTAGTATTGTGTTAATGAGTTAGTATTGTATTAATGAGTTAGTATTGTGTTAATGAGTTAGTATTGTATTAATGAGTTAGTATTGTGTATAATGTCGTTAGACTTGAGTCATGCGTAATTCATATAAACCTGACCAGAATACTACATGAACTACCCTATCGAATAACGACAAGACCCTTCCCCCATCTACTAGTCAAGACATCTCAGCGTTAGTCATGACTTCCATACCCATGCTTTAGTCATGACAACCCCTCGTACCTAAAAGTTTCCCTTCGAGTACGACAATGACAATACCTGCTAACGACAAGTACTACCAGCGTACGACAAGTGTCTCCCATCGAACTGACAGACAACCCAGCCAACTTCAAGACAACCCCAGCTTAATACAAGTAGAACCTGCGAGTCGTCTAGTATCAAACCCATAGTAAGACTAACAACCATCGAACTACAATATTATACATCTAATCTACAATACAACTCCATCGAACACAAATACTACCTATCCCGTAATCGACAACTACAACCCAGCGAAAATACAAGACAAATCCATCAACTAACTATTGTAACCACCATCGAACTACAATACAACCATCAACATACAATACAACCATCAACGACAATATACACCAATCTAACCACATAGAAAAAAACACATCATACTCAATAGTAACCAAGCTAACGTACAATATGTAAACCAGCTAATAAGACAATATTTAACCTGCGAACGACTAATAGGAACACATCTATCTACAATATTTAACCATCAACGACAAGAAACCCAATCGTTCGTAAAGTTAACCATCTAACTGACCAATTAGTAACCACGAACCGACCTATATAACCACAGCGAACTACGAGATAAAAACAGCGCACGACAATATAACCACGAATCGACTGAGAACCTTCTAACGACAAGTTAGTACCATGCATAACTACAATGATAACCCATCTAACTTCAATATAACCAGCAACCGACAATCAACCCCGACCCCAGAAGGACCAGTGTAGCCCCACCAGTCTGAACGCACCCCACTTTTCTCCCACCTACCGAAAAATACCGGAAATATCCAGTAGGCCAGTAGGCCGAATAAATTGATGTTGCCAACAGAACTCTTCATACTAAGCTGTAATGCTTGTTTCTGTTTTCTAACCATGTTTTAAAAATAAACATGGCGGAAATTATTGTATACACAAACACAGTAAATGTTCAAAATTAGGGATACACTTAACCCAAAAGTGTTTCTATTTTTAAAAAAAACATAAAAAATTATATTTAAAAAGACTCCTCAGTAGCAGTGATGTTATATTAATGCTTTCAATTAGGTACACTGACAGTCTAAGTATGTTTAAATCCAATACCGACTTTGTTTCAATACTTTTGTTTCAATACTTAATAGAAATTCGTACTATCCAAGTTTGAGTCGATAACAGGATATCCATGTATTTTTTAGCTCTATATTCTGGATAAACAAGCAACTATGTCCTAGATTGACATAAAATATCACATGATTGACATGCAGCTATTTCCTAGACTGACATGAAAATGTGTCCTAGGTTGAAATTTAATTATGACCTAGATTGGCATGGAAGTATGACTTAGATTGACATACAAATTTAACCTAGATTGGCATGGAAGTATGACTTAGATTGACATACAAATTTAACCTAGATTGGCATGGAAGTATGACTTAGATTGACATACAAATTTAACCTAGATTGGCATGGAAGTATGACTTAGATTGACATACAAATTTAACCTAGATTGGCATGGAAGTATGACTTAGATTGACATACAAATTTAACCTAGATTGGCATGGAAGTATGACTTAGATTGACATACAAATTTAACCTAGATTGGCATGGAAGTATGACTTAGATTGACATACAAATTTAACCTAGATTGGCATGGAAGTATGACTTAGATTGACATACAAATTTAACCTAGATTGGCATGGAAGTATGACTTAGATTGACATACAAATTTAACCTAGATTGGCATGGAAGTATGACTTAGATTGACATACAAATTTAACCTAGATTGGCATGGAAGTATGACTTAGATTGACATACAAATTTAACCTAGATTGGCATGGAAGTATGACTTAGATTGACATACAAATTTAACCTAGATTGGCATGGAAGTATGACTTAGATTGACATACAAATTTAACCTAGATTGGCATGGAAGTATGACTTAGATTGACATACAAATTTAACCTAGATTGGCATGGAAGTATGACTTAGATTGACATACAAATTTAACCTAGATTGGCATGGAAGTATGACTTAGATTGACATACAAATTTAACCTAGATTGGCATGGAAGTATGACTTAGATTGACATACAAATTTAACCTAGATTGGCATGGAAGTATGACTTAGATTGACATACAAATTTAACCTAGATTGGCATGGAAGTATGACTTAGATTGACATACAAATTTAACCTAGATTGGCATGGAAGTATGACTTAGATTGACATACAAATTTAACCTAGATTGGCATGGAAGTATGACTTAGATTGACATACAAATTTAACCTAGATTGGCATGGAAGTATGACTTAGATTGACATACAAATTTAACCTAGATTGGCATGGAAGTATGACTTAGATTGACATACAAATTTAACCTAGATTGGCATGGAAGTATGACTTAGATTGACATACAAATTTAACCTAGATTGGCATGGAAGTATGACTTAGATTGACATACAAATTTAACCTAGATTGACATACAAATTTAACCTAGATTGACATACAAATTTAACCTAGATTGACATACAAATTTAACCTAGATTGACATACAAATTTAACCTAGATTGACATACAAATTTAACCTAGATTGACATACAAATTTAACCTAGATTGACATACAAATTTAACCTAGATTGACATACAAATTTAACCTAGATTGACATACAAATTTAACCTAGATTGACATACAAATTTAACCTAGATTGACATACAAATTTAACCTAGATTGACATACAAATTTAACCTAGATTGACATACAAATTTAACCTAGATTGACATACAAATTTAACCTAGATTGACATACAAATTTAACCTAGATTGACATGCAACTATTACCTAGATTGACATCAACCTTTCGTTTACACTAATACTACATGTGTCACACATTGAAATCTACAGCTGACATGTATTAGCTTACACCCATGACCTACAGTGACGTACCCATATGACCTACTTTAAATTTCATGTACATTCTTACACTAACGACATGCATCAATAAATCAATAAATATAGACCCCAAGTACACACCCACGAGTCTCAAATGTACGTTTCCAGATAAAATCACTCATATACATAATCCTGCAAATGGTATTTAGACAAGTGACTATAAATACAAAACTAAATGTTGTGTATGTCTCTGTGTGTGTTCGTGTGTTTGTTTTAAACCTGATTCTATCAATCAATAATTGTTGATCTTTCTTTTTAAAACTAAAAATTCTTAACCCAATGTTCAAAGCCAATGTTGTGGCTTGTTACTGTTGTGGTTTGTTACTGTTGTTGTTTGTTACTATTATGGTTTGTTACTGTTGTGGTTTGTTACTGTTCTGGTTTGTTACTTTTGTGGTTTGTTACCGTTGTGATTTGTTACTGTTGTGATTTGTTACTGTTGTGATTTGTTACTGTTGTGATTTGTTACTGTTGTGATTTGTTACTGTTGTGATTTGTTACTGTTGTGATTTGTTACTGTTGTGATTTGTTACTGTTGTGATTTGTTACTGTTGTGATTTGTTACTGTTGTGATTTGTTACTGTTGTGATTTGTTACTGTTGTGATTTGTTACTGTTGTGATTTGTTACTGTTGTGATTTGTTACTGTTGTGGTTTGTTACTGTTGTTGTTTGTTACTGTTGTGGTTTGTTACTGTTGTGGTTTGTTACTGTTGTGGTTTGTTACTGTTGTGGTTTGTTACTGTTGTGGTTTATTACTTGCTTCCCCAACAGTTTCCTTTTGTACGTAAGAAAAACTGTAGCTGAACTTTAAATCAGTCAATTGGATATTATATATAATGAAATTTAAACCAATCATGTCTACATACTGGTGAAATTTAAGATCATGAAAATGAATGTCTGGCCGAATGTGCAGTGACCTTCAATAACACGACTGGTCACGTCTAGAGTAAAAGTAAGAGGGTTGCATGTCTCCAGGCAACTATAACACGCTCTTTGGATGACATCCACATGGACAGAAAGTTTGACATCAACATGGACAGAACGTTTGACATCCACATGGATAGAAAGTTTGACATCCACATGGATAGAAAGTTTGACATCCACATGGACAGAAAGTTTGACATCCACATGGATAGAAAGTTTGACATCCACATGGATAGAAAGTTTGACATCCACATGGACAGAAAGTTCGACATCCACGTGGACAGCAAGTTTGACTTCCACATGGACAAAAAGTTTGACATCCACATGGAGAGAAAGTTTGACATCCACATGGATAGAAAGTTTGATATCCACATGGACAGAAAGTTTGACATCCACATGGACAGAAAGTTCGACATCCACGTGGACAGAAAGTTTGACATCCACATGGACAGAAAGTTTGAAATCCACATGGATAGAAAGTTTGACATCCACATGGACAGAAAGTTTGACATCCACATGGATAGAAAGTTTGACATCCACATGGACAGAAAGTTTGACATCCACATAGCAAGTTAAGTGATGTCCAGTTTGACATTAAACCTGTTCACGTGCAAGTGGACACCCAGCCCTGTGAACTTGTTACACCGAAATTCTAATCACAAATTTTGTGCGGGCACTCAGTACCTTGTTAAACCACATATAGTACCATTGTAAACATGTGTAAAATGTACAAAATACCTTGTCAGCATACACCCACCTTCTACCTCAACCTCGTAACACAATTACACAGAGTGCCCACACATAATTGAGGACATGGTCGGAATATCCGCCCCGCCCCCTCCCACCGCCACCCCTACGCCCACCGATGTGTGTTCATCGTGTTCAGTTTTAGTAAATTAAAAACAAACCTTTGGGGAGGGGGGGTATGCTCTAGGAGATGACGTGTCGGCTGCTCCATAGGCCTTTCCCACGGTCCCAGGGCCCGACTTACAAGGCGGAGACAACAGAGGGCTGCAAGAGAGGGGCCCGCCTCAATTCTACTTCTCAGCTGCTCTCTGTCGGGTCAGTGGGTGAGATATACGATGAAGAATATCGGAGCAGAACTTACAACAAGAGGGCTTAACTAAACACTGATTTATTGTTATTGAGCAGCTATCGGTTCAGTTGATTGGTACTTGGGGTCATGACCTGCTCCGTTAGTACAGAGCTCTCTGTGAGGGTCGACGGTTGTCTGTAGGCCGCTGTCCTACTCCCAGCCTGATTAGATCCGTTACATTAGGTATTAACTCAGTAACAGTAGGTATTAGGTCAGTTACAGTAGGTATTAGGTCACTAACAGTAAGTATTAGGTCACTAACAGTAGGTAGTAAGTCAATAACAGTAGGTATTAGGTCACTAGCAGTAGGTATTAGGTCACTAACAGTAGGTACTAAATCAATAACAGTAGGTATTAGGTCACTAACAGTAGGTAGTAATTCAATAATAGTAGGTATTAGGTCACTAACAGTAGGTATTAGGTCACTAACAGTAGGTATTAGGTCACTAACAGTTGGTATTAGGTCACTAACAGTAGGTACTAAGTCAATAACAGTAGGTATTAGGTCACTAACAGTAGGTAGTAATTCAATAATAGTAGGTATTAGGTCACTAACAGTAGGTATTAGGTCACTAACAGTAGGTACTAAGTCAATAACAGTAGGTATTAGGTCACTAACAGTAGGTATTAGGTCACTAACAGTAGGTATTAGGTCACTAACAGTAGGTAGTAATTCAATAATAGCAGGTATTAGGTCACTAGCAGTTGGTATTAGGTCACTAACAGTAGGTACTAAGTCAATAACAGTAGGTATTAGGTCACTAACAGTAGGTATTAGGTCACTAACAGTATGTACTAAGTCAATAACAGGTATTAGGTCAATAACAGTAGGTATTAGGTCACTAACAGTATATACTAAGTCAATAACAGGTATTAGGTCAATAACAGTAGGTATTAGGTCACTAACAGTATATACTAAGTCAATAACAGGTATTAGGTCAATAACAGTAGGTATTAGGTCACTAACAGTAGGTATTAGGTCACTAACAGTAGGTATTAGGTCACTAACAGTAGGTATTAGGTCACTAACAGTAGGTTAAGAAACTTGAACAGTTCACCATAAGTCTGAGGTATCACTTTACTCATTTGGTGTAACCGTTATTCACTTAGATCATCACTGCTACACTCTACTCAACATTGCTACACTCTACTCAGCATTGCTACACTCTACTCACCATTGCTACACTCTACTCACCATTGCTACACTCTACTCACCATTGCTACACTCTACTCACCATTGCTACACTCTACTCACCATTGCTACACTCTACTCACCATTGCTACACTCTACTCACCATTGCTACACTCTACTCACCATTGCTACACTCTACTCACCATTGCTACACTCTACTCACCATTGCTACACTCTACTCACCATTGCTACACTCTACTCACCATTGCTACACTCTACTCACCATTGCTACAATCTACTCACCATTGCTACACTCTACTCACCATTGCTACACTCTACTCACCATTGCTACACTCTACTCACCATTACTACACTCTACTCACCATTGCTACACTCTACTCACCATTGCTACACTCTACTCACCATTGCTACACTCTACTCACCATTGCTACACTCTACTCACCATTGCTACACTCTACTCACCATTGCTACACTCTACTCACCATTGCTCAATTGGGGCCATGCACTATTACTCTACTGGTGTCAACATGACTTCACTTAGATCACAATAGCTACGTTGGTCTCACCATTGTACCCTTTAGACCAGTGTTGCTCAGTAGGGGTCACCATTGCTCCGATAAAACATTATACATGCATTGTTCTTTCTGAACGTCTTCATCCGTTAAGATTGCTAGGACACTATCTTTCGGTTATCCACAATTTGAAAAGATTCTACTGAATGTTATTGTATGTACCCCGATAAACTAAATGTCAGATTCCGCCTATGACGTTATGGTTTGTTGACTTTTCTTTGAAGTTTGTCAACAAACAAAATCTCAAGTCAATGTATATGTAATAAATGTGCATGGAATGCACTCTGAATAGAATGACTTGGTTAAAATATGCACACAACAAGTTATTCTTTTGAAGTCAAGTTGTAGATCAATGATCGTGGGTGTGTCAAACCCGGATGTAAGATTCATGGTGTGTGGTGATATTTGTCTAGAACAGTGATTCTCAAAGTGGTGGTCCGCGGACCGGTGCCGGTCCATGGGTCATCCGATGCCGGTCCCCCAGAAGTTACCAAGAAAGGGCATTTCGCTACCACGTCAGTACAGGGAAATAGTTTCACCGGTCCCTGGTGCAATGGAAAAATTCTTGCCGGTCGGCCTCTCTAAAAAGTTTGAGAAGCACTGGACTAGAAGACAGTAAGTCTAAAGCAGTGTTGTCCAACCGAAAATCGTTCACTGCACACTAAACTGGTAAAAAATTTGCGCGGCACACCTAAAAAAAACACAAGAAATCAGTGTTTATTCAAAAGATGTTTCATAATTAATGAGATACTTGAGCGTTTTCTTTGTAGCAGATGAGCTCAAAACGCGGCTCATTGCTGGAAAAGCAAACTCTCATTTTCTCTGTCTATCATCTGCAATCTTTCACGTTTGACGTATGTGAGCAGTTGCGCCTTTCCGCTGATGTCAGTACTTTCATCGATATGCATTGCCCAGAGCTTTTGGATGTCGTCGGCTTCCGCAAAATGCTCTTTAATTTGATTGTCCAAATCTGTCGAACTGTCAGCAATCCGAAGTCCCATCGTCTGGTGAGACAGTGGAATCTTATTTATTTTTTCAACAGCGTCGGGCCCCAACTCCATAGTCTCAACTGCGATTCGTAAAGATGGCAATATGATTGTCTCAGCGTCCAAATGAGATTTCTTTTGTTTGACCAAAAGATTCGCAAATTTATAGCTTGCTAACTGAGCTTTGACAGGAATTGAGGACAATTTCTTCATTAATTTTGATTGCTGCTCTAAGTTGGACCGAATGGATGCGAAATAACTTTTCGGCTTGTCTTTCAATCCTGGATTATTTGAGTTCAGATGCCGCTTCAGTTTACTGGGGTTCATGGACTCGTTGGACAATGCCATGTTACAATTAAGACAAAACGGAAAGAGAAGGATCGTTTGCACATTGTGTGAAACCATACTCAAGATATTCCTCGTGATATTTCCATTTGGTAACATTCTTCTTGGATTTCGCAGCTCTCTCTCCATTTTGATGCTCGCTGGAATCCTTCTGGCTTCTCTTCAAAAAAATTATCCATAGCCGTCTGTAGTTAAAAGTTTTTAAAAAGTGAACAGCAGGAAAGGGTTTTTATTTACTTACAACAGATATTTATTCCCAATGGAGGAGAGAAATTGTGTAGCTTTCAAGAGATTCTCACAACCAGAACAATACAAACATGAAACGTTTTTATGTTATTCCATTTGGGTTAAGGATTTTTTTTTCTTATTAATTCTATTCTATTACTTTATTATTCACAAAGTATTCTGTTTATTTGGAATTTATTCAGTTGCTCAATCGGTTTTTATGTCAACATAAACATTCGCATAAAAATAAATAAAATAACAAAATAATATAACAATTAAAAACTTAGAGCTATAAAAAATACAAAATAGCAAAATGAAGTATTGATCCCACTCTAAAAGAAAAGACCTCTATTTGTCCACTCTTCTACTTATTCTTAATTTGTCCACTTTTGTACGTTACCTTAATATCTCCACTCTCATACATATGTTCAAAATATTTTTCAGCCGTATTTTTACTTTATCTTTATTGTATACAGAGCTTCTCCCTTTTTCCCCATCAACTTTCAAATGACGTCATTTCCTCGCCATCACCCTTAAGACTCCGTCCTTGACACAACTCCCACAGGAATGGAATGTCTATTGTCTCCCTTCCACTCCCATTTGGTGTCCCTTACCCGGGTATTTGCATCCTATTTGTTGGGCCACCTCAGATGATAGATCAAATAGCACCCGAGGGTCTCCGCCGCTAGGACATCAGAGACAACGCTGAGTAGATTCAATGGGGGTCGAAGCCCAGCCTAAGCTAGGTGAAGAATATCGTTTGTAGTTAATAGCATAGATAACTTAAAATATGGCTAGCAGCGTACATCTGTATACGTTTCTCATTCAAAATATAATTAAATTATTCTAAAGATGATCTAATGAAAGGGTGGCCAAACCACGAGCATCATGCGGCATTTCTGAGTTCGCATTGCGGCTCGCGTACAATTTATGAAAGATATGTTACAAGGATTACTGGAAGATTTTTAAGCCAGGTTTAATGACCCATATTGCTTCAAAGCGGCTCTCAACATTTTTTTAATATTTTAAAATGGCTCTCAGTTACTACAGGCCTGGCCACCCCTGGTCTAGTGGCTGTCAGTTACTACAGGCCTGGCAACCCCTGGTCTAGTGGCTCTCAGTTACTACAGGTCTGGCCACCCCTGGTCTAGTGGCTCTAAGTTACTACAGGTCTGGCCACCACTGGTCTAGTTTCTCTCAGTTACTGCAGGTCTGGCCACCCCTGATTTAATGAAACACGTGACTAACAAGCAAACATACTGTCCAAGTTGAGAGCTGCCCCTTTTGTCAATTGCAAACTATGATAACACCCAACATGTTGTGGTATTGAGTGTAACAGCTCACTAGAGTAAGACAATGCTTATCATATTGATATGTGACGGTACAGCGGAGATGTTATATTGGTGACCGCTACATTTATGTTATTTGACCGCTACATTGAAGCTATTTGGCCGCTACATTGAAGCTAGTTGACCACCACATTGATGCTAGTTGACCACCACATTGATGCTAGTTGACCACCACATTGATGCTAGTTGACCCCCACATTGATGCTTGTTGACCGCCACATTGATGCTAGTTGACCGCTACATTGATGCTAGTTGACCGCTACATTGATGCTAGTTGACCACCACATTGATGCTAGTTGACCACCACATTGATGCTAGTTGACCACCACATTGATGCTAGTTGACCACCACATTGATGCTAGTTGACCGCTACATTGATGCTAGTTGACCACCACATTGATGCTAGTTGACCGCTACATTGATGCTAGTTGACCGCTACATTGATGATACAATTTCAATTTGCTATATTTTGAAAACGCATCTTTTGATTAAGCCAGATTTTGGCTACCTTTAAATCGTTAAAATATTTGACAACCCGCCGCTTAAGTCACAATTTCTTTCAGTCAATATTTCTGGACAAGTCACCGTCTTTAATTCGCCCTTGCCTCGACCTGCCAGCCGAATTTTTTTGAAAATTTCGGCTGGCTGACATAATTTTTAGGCTAATATCCGGATTAGCTGGATTTTAAAATTTCGGCTGGCTGACATCATTTTTCGGCTGATATCCGGATTAGCCGGATTTCTCCGTAAATTGACATTTGCTGCTGATTTTCGGCTTATTATGAAATATTCGTAAACATCATCCAGGGCTGTTCCAGCAAGTGTTACAGGTGCCGGTATGTTGAGAGATGGGCAATTAATTTTGAAGAAGTCAACAAAACCATCTTTAGCCACATTTCCAAAGGCGAGCAAGTCTCTACAGAACCAGATAACGATATCTCTTGTCAGTTCATGACTTGATGTTGCCTGACATTGACTGTTGCCTTCTCCATACTTACGGAAATATCCCAAAATTTTATTTGACTTTTCTTCATTTTGTACTGACACATTGTGCTTCACACTTTACTGAAGATTCATATTGCCACTTGATGTAATTGCGGCAAATTTGGTTACTTTGAAATGTGACCCTACTTGTCACCCAATGACTGCTGAGCAGTGAGACACAGCTGACAATAAATTCGATCTTCGTCTACATTTCTCCCATCAGCAGAGAACAGGCCACCAAAATATTTCCAGCATTGTGCTTTAGAATTTCCATGTAGGATAGGCGGTTTAGGTTTTACTTGTAGGTTTTTAATGAACTGCCTCTCTTCCCGGTTTAGATGACATTTGCTGACATTTGAGTTCACCTAAAATCATCATATAGTCATAAAGAATTGTTACATTAGAAATGGTGTAACGTAAAAAGGTAATCCTCCAGTCTTAGCACGTATATTATTTCACTGCGAATTTTATTTTTCTCTTGAGAACTTTCGTGTTAAATTTATTACATATATTTATATATGTTATATTTTAGCTACTATAGCACTAATTTGTAAGGCTTTTTAATTTATAAGGCTGTTTTCGGCCCTTGACGCTACATAATCAGAGTAGAGTAGGATACATCAATTTTTTTAAAAATCTAGCTCCTTACTTGCTGGGTTGTCACAGCAAGAGGTTAAATGAAATTTTCTCACTTACAAACAAACAAAAAAGAATCAAACATCTAGTAAGGAAATAAAAAATGAAATTTTCATTAAAATATTTATTGATCTTCTAGGAATCTTAAAATAGATGAATGAAACTTTTTTACAAAACATCTTCAGTCAGTAAGTTTATTTTAGCATGAGCCGTTCCAGGTTTTAAAAAAATCTGACTAGCAGGGTGTTAGATAAATAAAATTATGTATCCTACTCCGATTATGTAGCGTCAAGGGCCGAAAAAACCCTTATACATTAAAAAGCCTTAAAATTAGCGCTATAATTACTAAAATATAACATAAATAAATGCACTTAATAAATTAAAAATGTAAGTTCTCACGAGAAAATTAAAATTCGCAGCGAAAAGATTACGTGCTAAAACTTCAGGATCACCCTTAAAAATCATTAGTTATTGACTAAACTAGTTTCTGGTTAATTGAAACAATTAATTTAGGCTTTTCTTTCTGCTAGTAGAAGATCGTTGAGTCATAATTGAGTAATAATAAATCGCCTATTTCCGACAAAGCTGAACGATAACTTAAATTAATTAATTTATTGATTTGTATTTTAATTAGTATTTTATAAATTAAGATTATAAGAAAAAGATAAATGTAAGAGCTGTATCAATGATTATTTAGGTTTTTAAAAAACTGTACAAATAACTCATTTTTGTCACACTTCCGGTGACGGTTATTCTAAAAATGCAATCGATCTTAAAACAGAACGCAATGAAACTTAAGAAAACAAAAAACATTACGTTACGGCGGCTCGTTCATTTTTCGGCGGATTTACAGCGGACAAAATACGGCGGCTAATGCGGCGCGCCGAATATTTTCCGGCGGATTTTCGGCGGACGAAAATTTTGCGGAGTATTCGGCGCGCGGCGTCGGCTGAGGGGTCTAACCCTTCCCACCGCGCAAGCGGAGGATGCCCCCCCCCCTTTACCTTCTCGGCAATGCTCCTGTTCGCCTGTCGACTCGCGGGTGGTAGAAACAACAGCAGCTAAGGTATAACGGCAACAGGAGAGCGGTATGGCCAACGGTCCTCAGTCAGTGGGAAGCAGGTCATTACTTTATAAATAGTTCAGCTCCGTCGAACGTCAGGAATTGTTTTAAACTCATGGTGCAAGACAGAGGTCATTCAAGGGTAAATGAAAAGCACCTTCAAATGTTACCTACGTGTAAATTGTGGTAATAAATCATCTGAATTCGACAATAGGAGATGGTAAATATTGAGATGCATTTTGTCACTCAAAGTTATGTGAAGGTCAAAGACTCGTGTCCTTCTGTCCGTGAAGGGTTTGACCTTGGTGGGTGAGGGGAGGTAACACTAAATTGGAGTTTTCCATCTTTTGCTGATGACAGATGATAAGAGGGATAGGTTATAAGTTAACGGTTGACTGAACACGGAATAAGACTGAGTCCGACCCCAAAAAGTGGACCATATCAAAGAAAGTGACGTCATGATTTGTGTAAGCCCTGGACAGTAAAGCATGTTATTCAATTACCCAAACCCTACATCAAGTTGTCGTTAAGATGTCGTCCATTCAATGGTCCTCCAAGCGTAGCGAGTCGCCAATTGGTACTTAAAGGATAACGCTGGACATGTGGGCGTCTTCTGGCCGCGGCCCGGGGTGTGATTGTCACGTCCATCTCTGACAATGGACCACCCACCACCTCGATATAAAAGAAAACTCCAATGGGTGCCGCGGGGCTTCCACACTTGGGGTGAGAACCTTTTGTCAGACGGAACCCCCTGACTTCGGGGCGTGACAAAAAGAAGACCTCAGGAAATGTTGGAGCTTGCTTAGAAGAGGTCAGAGGTCATGTTATATCAAGAGTTATATTGCGTTGGGTCATGTCTTGAATATCATCATACTTGCTCTCAGGGATTTTTAACTTTGTTTCAGCGTGCAAAACGAAGCATATTTTTTTCCACGAGATTTATAATACACATACTTTGAACTTCCATCTGGAACATTTCAGCTTCTTTTCTCTCTTAATTTTAAGCCGAACATATTCTTTATTATTGGTTATATCGCAGCTTGTCAAAGCGAATTTTAATAGAGAATTTTGCCATAAAAAGTTTTCTATTAATTCAACAAGGGACTGTTCCTTACCGTTATAGTCCTTGAACATTTACAAATTATTATTACATATTAAATGTATGTATAAGTATAAGCCCACAAAACACAAACTTGCACGTGTAAATTAAGCAGCCGTAAAGGAATTATTTTTCATATCTAATCTATAATAAAACCTCAAAACATTTTCAATTTCGCAACAAAAGAAAATGTTTTGAGTAGACAGTGCAATTTATATTTCTAACTGAGCAAACGGTCTTTTCGTACCAAGATTTTCCTTTAACCCAAAAAGCTAATTTAGACATGTCACTTCCGGTCATTCCGATGAGGTCTTAAGTTCACCCACTTCCGGTCTGCGGCTAAGTTCTAGAGCTGCTGACGCCCCGGCCTGTTGAAGCCATTTAGAATTTATTTTCATTGCCAGGAAATCAACATAAGGGCAGTAACTGGCGTGCACGTGGTGGTGGGGTGGGGTGGGGTGGGGGAGGGCTGCGGCACTCACGATAGGTTGGAAATACGATTCAAGAACCAACCGAATATACTCCAGGTATCTCCAACATGTATTGATATTATTACATTATATCTAGCAGGAACTAAGGGCGGTAAAAAGGTTAAGACTTCGAGATTATAATTATGACGTGTAGCAAATGCTGCTTATTTTAATGGAATTTTATATTCCCAGCAAAGTAGTAAAACAATATTTTTAGGAAAGAAGAATGTAAAAGTTCTATTAGATAAGGAGTGAGGGCTCATTGATATTTTAATCCTGAATGAATTATTGTAGACAGCGTTTTCAGGTTATGGGGTTCAATACATTCTAATATAATTTCTGCTTTGAAAAATAAAAATGAAACTCCAAACTTTCACCTCTCCCTAAAAACAAGACCAACACGATCATCAAGTGGGTCAAACACGATCATCAAGTGGGTCAAACACGATCATCAAGTGGGTCAAACACAAACATCAAGTGGGTCAAACATGAACATCAAGTGGGTCAAACATGAACATTAAGATGGACAAACGTGACCAGATCAATCTTCAAATGATATCGGTTTGTAATTAGCTCTCATCATTTGACATTGGCTTTAATACTCCAACGGTATAAAAGAGAAAAGAAACAGATACTATATCTGCGTGATCCAACTATTTAATTATAAAAATCTGAAAGCAGTATGGAGCCTAGAAAGTCCCTTCAATATATTAGTCGTTAACTCAATAACGTCTATATATATATATGTGTGTGTGTGTATGTGTGTGTGTGTGTATAAGCGATTGGAGATTCCTATTTTAAGAGGGGGCATTTATGGGGGGTGCCGGATGATCTATAAATAATTCAAGTTAAGTTGGTATCGTGATGATGACGTATACAGCAGGTTTTCTTCTTACATACATAAGTGTGTTTATATTTTTTGGTTTCTCCTTCATCTGATGCTCGTTTTAAGAATGGATGATGTTCAATATTACCGTCAACGTATGGGGTAGGCCATACCTCACTGAGAATCACCGTCAACGTATTGGGTAGGCCATACCTCATTGAGAATCACCGTCAACGTATTGGGTAGGCCATACCTCATTGAGAATCACCGTCAACGTATTGGGTAGGCCATACCTCATTGAGAATCACCGTCAACGTATAGGGTAGGCCATACCTCATTGAGAATCACCGTCAACGTATAGGGTAGGCCATACCTCATTGAGAATCACCGTCAACGCGTGCAAGGAAAAGTCAAAGCCTAAAACTTGAGGTTCTCTCCAGAAGTCAAAGGTGGCGACATTTTGTGTACAGGAGCTACGTTGTTTACTCGTCTGCCGGTGAATTTGGCGGGATTTCTTACCTTCGGTATACGTCAGGTATTTGTCAAGTCTGCATTCTTTAGCTTTACCGTCCCCCGCTCAAACTGCTCGCCTGGGTAACAGGGGCGGTTCTAGATTTAAATAACTAAAGGGCACCCATGCATCTATCTATGTTAAGCTAGGTGCATGGACCAAATGCGTGGTATTAAGTTTTGCAATATTCATTGTCTTGTGATTTCCCTGTCTTATAAAGACATCTTCCAGTTGCCCGTAGAGGAATCCCCAGTCGACAGATGGGAAGCAGAGTCCCCCTGGTGTTGCTCCCTCCAGTGATCCGCCGCTGGGTTGTACTGAAGTTTAGAGTTCAGAAGCCGGCGGTCGTTGCCATTAATGCCAGGCTGACATTAAAAAACAGCTGAAACTAGAGCGGTCAGATTCGGATGACCAGACGAACTGACCGTTTATGAAAACAAGCGGTCAGAAAGTTAGGGTTCTGTTCCGTAATTATGATATATGCTATGCCATTGCTCTTTAACTGATATCGGACATCAGAAACCATAACGATAAAACAATTTTTATGTAATTTCTATGATATGCAAACTATGCAAACGTTGGCCGAAAAGATAAAATATTGATGTAAAGATAAATGCAATATTGGACATTCTTTAATGTAGCAACGATGGAATAGTGAAAGAACATTTGGTGCAATAATTATGCAATATCCAATTTGCTTTTGATATCTTCTTATCTATACAGACGCGCCTTCTATGCAGAAGATAGTTGCATCCACAGACCGACGGACGATCTGTTGGCAAGTGATGCAGCGTTCACAGGCCACGGCTTTGTGGGTTCCACGCATTACCCAGCCGCCTAACTATGTCTAACTACTTTCGGAGCTGGGTGACTCAGGGAAGCCCTAGGCCCGGGAACAAGCCCTTGCCTTCACACGGATTCGAACCCGTGACCATCGGTACGACAGTCCAGTGTGCTGCCACTCGACCACCGCGCCCCATTGATATAATAATGTCATTTTTGTTATTTAATACTGATGTATTTCCTACACGTAATAATGATGTTTTATGTTTCCTCAAATAGCCACCCAAATAAAATGATCCTTATGTGACAGTTTTTACACAACTGTCTGTCCTCATCGCTGGTCTGCACATCAAAGATGTCACAGAGATGGGTCATGGCCTTGAACTTGTTTGTATTTGTTTAATCCAACAAATTTGATCATCTTGAAGACTCCGTATTTTGCTGGTCATGTTACGATAAAAATATTATTGTTTTAAAGCCTTACTATTAAAAAATCACTTAAATAGTCAAACTATAACAATCTATTTACTACGCATGAAGCAATGAAATACCAGAGGGGTGTAGATGAGCGCTCTATGACTGTATTCTATGCTCAGGGCCGTCTTAACGCATAGGCCCTTTGAGCATTTGCCCGGGGGCCCACGAGGATAGGGGACCCATGCGAATATGTTGCAGAGTTTTAGTATTATTTTATAAAAATCTCATAATTTTGTGTTTATATGCGAAAGGGCCCTTTAATTTTATCAATCACTTCCATCCTTGAACCTGGACCAATGTCCAGGAATATCATTTACCACATTATGTAGATTGAGGTTTAATCCCTATAATTATTTTCCCTTTAAAGAAAAGCTTTATCGCAATTTAAGGAAATTTTTGGCCCGGATAGCAATACTGATGGCTAAATTAAACCTGTTTTCCCTCCATGTCTTTGTCTTGACCGGTTAGCAAAAATTCTCCCCTCATGTTTCTCCCTAGCTGTTCTACTAGTATTGTAGGGAAGCGAAGTAACTCCGCCCATTTGTTCTTGGTACTATTCTTGAAGAATTAAAAGAGTCAAAGTATTGTTCAATGAGTGTAGACTCTACTCCAGACATCACACAATACATATATCAACTGACATTTAATGCCCGATACATTCAAGGCTGCAAAATTGCACTCAGAGTGTTCCTCAGAGTGTTCATGTGCATAATGTGCACCAACTGTACAGGAGAACATAGCACTCAGAGTGTTCATGTGCATAATGTGCACCAACTGTACAGGAGAACATAGCACTCAGAGTGTTCATGTGAATAATGTGCACCAACTGTACAGGAGAACATAGCACTCAGAGTGTTCATGTGCATAATGTGCACCAACTGTACAGGAGAACATAGCACTCAGAGTGTTCATGGGCATAATGTGCACCAACTGTACAGGAGAACATAGCACTCAGAGTGTTCATGTGCATAATGTGCACCAACTGTACAGGAGAACATAGCACTCAGAGTGTTCATGTGCATAATGTGCACCAACTGTACAGGAGAAAATAGCACTCAGAGTGTTCATGTGCATAATGTGCACCAACTGTGCAGGAGAACATAGCATTCAGAGTGTTCATGTGCATAATGTGCACCAACTGTACAGGAGAACATAGCACTCAGAGTGTTCATGTGCATAATGTGCACCAACTGTACAGGAGAACATAGCACTCAGAGTGTTCATGTGCATAGTGGGGACCAACTGTACAGGAGAACATAGCACTCAGAGTGTTCATGTGCATAATGTGCACCAACTGTACAGGAGAAGGTTCTTTTTCAAGACTTAAAATCAGCTTCGTAGTCCAATGGGACAGCATCGTTTGAACTGGCTTTCAATCATGAGCATAGAAAATGAATTCCTGAAGACCATTGACTTCAAGCCGATAAGAAAACAATTTTCTGAAAAGAAATGGATACGCTTGTTATAATAAAGTACCGTACTGAATTTTTTCTAATCTAAATATTTTTGTTTCCATTACGAATTTTAATACCTTTGTTTTATCTTTTGTTATGGATGTAATATGTTATGGTGCTTATTATTTGTTAAAATCATATGTAAATATCTGTTTGTGTGTGTAATTTGTTGTGTTTTTGTAAATATCATAAGTAATACTATAAAATATGTAAATAAAATCTCTTTTCTCTGTTTTTCATGTTTAATGTTGATTATAGTTGCGGCTATACAGCATGTATGTCTTAACAAATATTTTCTTGAAATTAGTATAGTGACATTAAAATAGATAATACATTATTTTTAATCTTTACAAACTATTTATTTTTTTATTCCTGCGGTGGGGGGGGGGAGGGGCAGCACTCTTTCTTTGCCCAGGGACCCAACACTATTTCTTTGCCCGGGAGCCCAAAATGGTGTAGAGACGGCTCTGTGTATGCTGTGGATATCTTCTATCAAGTTAGCCTTTCTGTTTACCTGGCTTTATTCCTTAATGATACACTGATATCTGGTACCTTTGGTATTAGACTAGTTGGCTAAAAGATTCAAGATACACAATTAGACTTCGAGATACACAGTTAGACTTCGAGATACACAGTTAGACTTCGAGATACACAGTTAGACTTCGAGATACACAATTAGACTTTCGAGATACCCAATTAGGCTTCGAGATACACAGTTAGACTTCGAGATACACAGTTAGACTTCGAGATACACAGTTAGACTTCGAGATACACAATTAGACTTCGAGATACACAGTTAGACTTCGAGATACACAGTTAGACTTCGAGATACACAGTTAGACTTCGAGATACACAATTAGACTTTGAGATACACAATTAGACTTCGAGATACACAATTAGACTTCGAGATACACAATTAGACCCTGAGATACACAATTAGACTTCGAGATACACAATTAGACTTCGAGATACACAGTTAGACTTCGAGATACACAGTTAGACTTTTACTTTAAGAAAAACACTTGCATTCCTTCTTAATTCTCTCAGTTTATTAATTTGAATATTGGTCTATATCAAAATTCAATTTATTTTTTATTGATTAACTAGCGTATCACCCGTCAAAAATGACGGGAGTTTTCAAAATAAATACACATCAGATTAAAAAATAACGTATTACAGAACTTTCATTTATTTTATTTATTTTTATTTGATTCATTTATTATCATATTGAACAATTTTATGCGGAACGTTCGAAAAGAGTTATTTTTGTTGCAGTAATTTGGTGCGCTGCTTTCTAAAATTAGTAGCGTGTTACATCCAGACATACATACATACAAACATACATACAGACGGCGGGAATTTTATATATATATATATAATTATATATTGATTTATTTAATTTTTTAATTATTTTTTTGAGAGGGTTTGATTAGCGTGATACCAGTTTGTATTTGTTCGGGTTACCCCCATGACATCCAAACAAAATGAAAAGTTTTATGAAAATTGCCGCAGACGTTTTAGAAATGAGGTCCTGTCAGACACCGACCTACAGAAGGCGGCACACAATGGGACAACAAATGTCACCTGCCACAGGCCCAAGTACCTCCAGCGAACTTCTCGTCTGCTCGGCCAATTTGTTTTGATAGCATCTCCTTAGAGTCATATGGTGACGTCACTCGTGGTGTCCACGCAAAACTTGTGCAAACATTCTGTGTCTACATCTCCCTTAGAGCACGTCATCACGGCATGGCTGAGTTCACTGCTGAACTCTGACCTTTCTCAATAAGAAAATACTGGCTTGGAAGTGTTTGCTGTAAGACGAATTACTGGGTACAATAATTTATACCCTATTACAAGGTCAAATAGGAGCTATAACAGACTTAAGCACATCAATGAAAGATTCACAATTTGTAACGATTTTTCAATTATGCTTAGAAAAAAAGAGAACAAAAGATTTATTTAGGAATTAATTACCAATGTGTCGAATACTGTGTTCTATGTTAAAAGTGTCATTAACATTGTTATTACTGCAGTGGAGGGAGACCCGATGGGAGGTTCTTGAACCTCGAATACTTTATCACAATTACCAACCATACAAAACTGATGTTTCTATCCCATTAGAGTGACGTTAAACGTTACACCACTACGCTGTCTGCATTAACGGATTTGCTATACCAAACGACTCACCTGCACGTTTTCAACAAGAAAAGTTTTCTCTCAATTTTAAGGTAAGATGTGTGGTACGATGTGTGTAAGATGTGTGGTAAGATGTGGGGTTAGATGTGTGGTAAGATGTGTGGTAAGATGTGGGTAAGATGTGTGGTAAGATGTGGGGTAAGATGTGTGGTAGATGTGGGGTAAGATGTGTGGTAAGATGTGGGGTAAGATGTGTGGTAAGATGTGGGTAGATGTGTGTAAGATGTGTGGTAAGATGTGTGGTAAGATGTGTGGTAAGATGTGTGGTAAGATGTGTGGTAAGATGTGTGGTAAGATGTGTGGTAAGATGTGTGGTAAGATGTGGGGTAAGATGTGTGGTAAGATGTGGGATAAGATGTGTGGTAAGATGTGGGGTAAGATGTGTGGTAAGATGTGTGTTAAGATGTGTGGTAAGATGTGTGGTAAGATGTGTGGTAAGATGTGTGGTAAGATGTGGGGTAAGATGTGTGGTAAGATGTGGGGTAAGATGTGTGGTAAGATGTGTGGTAAGATGTGTGGTAAGATTTGTGGGGATTCGAAGAAATAAATTTGAAGCCCAGTCACCAGATGATCTGATAACTCGCTTTGGGTTAGTTTACAAAATGCAGTAGAGAAGATAGCTCAGGTGAAAAATAAAGGAAATTCTGTCTCCAAAATGCCTGTTTAATTCATTTCCATTCAACTCATTGCTACTATACTTTATATAATTTTCAAAAAGGTTTTTTTACATCAACATCTTTTTTATTCAGTCTCTGTCCTCAGGGCGGCCCTGTCTGTTCTGTCTGTCCTCAGGGCCGGCCCCGTCTGTACTGTCTCTGTACCCAGGGCCGGCCCTGTCTGTACTTTGTAGGTTAATATTTAACGCTAAATAAACTTTTCGGTTGAAAATTGGACAAAGTTTTTATTACAAATTACCAACTATCCATACAACAAAATTTTTCTTTTACAGATTCTTGATCTACACAATCAACAACTCATCAAAATCCAAAAACTGAAAGAATTTGGCCACAATCCAATCATGACTGAAATATTTGGCCACAATCCAATCATGACTGAAATATTTGGCCACAATCCAATCATGACTGAAATATTTGGCCACAATCCAATCATGACTGAAATATTTGGCCACAATCCAATCATGACTGAAATATTTGGCCACAATCCAATCATGACTGAAATATTTGGCCACAATCCAATCATGACTGAAATATTTGGCCACAATCCAATCATGACTCAGTTTATGTTGAATAGATTACTTTCACATTAAAATATGCATTTTCTTAACATGAGATCACATCTATAATCCCCAAAATGACATCACAATAGTCCTTGAAATGACAAGACATCTAAAGTCCTTGAAATGACAAGACATCTATAGTCCTTGAAATGACAAGACATCTAAAGTCCTTGAAATGACAAGACATCTAAAGTCCTTGAAATGACAAGACATCTAAAGTCCTTGAAATGACAAGACATCTATAATCCCTAAAATGACATCACACCTATAGTCCTTGAAATGACAAGACATCCAAAGTCCTTGAAATGACAAGACATCTATAGTCCTTGAAATGACAAGACATCTAAAGTCCTTGAAATGAAAAGACATCTAAAGTCCTTGAAATGACAAGACATCTAAAGTCCTTGAAATGACAAGACATCTATAATCCCTAAAATGACATCACACCCATAGTCCTTGAAATGACAAGACATCTAAAGTCCTTGAAATGACAAAACATCTAAAGTCCTTGAAATGACAAGACATCTATAATCCCTAAAATGACATCACACCTATAGTCCTTGAAATGACAAGACATCTAAAGTCCTTGAAATGACAAGACATCTTTAGTCCTTGAAATGACAAGACATCTAAAGTCCTTGAAATGACAAGACATCTAAAGTCATTGAAATGACAAGACATCTATAATCCCTAAAATGACATCACACCTATAGTCCTTGAAATGACAAGACATCTTTAGTCCTTGAAATGACAAGACATCTTTAGTCCTTGAAATGACAAGACATCTAAAGTCCTTGAAATGACAAGACATCTAAAGTCCTTAAAATGACAAGACATCTATAATCCCTAAAATGACATCACACATATAGTCCTTGAAATGACAAGACATCTAAAGTCCTTGAAATGACAAGACATCTATAGTCCTTGAAAAGACAAGACATTTAAAGTCCTTGAAATGACAAGACATCTAAAGTCCTTGAAATGACAAGACATCTAAAGTCCTTGAAATGACAAGACATCTAAAGTCCTTGAAATGACAAGACATCTTTAGTCCTTGAAATGACAAGACATCTAAAGTCCTTGAAATGCCAAGACATCTATAGTCCTTGAAATGACAAGACATCTATAGTCCTTGAAATGACAAGACATCTATAGTCCTTGAAATGACAAGACATCTATAGTCCTTGAAATGACAAGACATCTATAGTCCTTGAAATGACAGTCCATCAGCAGGGCGGACTTAGCCTTTGAACCACTCCGCGCAAAAGTGAAAAATTGCGCCCCTCTGTAACTGCAAATTACGTATTCTTAAAATGGTGTATGAATATGGCTGTTTATATAATGTTTTAGCGAACATCAATAAAAATTTAAAATTTTTAATAAAAAAATCAGGAAAACATCTAAAAAAATAAATTTAAAAAATAAACAAACAAAAAAAACAACACTTTAACTCAAACTTTAACACAGTAATAAACACAAATACTTGTAATTAGATTTTACTAAAAATGCTTAAGAAAAAAGTTAACATGAGTTTTTAAACGAACGATAAGTTCAGAAAATTCTCTAATTAATTTAGAAATACTTACGTTGTTACTGAGTTCATAATCAGCTGCTATTATTGCGAGGTTTGACAATCTTGTTTGAAAAAAATGTTTCCAAAATAGTTCTTGATAATTTTAGTTTGAAAAATTGCTTTCCCCGAATCAAAATTTACTAAAATTCCTAGCGCAACGCTAAATTTTGGAGCATATTTCATCTTAGTTATGAATTTCTAAACTTCCAAAAATTTCTAAATACTTTTTCAATACAGAAAACACTCTTGAGTTCATTGGAAATTGTATATCAACTGATTCTCCATCTGTTAAACTGCTTTCAAAATCTTTGCAATTTGCCAAAATCAAAGGAGAACTAACATCTTTTTTTAATATTTATGATATAAAAACAAAATTAACTCTAGTGATGTTGCAGCTGATAAAATCTTTCTTCTAAAGACTTGGATGCAATGTCAACAAGGTGGTAAGAGAATTCAAATTATTTTTTGTTTTTTTTCCTGTGCATCCATTGTGGGCTCGACATGATTTTCATCAAATTGACTTTTTCTCCTACAAAACTCGAAGTCCATTTTCATTTTCAGAGGCGTCACTAGGAGTCCGACCACACCGGGTGACACAAAAACATAAAATTCTGTATGTTCCCGTTATTTGGCACTGACAAGTCGGCAGGAGGTCTATGGCGGTAAGTCGTGAGGCGGTGACACCATGAGCTACCGCACTGGATGACACCAATCCTATATGTATAGTGACGCCTTTGATCATGCTCATTTAAATGTTATTTGCTATTCCTAAATGCAAAGCAGCTATCGCATAAGTTTGACAATCGTTGAAAAACCGCGTCCAATGATGGGTTTCTACATTCCAAAATGTTTGAGACGTAGCATCTCTTGTTTGCGAAGTTGAAAACGAAGACTCAATTCAAGAGAGGATTTTTTTGCCTTTAGAATGTTTTTTTTTAGTAGTTTCATGATTTATTTAGGATGTGTACTCTATGCTGTCAATCTCCATAACCATCGTTTGTTAATAAAGATATAGTCATTGTAACAATATTGCTGTAGAGGCAAAAAACAGAATCTTTAGCTATATAATAGACCAATCATTTCTGGTAATTTTCTCTCAGTTAAACCTTCTTGTACTGTATGCCGGTCCAAGTCGTAAGAATGGAAGGCAGTGCCGGTCCAAGTCGTAAGAATGGAAGGCTTGTGTTTAACTCCAGTGATGCTCAGTGTTTCCTACAGACTATCTTTTTGGTATTTTTCCCCATTGGCTCTGACCCGGACCTTACGTTGTATGAATGACATTTTTCTTTAGTGCACATGGTGAGTATATTTCTCTAAGTCAGACGTGTAACCAAACACATTGACTAAAGATGACTTGGTGTTTTCATTTATTTAATTATTCTCTCCCTCATTTCCCGATTTATGAATGGGGTATTTTAATCATGGACCTTTCATCATATTAATTTTTTCTCATGTAGTTATTAGTCACTTAACTGGATTACAAATATTATTTTTTTGTTTTACCTTATTGAATAGTTAGAGAGCGAAAGTCTATACAGATATTGCCGGAGAAGCAAAATTTAGCAAACTTTTCATTGGGGAAAAAAAAAGTAATACCATGAATTCTGTGGCCGTTAGGTGGCGGCAGGGGCGGCGATGGTGGGGTGATCTCTGACCTCGGTAAGTCAAAAGTGGTAAACCAGGTTTTCATTCTGTCGCGGCAGGCGGCCTGAGATCTGAAGCAGGCTCAATAGGTGGGGGTGGGGGGGGCGGGGTGAAAAGTTCCGGTGGTAGCACCTACAAGATGGTGGACGTGTCCTAAGCACATGTTCAAAAAGATGCCACTTCTGCAACGGATAAATTAATAATTCAGGGATCCGTTACCTTACGATGTGTTGACCTTTGACCCCTGACCTCACACTTGCAGAACCAATAGATCCTCTTGTTTCATACGGCGCTATTTGAGTATCGTTTCTTTTCCGCAATCATTGCGTCACGCTTTGTTGGTGGCTATTGGAGTTGAATGTTTGTTATTGACGTCACATCGGTTCATGGCCGTCATTCAAGATGTTGTTAAATTATAAACCTTAAACTATACTACACTGGACATGAAAACTTTACTTTAAAAAGAAAAAAGGGTTCCGAAATTGTTTGATTTTGTCCTCAGTCAGCAACGTTACTCATGTCATTCAGCTCAGAACTAAATCTATATATATATATATTAATAAATATATTTGACAGCTTCTACTAAACAGATTAGCTGAGACAGCTTGAAACATTTTGGGAGCCTTCAAATTGGACGTTGAAAAACACACTTGCACATTTCTAACTTGAGTTTTGCCATGATAACTAAAGTAATTAATGGTAACTCTTGTCTTTCAACTTATTTGATTAAAGGTAAAACAGCTAAGTTTAGCAGACCGACTTTCTTATCTACAGAAGGATTTCGTTGTATAAAGGGCTATGCGTAGAGAGTAGAATTAGAATGAAAGAACTGGAGTGTTTTTCTCTGAACACGGGGTTAGGCAGTGAAGTCTATTTCAAAGTTATGACTGGTAGCCCGGGTCACCGGGGATGAGAGGGGGGGGGCGGAGTAACGCTATTTGGGAGATGGCGGTGGGTGATCGCGAGATACGGGAGGTGTCTAGTTGGGTGGTGGTCTGTCCGGTAACGGTAGGGACGGGCGGGGGGGAGGGGGATCATAAAGGGAGGTAGACCCTGTCTGACAAGGTCGTGAATACTGGTATATGAAATCAGGGGCAAGGTGTGTGTGTGTAGGCGAGAGGGGGGTAATCTGCTGTGACTAACTGGGGCGCGTGGAGAAGTTTCTGCCCCGAGCCAGACCCCGGGCTTTGACAGAGTGTTTTGTACTCCTTGGCCACTACAGCAGATGAAAATAAATTGTCTCCCTTTTTACGACTTTTCTTACCATTCACGAAACATGGAAACCAATTCCTTTAATCTTGAAACTATAGAAACTCGCTGTCCTCCAGGACGTAACTGTAGAGGGTTAATTCTACACATGAAGCAGTGATGTGTTTCGTAATTTTGCATACTACTGACCGCTTGCTTTTCGAAATTTCCTGACATTAAATCTTCAACTTAAACAAGAGTCCGAGAAAGTATTGATGGTTTTAACTTTCAATTAAATTATTCAACAAATAATAATTTTTAAAAACCTTGAAATATATATAATGTGATAAAACGATTTTTTTTCAGCTTGTGTTTTATGGTAAGCTTAATAAAAAGAAAGAGCACTTTTAAAATAAGTTTTTTTTTCATTTGTTGACAGTTAACATGTATTATTCCTTATAGTTTAGCTACAGTAAATTTGATTATTACAAACTGGATATTCAATCGGTTCTCATTTAGTTGATGGTATTGCCGCCTACTGGTGAGCTTTACCAACTATCGGATTTGGTAATTAACCCTTGTAGACACCTGTATTTCGTGTGGTCAGTGTGGATACCAACAAAATGAAGGCAGCCGCAGTTCTTTACAATCAGACGAAGATTTCTTGTATCTTATCTTATATTATTCGAGCAACAAAGCCCGTCCAAGGAAGTTCCGCCACCGTTCGGTGGCATGTTGTAACTCCCCTCCAACAGCCGTCTCGACCGGCATACATGTGCATCGCGTCAAAAATACAATTCATTATAGTTAAAATAAATAACTCGTAAAAACTGAGCTTTTGACTATAAATCCTAACGCGCATAACTCAAAATAGAGTCTTGGAAGAAATACTGCACCAAAAATAACTCGTTTTGAACGTCCGCGTAAAAGTGTTCAATATGATTGGCTGTAGGAGTCATATGTGTTTGAGGGACCAATCACTATCGATGACTGGACAGAGCGTAGCCTTTTATTATATAAGAAGATTATAGACGCTCCAAATATACAGCGAATCATTACACCCCATAACTACCCATGGTTTACTTCTATAGTCTTGAATTTTTATTAGAGTTTTCAATGGTGATAGTGTTTACTCTCCCGGCTAGTTCGACTACTCAGTTTTACACACGAATTCTACACGAGAATTAGAAGAATTAGTATGCATTTGTTTTTGCACATAGAAAAAGAAAAATGTTTTTATATGTCTGAGGGTTGCATTAGATTATCATTGTGTTGTATTAACAAGTTAGAACTAATAGTCATATGCATTGTTACTACTTAAATACTTTATTCGTTGTTCTTCTGTCGTCTTGTATTTCTAAGTTTAAATATTAAACAAATGCTGGTACACGCGACAATTATGATTAATTCTACAGGCTGGTACACGCGACAATTATGATTAATTCTACAGGCTGGTACACGCGACAATTATGATTAATTCTACAGGCTGGTACACGCGACTATTATGATTAATTCTACAGGCTGATACACGCGACTATTATGATTAATTCTACAGGCTGGTACACGCGACTATTATGATTAATTCTACAGGCTGGTACACGCGACTATTATGATTAATTCTACAGGCTGGTACACGCGACTATTATGATTAATTCTACAGGCTGGTACACGCGACTATTATGATTAATTCTACAGGCTGGTACACGCGACTATTATGATTAATTCTACAGGCTGGTACACGCGACTATTATGATTAATTCTACAGGCTGGTACACGCGACTATTATGATTAATTCTACAGGCTGGTACACGCGACTATTATGATTAATTCTACAGGCTGGTACACGCGACTATTATGATTAATTCTACAGGCTGGTACACGCGACTATTATGATTAATTCTACAGGCTGGTACACGCGACTATTATGATTAATTCTACAGGCTGGTACACGCGACTATTATGATTAATTCTACAGGCTGGTACACGCGACTATTATGATTAATTCTACAGGCTGGTACACGCGACTATTATGATTAATTCTACAGGCTGGTACACGCGACTATTATGATTAATTCTACAGGCTGGTACACGCGACTATTATGATTAATTCTACAGGCTGGTACACGCGACTATTATGATTAATTCTACAGGCTGGTACACGCGACTATTATGATTAATTCTACAGGCTGGTACACGCGACTATTATGATTAATTCTCCAGTAACGAATCTTTATGCTCTTTTTGTGACAATTTGAGAACAAACATTTGCGATACTTAATTAATTATATTTAAATTGGCTCGTCCTTCCCGTCTTACTTTTGCATCTAGTTTTGGTTGAGTCACGTGACACTCGGGATCACCCGATGAATGGCGAGGTCGCCTTACACTTCGATGGTCGTAATTGACCGCGTCTGCTTCGATGAATAAACGGATTTGTAGGGGAGCTCAGTACTATTAACCAGTGTTACTACTATGTCAAGAGTAAAGTAGATGGCAATCGTATAAAATCTTCGTGGTTTAAATATAATTAATATTTTTAATTTCAATATTTTCAAAAAAATGTGAATTGACAAAACGTTAGATACATTAAAATGAAATGGTTAAATTTGTTTTAAAATAATAATAAAATATATTTGTGAATAAATCGTAAACATATCAACGTGCATTTAATTTGGGTACAACAATCCTACAATGTAATTTTTTTTCCTCACAAATTCTCGTGCGATTAAACTCACCTTTGACAGATATTATTGCGGTTGAACAGTCTCTTGAATGTGAGTCGGCCCAGTCTTTTCCCAATATGAAATTACTCTTCTCTTTCATTTAAATATGTGTGCCGTTGTTACCTCTACAATTATGGACATCTTCCGCCTCAAGAATGATTATGACAATGACGTGGCTAAACGATAATATTTTCTCATTAATTATTCAACGTGTGGTTCATCTAATACGGCTTTGAGACACTCTGACAACGCGACCCTGGCCCCATTTAACGTTTGAGAATCATTCCTACCTCGGGTACCCCATACCACTATCGCCAGCCAGCGTCTCTAGTGCCCTGGCCCCATTTAACGTTTGAGAATCATTCCTACCTCGGGTACCCCATACCACTATCGCCAGCCAGCGTCTCTAGTGCCCTGGTCCCATTTAACGTTTGAGAATCACTCCTACTTTGGGTACCCCGTACCACTATTGCCAGCCAGTGTCTCTAGTGCCCTGGTCCCATTTAACGTTTGAGAATCACTCCTACTTTGGGTACCCCGTACCACTATTGCCAGCCAGTGTCTCTAGTGCCCTGGCCCCATTTAACGTTTGAGAATCATTCCTACCTCGGGTACCCCATACCACTATCGCCAGCCAGCGTCTCTAGTGCCCTGGTCCCATTTAACGTTTGAGAATCACTCCTACTTTGGGTACCCCGTACCACTATCGCCAGCCAGCGTCTCTAGTGCCCTGGCCCCATTTAACGTTTGAGAATCATTCCTACCTCGGGTACCCCATACCACTATCGCCAGCCAGCGTCTCTAGTGCCCTGGCCCCATTTAACGTTTGAGAATCATTCCTACCCTGTGGTACCCAGTACCACTATCGCCAGCCAGTGTCTCTAGTGCCCTGGTCCCATTTAACGTTTGAGAATCACTCGTACTTTGGGTACCCCGTACCACTATTGCCAGCCAGTGTCTCTAGTGCCCTGGCCCCATTTAACGTTTGAGAATCATTCCTACCCTGTGGTACCCCTTACCACTATCTCCAGCCAGTGTCTCTAGTGCCCTGGCCCCATTTAACGTTTGAGAATCATTCCTACCTCGGGTACCCCATACCGCTATCGCCAGCCATCGTCTCTAGTGCCCTGGCCCCATTTAACGTTTGAGAATCATTCCTACCTCGGGTACCCCCTACCACTATCGCCACCCAGCGTCTCTAGTGCCCTGGCCCCATTTAACGTTTGAGAATCATTCCTACCTCGGGTACCCCATACCACTATCGCCAGCCAGCGTCTCTAGTGCCCTGGTCCCATTTAACGTTTGAGAATCACTCCTACTTTGGGTACCCCGTACCACTATTGCCAGCCAGTGTCTTTAGTGCCCTGGCCCCATTTAACGTTTGAGAATCATTCTTACCTCGGGTACCCCATACCACTATCGCCAGCCAGCGTCTCTAGTGCCCTGGCCCCATTTAACGTTTGAGAATCATTCCTACCTCTGGTACCCCATACCACTATCGCCAGCCAGCGTCTCTAGTGCCCTGGCCCCATTTAACGTTTGAGAATCATTCCTACCTCGGGTACCCCATACCACTATCGCCAGCCAGCGTCTCTAGTGCCCTGGCCCCATTTAACGTTTGAGAATCATTCCTTATTTGGGTACCCCGTACCACTATCGCCAGCCAGCGTCTCTAGTGCCCTGGCCCCATTTAACGTTTGAGAATCATTCCTTATTTGGGTACCCCGTACCACTATCGCCAGCCAACGTCTCTAGTGCCCTGGCCCCATTTAACGTTTGAGAATCATTCCTACCTCGGGTACCCCATACCACTATCGCCAGCCAGCGTCTCTAGTGCCCTGGTCCCATTTAACGTTTGAGAATCACTCCTACTTTGGGTACCCCGTACCACTATTGCCAGCCAGCGTCTCTAGTGCCCTGGCCCCATTTAACGTTTGAGAATCACTCCTACTTTGGGTACCCCGTACCACTATCGCCAGCCAGCGTCTCTAGTGCCCTGGTCCCATTTAACGTTTGAGAATCACTCCTACTTTGGGTACCCCGTACCACTATTGCCAGCCAGTGTCTCTAGTGCCCTGGCCCCATTTAACGTTTGAGAATCATTCTTACCTCGGGTACCCCATACCACTATCGCCAGCCAGCGTCTCTAGTGCCCTGGCCCCATTTAACGTTTGAGAATCATTCTTACCTCGGGTACCCCATACCACTATCGCCAGCCAGCGTCTCTAGTGCCCTGGTCCCATTTAACGTTTGAGAATCACTCCTACTTTGGGTACCCCGTACCACTATCGCCAGCCAGCGTCTCTAGTGCCCTGGTCCCATTTAACGTTTGAGAATCACTCCTACTTTGGGTACCCCGTACCACTATTGCCAGCCAGTGTCTCTGGTGCCCTGGCCCCATTTAACGTTTGAGAATCATTCCTACCTCGGGTACCCCATACCACTATCGCCAGCCAGCGTCTCTAGTGCCCTGGTCCCATTTAACGTTTGAGAATCACTCCTACTTTGGGTACCCCGTACCACTATCGCCAGCCAGCGTCTCTAGTGCCCTGGCCCCATTTAACGTTTGAGAATCACTCCTACTTTGGGTACCCCGTACCACTATTGCCAGCCAGTGTCTCTAGTGCCCTGGCCCCATTTAACGTTTGAGAATCACTCCTACTTTGGGTACCCCGTACCACTATTGCCAGCCAGTGTCTCTAGTGCCATGGCCCCATTTAAAGTTTGAGAATCATTCCTACCCTGTGGTACCCCGTACCACTATCGCCAGCCAGTGTCTCTAGTGCCCTGGTCCCATTTAACGTTTGAGAATCACTCCTACTTTGGGTACCCCGTACCACTATTGCCAGCCAGTGTCTCTAGTGCCCTGGCCCCATTTAACGTTTGAGAATCATTCCTACCCTGTGGTACCCCGTACCACTATCGCCAGCCAGTGTCTCTAGTGCCCTGGCCCCATTTAACGTTTGAGAATCATTCCTACCTCGGGTACCCCATACCACTATCGCCAGCCAGCGTCTCTAGTGCCCTGGCCCCATTTAACGTTTGAGAATCATTCCTACCTCGGGTACCCCATACCACTATCGCCAGCCAGCGTCTCTAGTGCCCTGGTCCCATTTAACGTTTGAGAATCACTCCTACTTTGGGTACCCCGTACCACTATTGCCAGCCAGTGTCTCTAGTGCCCTGGCCCCATTTAACGTTTGAGAATCATTCCTACCCTGTGGTACCCCGTACCACTATCGCCAGCCAGTGTCTCTAGTGCCCTGGTCCCATTTAACGTTTGAGAATCACTCCTACTTTGGGTACCCCGTACCACTATTGCCAGCCAGTGTGTCTAGTGCCCTGGCCCCATTTAACGTTTGAGAATCATTCCTACCCTGTGGTACCCCGTACCACTATCGCCAGCGAGTGTCTCTAGTGCCCTGGCCCCCTTTAACGTTTGAGAATCACTCCTACCTCGGGTACCCTATACCACTATCGCCAGCCAGTGTCGCAGGGGCCCCGGCCCCAATTCTACACGGCTTGCTGATAAACGGCTCCTCGGGAAAGAATGTTGATTATGCAGGTCTGTTGAGGGGCAGACGAGATCAAAGGCTCGGTGGCGTACAGCGCCGATAAGAAAACCGGTCGCCCCTCGACCTTACACGGCCGTGAACTCTTTAGACAGGAAGTGACCCTCAGCTTTTATTTTCTTGACCTGGCGTGAACTCTGAGAGTTTAATAACACTTCTACCTTCTTTTCTTCTTCTTCGTATCATCGTTTTTTAACTGTTTAAATTCCTGTCTCGGTTTTTCGGGGGGTGGATAAAAAAATTTGATCTTGCCCAATGCCATGTAACAAGAGATAATGATAATGTTTCATAGCCATGGGAATAGATGGCTATAAGTTAAGGTATATATTTATCTGATTGTTTTCAAATATTGTACATCTCTTTAAAGGTAGTCTTTTAAAGTGTCATGACTCACTTTCTTTATAACTTGCTGTCATTCCAGACGATAATGCAAATGGAAACGGATTTTAACAATGCCAATGTAGAGGCAAATGTTTTGTAATAGTAAATAGCAAATATCTTTAAACTATAGAACCGAAATGTCATTTAAACTATAGAACCGAAATGTCATTTAAACTATAGAACCGAAATGTCATTTAAACTATAGAACCGACATGTCATTTAAACTATAGAACCGACATGTCATTTAAACTATAGAACCGACATGTCATTTAAACTATAGAACCGACATGTCATTTAAACTATAGAACCGACATGTCATTTAAACTATAGAACCGACATGTCATTTAAACTATAGAACCGACATGTCATTTAAACTATAGAGCCGACATGTCATTTAAACTATAGAAACAACATGTCATTTAAACTATAGAACTGACATGTCATTTAAACTATAGAACCGACATGTCATTTAAACTATAGAACCGACATGTCATTTAAACTATAGAACCGACATGTCATTTAAACTATACAACCGACATGTCATTTAAACTATAGAACCGACATGTCATTTAAACTATAGAACCGACATGTCATTTAAATAAAATTAGAAGATATAAAACGTGTAAGTAAAAAAAAACCGAGATTACTGTCACAAAATTTGAAAAATAACACAGGATTCATTATCAGCCATCACACCATTGTCTCTCATTTAGTCCTTGGTGTTTGGTGCCATCACACCATTGTCTCTCATTTAGTCCTTGGTGTTTGGTGCCATCACACCATTGTCTCTCATTTAGTCCCTGGTGTTTGGTGCCATCACACCATTGTCTCTCATTTAGTCCTTGGTGTTTGGTGCCATCACACCATTGTCTCTCATTTAGTCCTTGGTGTTTGGTGCCATCACACCATTGTCTCTCATTTAGTCCTTGGTGTTTGGTGCCATCACACCATTGTCTCTCATTTAGTCCTTGGTGTTTGGTGCCATCACACCATTGTCTCTCATTTAGTCCTTGGTGTTTGGTGCCATCACACCATTGTCTCTCATTTAGTCCTTGGTGTTTGGTGCCATCACACCATTGTCTCTCATTTAGTCCTTGGTGTTTGGTGCCATCACACCATTGTCTCTCATTTAGTCCTTGGTGTTTGGTGCCATCACACCATTGTCTCTCATTTAGTCCTTGGTGTTTGGTGCCATCACACCATTGTCTCTCATTTAGTCCTTGGTGTTTGGTGTCATCACACCATTGTCTCTCATTTAGTCCTTGGTGTTTGGTGCCATCACACCATTGTCTCTCATTTAGTCCTTGGTGTTTGGTGCCATCACACCATTGTCTCTCATTTAGTCCTTGGTGTTTGGTGCCATCACACCATTGTCTCTCATTTAGTCCTTGGTGTTTGGTGCCATCACACCATTGTCTCTCATTTAGTCCTTGGTGTTTGGTGCCATCACACCATTGTCTCTCATTTAGTCCTTGGTGTTTGGTGCCATCACACCATTGTCTCTCATTTAGTCCTTGGTGTTTGGTGCCATCACACCATTGTCTCTCATTTAGTCCTTGGTGTTTGGTGCCATCACACCATTGTCTCTCATTTAGTCCTTGGTGTTTGGTGCCATCACACCATTGTCTCTCATTTAGTCCTTGGTGTTTGGTGCCATCACACCATTGTCTCTCATTTAGTCCTTGGTGTTTGGTGCCATCACACCATTGTCTCTCATTTAGTCCTTGGTGTTTGGTGCCATCACACCATTGTCTCTCATTTAGTCCTTGGTGTTTGGTGCCATCACACCATTGTCTCTCATTTAGTCCTTGGTGTTTGGTGCCATCACACCATTGTCTCTCATTTAGTCCTTGGTGTTTGGTGCCATCACACCATTGTCTCTCATTTAGTCCTTGGTGTTTGGTGCCATCACACCATTGACTCTCATTTAGTCCTTGGTGTTTGGTGCCATCACACCATTGTCTCTCATTTAGTCCTTGGTGTTTGGTGCCATCACACCATTGTCTCTCATTTAGTCCTTGGTGTTTGGTGCCATCACACCATTGTCTCTAATTTAGTCCTTGGTGTTTGGTGCCATCACACCATTGTCTCTCATTTAGTCCTTGGTGTTTGGTGCCATCACACCATTGTCTCTCATTTAGTCCCTGGTGTTTGGTGCCATCACACCATTGTCTCTCATTTAGTCCCTGGTGTTTGGTGCCATCACACCATTGTCTCTCATTTAGTCCTTGGTGTTTGGTGCCATCACACCATTGTCTCTCATTTAGTCCTTGGTGTTTGGTGCCATCACACCATTGTCTCTCATTTAGTCCTTGGTGTTTGGTGCCATCACACCATTGTCTCTCATTTAGTCCTTGGTGTTTGGTGCCATCACACCATTGTCTCTCATTTAGTCCTTGGTGTTTGGTGCCATCACACCATTGTCTCTCATTTAGTCCTTGGTGTTTGGTGCCATCACACCATTGTCTCTCATTTAGTCCTTGGTGTTTGGTGACATCTTTGGTGATTGTCATTACTAAAAACAAACAACGTCACTACCTCAACACATAAAATGGTTACAGGTATAATGTTGGAGAGTATCAAGCGCCTAAACGTTATAATCAACAGATTTCTTGTACAGCTTGCTATGTCCGAATTCGAAGCTTGGGTGGAGAATGTTATTTCACATTTCGTTCGATTTGATTATTAATTAACTTAAATTTTTATTTTAAAAAATTCTTTTAATCTATTTATAGCTGCACGCTGGCTGAGTTATCGATCTTCTTTAAGAAATGTAAAATCGGAACAGGCAAAAAAATCTGGAAGGTTTTCTTTTTATTGAATTCTTGCTGTATCAATATGTCATCAGGGGGCCCCGTGTGATGATGAGTGGCTAGGATGATATCAATATGTCATCAGGGGGCCCCGTGTGATGATGAGTGGCTAGGATGATATCAATATGTCATCAGTGGGCGCCGTGTGATGATGAGTGGCTAGGATGATATCAATATGTCATCAGTGGGCCCCGTGTGATGATGAGTGGCTAGGATGATATCAATATGTCATCAGGGGGCCCCGTGTGATGATGAGTGGCTAGGATGATATCAATATGTCATCAGTGGGCGCCGTGTGATGATGAGTGGCTAGGATGATATCAATATGTCATCAGTGGGCCCCGTGTGATGATGAGTGGCTAGGATGATATCAATATGTCATCAGGGGGCCCCGTGTGATGACGTGTGGCTAGGATTAAGACTCGAACTCTGCTCCTTTGAGCCAGCTGAGATTTGTATCACCCCCTCCCTCCTTCAGCACTGGTTGTATTTCAACGACACATACATACACACCTACACACACACACAGTCACACAGACTTACACACACACCTACACACAGACACACACACCTACACACAGACACAGACAAAAGAGAAAGAAATGAAAGGAGAAAATGAGACCCACGTGATGACACCAATCAGAACTTGTCTAAAAAATCTAAATATCTGTTAAAATCCTAACTATTAAATTATTATTTCCAACGACAGACAGATGTTTAAGTTATTTAATGACATTTTGAAGACACGAGTCATTGAATCACCCCCAGGGGCGTCACCCTAATTGATCGTAATTATAGCCAAGGATGAAACTGTCTTACTACCACAAATATTATCTCTCTCAATGATTAGTGAACGTCTACAATCTCCGGCATATTAGTGTATTCTGTCACCATTCTTCTGTTACTAAATAGTGGTTGAGGTTTTAATAACAGCGCTGTTGTCTCAAGGGATGGAGCTGAACAGATAATGTGACAAACTTTTAATCGGCGATCGATTTATATACTTTTTTTTGTTGTAATTTTAAACAAGTAACTCTGAAAATTTCTTGAAAGAGAAAGAAGCATAAATTTAGATATAATATTTGAAATTGTGAATGTTTAAATTCCTTATGAACAAGTGTGTAAGTCAAGCTGACAGTACACATAGTTGCCTTCTCAACATTAACTCGCGGCCTATCATACATTGGCTCAAGATCTAACATCTCTACTACATTCCACGCTTTGATTCAAAAAAAAACACCAAAAAACTCCCCACTAACAGTAGCTCTTGAAGAATTGAGAACCGTTGCAGGATTCGACGCCATGTTCATCTCCGATGATGTCTACTACGTCATCGACATCGTCATCAACTGCTACCTCATCAACGCCATCGCCACGTTCGGTATCATCGGCAACGTGATCACGCTGATTGTGTTGTCACGGCACGATGTTCACAAGGACACCACCACCATCTTTCTGATGGGTCTCACCATCTTTGACTTCTTGTTTTGCGTGACGATTCCCCTGAGGTAGGAAGTTACGTTTAAACAATGGCTCAGTTGGGTATTGATCTGTGCGGATACCCGGGAAAATGCCGGGAATGGGCACCACAAACCGGGACTAACACTGAGCCCGTCCCGGATGCAAACATATTGAAATGTCAGTGATGAAAGATGTTACAAGAATTATTAGTTTAGGTTTTTACAAGTTTTAAACATATATTACGTGTTTCATTTAATTAAAAATGGTTTTTCTTCGTATGCTTAAAAATTGGTTTTTCTATAAGGCAAAACTTAAGTTAGGTGTGTGAGGTCATCAAAAATTTTCTATGGATTTAAATGCAAATCACCCTGCACAGAACTTCTAACCCTATTTCCCTTCATTTCTGCCTCCCTCCACAAACAAATTAGCTTATACTTCATGCTCTGTACCCCCTCTGCCCCCTGCCCCCACAGACACATTTTCAATACAATTTTCTAAAACTAAGAACCGCTGAAGTAGTATTAAAATGACCACACTATGTTTTGAAGTATTCAACTGATAATTTGGTGACAATCGCTATTTCTATGCATGCACTTTTCACTCGGCATAATTGTTGGGAACAAATTCAAGAAGGCAAAAGAACACACAACAACAAAAAAAACATCCGCATCCGGACCACAGACCGCGTGATACCACCTCTCCAGTAAATCCTTCACTTTAACAATCTCTTTGTGCACGTTACAACTATAAAGATTATACAAAACAAGATGAATAACTGCATCTAACAAGTTACCAACAAATAATTTAAAGTCGTCGCTTCGGGCCAGTTTGTGAGAAAATTTGAAGCAATAATTTTTAAATTGTTCCTTTTTAGTGGTAATGGGATATTCGAAAAAATGATTTGTTGCTTTCCCCGTAATTTTTAAAGTTGAACATATAAACCCTAATGTCTGAATCCTTAGTTTTTACAAAATTTCTGAGGTTTTTTGAAGTAAAAAATATAATAAGCCAAGCAAAGATGAAAAATTTTAACTTTAAAGGTTTGGCGACCCATGTCCAAATGCCTTTCTTATCATTAACTTTGTAAAATATTCATTGATAAACTTCCAACACAACATACGCAAGCACACGCCTCTCATCCTTTGTCCACTATTCCAACCAGACGAATCAAGTGTCTCGTGGCCAGGTTCCAGCCATCCCAGGAGGAGACAGCCGAGACACTGTCCACCGTCTACGTCTTCATCCTCAACCGTCTGATGACGGGTAACGAGATGCTCCTGGTCTCGGCCATCAGCCTGGAGCGTCTGGTGGCCGTGTGGTTCCCCTTCAGAGTGGCCAGGATATTCACACCAAAGCGGGTCAAACTCCTGGTCGTGGGGATCGTCCTCTTCAACGCTTCGCTGCTGACCCCTGCGCTGTTCGGCTTCACCTACCAGTGGGAGTTCGATGAGAGGCTGAACATTACTGTGGCCAGGCTCTACCTTAGCGAACTGTTTCAAGAGCATTACGAGCTGTTCAACTTTTTGTATTACGTGTGTTTTAATTTAGGGATCTGGGGGATCCCGTGGCTGACGGTTCTGTTCTGCGGGATCGGAATCGGGGTGAAATTGGTGCAAAGCGGAAAAATCCGAAAGAAATTGATCCACAATAAAATTGGAGACGGGAAACCCTTGAAAAAATCCGGGAATCTCTCCAAAGAAATGCTCGGTTTTGACATAAAAGTGGTTAAGATGTTGGGACTTGTGTGTTTCTTCTGTTTAATTGTGTTTTTCCCATCGATGGTGGTAGACGCCTATTCGTATTTTGTGCCAAACTTTATATACAAGTCTCAACTGTACACTGTCATTATGTACTTTACAGACTTGATGTACACGATTAATTCGTCAGTTAATTTTATTATCTACGCCACACTCTCCAACAAATTTGTCCATAGCTACACGGCTCTATTTCGTCAGTGCCAAAAACGTGTTCTTCCTAGGGTGAAAAAATGATCGCATGACGTGATTGGAATCCACATGTTTCATGAGGAAATTTGTATGCTCAGTAGAAGGAAACGTTTTATTTCTTTAACATGACCTATTCGTCTCCATAATCCTAACATAACATAGTCATCACAAATATCCTAACATGACATGGTCATCACAAATATCCTAACATGACATGGTCATCACAGATATCCTAACATGACATAGTCATCACATATATCCTAACATGACATAGTCATCACAAATATCCTAACATGACATCGTCATCACAGATATCCTAACATGACATAGTCATCACAGATATCCTAACATGACATAGTCATCACAAATATCCTAACATGACATAGTCATCACAGATATCCTAACATGACATAGTCATCACAAATATCCTAACATGACATAGTCATCACAGATATCCTAACATGACATAGTCATCACAGATATCCTAACATGACATAGTCATCACAGATATCCTAACATGACATAGTCATCACAAATATCCTAACATGACATAGTCATCACAGATATCCTAACATGACATAGTCATCACAAATATCCTAACATGACATAGTCATCACAGATATCCTAACATGACATGGTCATCACAAATATCCTAAAATGACATGGTCATCACAGATATCCTAACATGACATAGTCATCACAGATATCCTAACATGACATAGTCATCACAAATATCCTAACATGACATAGTCATCACAGATATCCTAACATGACATAGTCATCACAAATATCCTAACATGACATAGTCATCACAGATATCCTAACATGACCTATTCGTCTCCATAATCCTAACATAACATAGTCATCACAAATATCCTAACATGACATGGTCATCACAAATATCCTAACATGACATGGTCATCACAGATATCCTAACATGACATAGTCATCACATATATCCTAACATGACATAGTCATCACAAATATCCTAACATGACATGGTCATCACAGATATCCTAACATGACATAGTCATCACAGATATCCTAACATGACATAGTCATCACAAATATCCTAACATGACATAGTCATCACAGATATCCTAACATGACATAGTCATCACAAATATCCTAACATGACATAGTCATCACAGATATCCTAACATGACATAGTCATCACAGATATCCTAACATGACATAGTCATCACAGATATCCTAACATGACATAGTCATCACAAATATCCTAACATGACATAGTCATCACAGATATCCTAACATGACATAGTCATCACAAATATCCTAACATGACATAGTCATCACAGATATCCTAACATGACATGGTCATCACAAATATCCTAACATGACATGGTCATCACAGATATCCTAACATGACATAGTCATCACAGATATCCTAACATGACATAGTCATCACAAATATCCTAACATGACATAGTCATCACAAATATCCTACATGACATAGTCATCACATATATCCTAACATGACATAGTCATCACAGATATCCTAACATGACATAGTCATCACAGATATCCTAACATGACATAGTCATCACAGATATCCTAACATGACATAGTCATCACAGATAACCTAACATGACATAGTCATCACAGATATCCTAACATGACATAGTCATCACACATATCCTAACATGACACATTCGTTACAAATATATTTGTATCCTATAACAGACCTATTCGTCTTCATAATCCTTACATCACCTATTCGCTAAGGTGGCCAAATCCGGCCGGCCGGTAGAGCCATAGTATATATATATATATATATATAAATATATATATATATATATATATATATATATATATATATATATATATATATAATATATATATATATATATATATATATATATATATATATAGAATGGCTCCACAAATCCATTTTTACAAATCCGTATCCGGCTCCGGCCGGATTTCAATTCATAAATCCGGCCATTTCAAAAATTTGAATCCGTTACACCTTTCATAAATATATCACCATTGTTTCAACAAAATCTATTCCTAAACAGGCAGCACTATGCCTCTTGTTTACCTTCAACCACGACTTCATTCATCTTTACCCAGCAGACAGCGTGAGGTGGGTCAAACCTCGCCCACACACCCACACACACACCCCTCCGTGACCCTAACCCTCACAGTTGATTAATACCACTCTAAGGAGGGTGGGGGGCGGGGGGCTATAAACTACAGTTTAGCACAACAGTTGTGGTCCATCTATCACGTCGGACGGTTTTAGTACAGGGAGTCTCAACCCTTTACACTCGGCCTCATGATGAAATGATCTTGGTCTTGGCTTCAGACATGGCGTCGCAGGGTGTCACATGGCGTCACAGGGTGCCACAGGGCGGCACAGGGTGTCACAGGGCGTCACAAGGCGTCACGCCTACAAATAAGATCCCAGCAAAGATTCTAATAGATGTTGATGACGTAGTGGGATATACCCAGCATCAATTACATTTCCTCATATTATTTAACATTAAAAGAGGAACAAAACATCCTTGAGATGATTTTTTTTAAACACAAAAAACAAACAAACGAACAGACAAACAAGCACATGTTTTGTCACCATAATAGATGATGGCTGACTAAGTTACATTATACTGTACAAAGGTTTTCGGCTTACAGATACCAGCATAACGTTGCATGTGATGGGAAAATGTTCACGAACCCGTTTTGAGATCCACTCCCGTGGATAGCTTCAATATATTAAAGATGACAAGTAAGTGGTGGAATCTCTCTGAGTGTAAATCAAGGGCTCGACAGTTTGTATCATTATGTGTTCGTGTCTTAGTGTTCCTGGGTTGTAGAACTTTTGGCTGAATTATCCTTGGTTATTGTCAGCTGTTACAATAGTAGTAATAATAATAATAACAATAATTGTACATGTAATAGTAATAATAACTTGATCAAAACCAATGATTTGAGTTAAAAGATGTGTGCTTGCCGCGAGAAAGTTTCAAATAGGTATAACAATGATGTGTGTTAGCTTCGAATGTATTGTAAGTTGATGTGCTTGTGTATGATGCAGAGCAATGTAGATACAAGACGAGACAAAACGGTGCATAGAGAAACGAGAGAGAGAGATTGAAAGATGAGAAACTCGAGGGTTGGACGACAAGACAGTACACGAAAATCACAGACGAACTGTGTGATCAAAACAATAAATTAAAGCTTTATTAATAGACTATTTAGTACATTAGTCTAAAAAACATAAAGGTTTAATTTATCGTTTGCGCATCTTGTACTGTATTTAAAAATCTGTATTGCAGTTCTATGTTGTATAAGATATAATAGAGTAAATAAAAACAACCCGTAAAAAACCAAGTTTTTGACTATAAATCCTTTACGTATGAGAAGTAACTAAAAGAATGTTCATTATAACACGCAGCGCCAGACCATCCAGAAATACAAAATTGAAGTTGTGTCGTAAAACATGTTTAATATAATACGCACCGATCAGGAATATGTTTATAAAAAGAGCTGTCAATAAAATACGCACCTTATTGCGCGACAGAAAGGTTGTTCAATATAATACGCACCGCGACGCTCTATCTCAAAAAATAGCATGATACATAGGAATAAAAAAAATAATCTAAAAAATCAATAATTTAATTACGGTACATGCGATCGATCTGAAATTTTGATACATTGTTTTTATCATCGGTACGAAACTGTCTGCAAAATTTCAGCTCGCTATCTTGCGAGCAAGTGGGTTAAAAATCGATCAAAAGTTTTGGCGACAAGCAAGCAAGCAAGGTCCGCCGCAGACACCACGAGTTAATATAAAGGATTTAAAAAGAGAGGTGATTGGCGGGAGGAGAGACAGAGAGGTGAGGGAGAGACGGAAAGAGAATGCAAACATATTATTTGAGTTAAATATTGGACAGTCAACTATTGGAGCTGTGGCTTAAACTGTCGAGTCATTCAGTTCTGCTAGTTTATCGCTAGACTGTACTAGACTGTATGTATTGCAGTTCTGCTAGTTTATCGCTAGACTGTACTAGACTTATGTTATTCAGTTCTGCCAGTTTATCGCTAGACTGTACTAGACTGTATGTATTGCAGTTCTGCTAGTTTATCGCTAGACTGTACTAGACTTATGTTATTCAGTTCTGCCAGTTTATCGCTAGACTGTACTAGACTGTATGGATTGCAGTTCTGCTAGTTTATCGCTAGACTGTACTAGACTGTATGGATTGCAGTTCTGCTAGTTTATCGCTAGACTGTACTAGACTGTATGGATTGCAGTTCTGCTAGTTTATCGCTAGACTGTACTAGACTGTATGTTATTCAGTTCTGCCAGTTTATCGCTAGACTGTACTAGACTGTATGTATTGCAGTTCTGCTAATTTATCGCTAGACTGTACTAGACTGTACAAATTGCAGTTCTGCTAGTTTATCGCTAGACTGTACTAGATAGACTGTATGGATTGCAGTTCTGCTAGTTTAACGCTAGACTGTACTAGATAGACTGTATGGATTGCAGTTCTGCTAGTTTATCGCTAGACTGTACTAAACTGTACAAATTGCAGTTCTGCTAGTTTATCGCTAGACTGTACTAGACTGTACAAATTGCAGTTCTGCTAGTTTATCGCTAGACTGTACTAGACTGTATGGATTGCATTTCCTCACTTGCAAAGAACACTTAAAAGTTTCCTCAGGAAGTGACGGCAGTAAATATGGTGATTGGATAAATTAGCTGCAGTTACAATAATGAAGCAATAATTATGATGATGCATTGATTACATTTTTGATGTGCGATCCAACGGCCATCTCAGTTGAAACTTATGTTTTAGAAAAAATGTCAGAAAAGTTATTCGGTTATCTCCCTTTAAAAATATTTTTAGTGCTGCGGAAATTAACGATTAATTAATCGATTAATCGTCAAAAAATTAAATTTGATAGATTAAAATTGTATAAAATATTTCTAATTTGTTTCCAATGTATTAATAATTAATATTTTTTGGTTACTTATTTTTCCGTCGCATTATTAATATTTATTTAGACATGCATAAGTAAACATAAATAGAAGTTTAAAAAAAAGATTTAAAAAAAACACGTACTGCTTACTGTACTTATAACAAGAAAATTCAATTTTTTTCACAGAATTGTGCTCAAGTACTATGATGTTATATGACTAAAAACGTGGGGCGGGCGCTTCTCAGGCTTAACTAATTCAAATCACTCATTTTCTTACTCGTCATTTGTAAACCCTAATCATTTTAGCCAAACGCGTCAAAAGCGCCCGCCAATGTTTTTAGTCATATTACATCATAGTGCATAGTGTGGTGCCCATGGCACCCTCTAATTCGTGCCCTTACGGTGATGCCCTTACAGCTGCTGCCATTGCAAGATCTGAAACAAATAAATTAACTTTTAGTTTCATTTATATATTACAGGTATAATCTAGGCAAACGACAGTCCTAGTTGAAAATTATGTGTAACATTCTCGGGGCTCCAAACTGATACTTTGATTACACGTTGTAAATTAATAGCACATTTAAATCTACATATATTCGGGAAGTGACAGAGGAAAGATAATCTCAAGCTAAACTTTAAAATGTATTAGTTATCATCAATGATCAATTATAATAAATTATTAAAAATTATTTCTTTACTTCAGAGTTGTTGTTTTTTAAATGTAAAAAAATTATAATAAATATTCGCTTAGCTTCCTTCATACGTCTTTTTTTATTTCTTGAAAATTATTTAATTTTTTTAAAATTCGTTTGAAACTTCTTATGAATATCTTATATTGTTTAAATTCAAACTCTTTTTAAAAAACTTAGGGCGTTTGGAGATGTGTCGACGTTGTAGTGATACTCTGCCATGGTGCTAAGTGACACATCAAAGTGGAGTAAGGAGATGTGTCGACGTTGTAGTGATACTCTGGGGCTAAGTGACACATCAAAGTGGAATAAGGAGATGTGTCGACATTGTAGTGATACTCTGGGGCTAAGTGACACATCAAAGTGGAGTAAGGAGATGTGTCGACATTGTAGTGATACTCTGGGGCTAAGTGACATATCAAAGTGGAGTAAGGAGATGTGTCGACGTTGTAGTGATACTCTGGGGCTAAGTGACACATCAAAGTGGAGTAAGGAGATGTGTCGACATTGTAGTGATACTCTGCCATGGTGCTAAGTGACACATCAAAGTGGAGTAAGGAGATGTGTCGACATTGTAGTGATACTCTGCCATGGTGCTAAGTGACACATCAAAGTGGAGTAAGGAGATGTGTCGACATTGTAGTGATACTCTGCCATGGTGCTAAGTGACATATCAAAGTGGAGTAAGGAGATGTGTCGACGTTGTAGTGATACTCTGGGGCTAAGTGACACATCAAAGTGGAGTAAGGAGATGTGTCGACATTGTAGTGATACTCTGCCATGGTGCTAAGTGACACATCAAAGTGGAGTAAGGAGATGTGTCGACATTGTAGTGATACTCTGGGGCTAAGTGACACATCAAAGTGGAGTAAGGAGATGTGTCGACATTGTAGTGATACTCTGGGGCTAAGTGACATATCAAAGTGGAGTAAGGAGATGTGTCGACGTTGTAGTGATACTCTGGGGCTAAGTGACACATCAAAGTGGAGTAAGGAGATGTGTCGACGTTGTAGTGATACTCTGGGGCTAAGTAACACATCAAACATTCATATAATACTTCGCCATTTAATCTATTGTCTTGTAATGTAGATGGAATGTTGAGTATTTCATTGATGGTATTGAGCCCACCTAGACCGCCCCTCCACACCACTTACACGAGCTCCTCAATGGGAGATGGCAGATCAAGACAACTGTCATTATGTGCCGCCGCCCCCCCCCCAAATATCGGTATGAGATGAGACAACACGACGACCCCTCGGGGCTATGTCCTAGTTATGAGAAATGATTTCAATTCAGAGATTCTCAAAATAATATCAACAGCATCTGGAACATTGATACAAAAATCAAATGCTTAAAAATTAATAATTAAGTCATGTTTATGTTCTAAGGGATTACTTTAAAATATACAATTGTTGCCCGTTGAAAATATAAATCATGCATTGTTTTAAACAATATATCATTGGCAGTAAGTCTAGAGATATTGTATCAGGTGAATTCAACCTTTCACTGAACCTAAACCACACATCTTAATTTACCGTTAAGTAGCTCAGTTTGACTTTATTTAGTTGGAGATTTAAACTTTGATATTTTATCTTAAATTCAAATCATTAAATTTTAGTATGATATATTAAGATAGCCAAACTACTACCACTACTACTAATAATACTAATCATGATAATAATAGTTGTAATCATAATGAAATAATTATGATTATAATAATGATAATTAAAATAATAACTATTACCGAAGTTATAGTGAAACTTCTAAATTTTTGGAGACTTTATTATCAAATACGATTTTGAGAGTCACTGGTGTTTTTCATTTTTTTATTATTAAAAAACGTATATTTGAAGGTCAGGTAATATATGTTTATAACGTTTTAAAAGTTGAGTCTGCTAAGTACCGTGCATGAGAACAACATTAAATATCCAGGCATCCAGGTATTTCTTTCATAATAAAAACTCTGTCTTGTGTCCAGGTATTTGTGAGACAGGCATCTCCATGGTTACTTAGACACATAAAGACAGACATTGGAATAAGAAATAAGGGACAAAAATATTTTATAAGTAAGTGAAATTTGATTGTAAATTGTCATAAATTACCGATAAGAGCAATTTAGTTGTTAAAAGTAATAAATTAGAGCGGTCTATTCCCGACGTGGGGCCAATACCCGAAGGGGAGGCTATTGGATTATAAAAAGGGGTGAGAAATTTTCAGTAAGATTTAAAAAAATGACAAGGTTGAAACAAATCCGTTTAGTTCATTTTTACACATGAAGTGTGTTAAAGGACAAGACTAGCAAACTTTGTGCAGCCTTGAAATATACACACGAAAGTACAGTGATGGTCAGATGTCTGGAATTTTTAAAAAAAAGTGTTTTTACTCGTTTATTGGTACCTGGAATGTTGGGATTGTCTAACCTTGACTTAGTCACCCCAGGGAACTAATCCAATGTTCACTGTCTGACCTTGACTTAGTCAACCCAGAGAACTAATCCAATGTTCATTGTCTGACCTTGACTTAGTCACCCCCAGGGAACTAATCCAATGTTCACTGTCTGACCTTGACCTAGTCACCCCAGAGAACTAATCCAATGTTTACTGTCTGAACTTGACTTAGTCACCCCAGAGAACTAATCCAATGTTTACTGTCTGACCTTGACCTAGTCACCCCCCAGAGAACTAATCCAATGTTCACTGTCTGACCTTGACCTAGTCACCCCAGGGAACTAATCCAATGTTCACTGTCTGACCTTGACTTAGTCAACCCAGAGAACTAATCCAATGTTCATTGTCTGACCTTGACTTAGTCACCCCCAGGGAACTAATCCAATGTTCACTGTCTGACCTTGACCTAGTCACCCCAGAGAACTAATCCAATGTTTACTGTCTGAACTTGACTTAGTCACCCCAGAGAACTAATCCAATGTTTACTGTCTGACCTTGACCTAGTCACCCCCCAGAGAACTAATCCAATGTTCACTGTCTGACCTTGACCTAGTCACCCCAAAGAACTAATCCAATGTTTACTGTCTGAACTTGACTTAGTCACCCCAGAGAACTAATCCAATGTTCACTGTCTGAACTTAACTTAGTCACCCCAGAGAACTAATCCAATGTTCATTGTCTGAACTTGACTTAGTCACCTCAGAGAACTAATCCAATGTTTACTGTCTGATCTTGACTTAGTCATCCCACGGAACTAATCCAATGTTTAGTGTTCAATTAAAGCCAAACAAATCATGTAACGCTTTCAATCATTATTGTTCTTAATTTTTGTAAGACTAGTGTATTACCCGTCAAAAATTACGGAAGTTTTCAAAATAAATACATTTCAGATGAAATCTATTTATTTTGAAAAAAATACACATCAGAATAAAAAATAATGTAATACAGAACTTTTATTTATTTTTTAAAATTCATTTATTTTCAAATTACACAATTTTATGCGGAACGGTCGTAAAGAGTTATTTTTGGTGCAGTAATTTGGTACGCTGCTTTCTAAAATTAGTAGCGTCACGGACAGACAGACGTGACATACATTGCAAATTATGTATGTTGATTTGTTACAAGATTAAGCAACCACACCGACTCTGTTGCCAGATTTTCCAAAGTGGATCTCAAACCTACAATCTGGGCAGCCCTCACTATCTACCCCCACCTCAACATTACCCCCCACCTCAACCCTACCCCCCACCTCAACCCTACCCCCCTCAACCCTACCCCCCACCTCAACCCTACCCCCCCCCCTCAACATTACACTATTGTCATCTAAGGCCACGTAAGATTTATTTGAGAACCATGTTTAATGGTTTTGTTTTTTAAAGAAAGATTGCATTACGTTCAATGACAGGTAAAGCAGAGCACCCCCCCCCGCCCCTCACACACTCCCTTCTCCAAATGATCTATCAATCGCAACCTAAAAAATCGTCCGTTTATCATCATTAGTTCGTTAGAGTTTCTCTCAAATCTTTTCATATGGAAACTTTGGGCTTATAGGTTTGTTTCAATATTTTTATTATAAACTCATTTTTCTTTTCTTTTTTCCATCACGATTCAAAGATTTGTTTCCCCTTTTTTAAAACATGAAACTTGGGCACACGCCAACAACCACCTGTCGCTGTGGCTAACCAATCAGAATCTTAGAATTATCCGTGCGGCGAGCCAATCAGAATCTTGGAATTATCTGTCGCGTGTCTAGGATGTGACCTCAATGCGTACCGTTCCAACTTGTTGCCTTATGACGGAGGGGCAGCACTTCTTACGCGAGCTAAAAACTTATGGCCAACGGCCCTTAGAAATTCACTTTCCAAATCACCATTTTTTAAATAAGAAATTTAATATTTTTTTTTAAACATTTGAATTTGAAATATTCATCTCTCTCTCTCTCTCTCTCTCACACACGCAAACACACACACACACACACACACACACACACACACACACACACACACACACACACACACACACACACACACACACACACACAAAAGTTACAATCTTAATTGAATTCAAACATAGAACATACGTTCAATTGCTTTAAAAGAAAACGGATTAGAAGTTGAAGAGCTCATGTGCAAGAGTAAGGTGTGAAGAAATATAAACGGAAAATGAGGAAACAAAACAACTATTTGATGTCAAACATGGAATCAGGTTCTTTTAAAACATATTACTATTAAAAAAATCCTACATTAAAAAAGACTGTAGGTGATGAATATTTCCTTCATTGTACTTTATTAATCACAATAACAAGGCATGAATAACACGGCTAACAATGGCGGCTAACAATGGCAGTAGCATTGTGATAGCTTCTTATCAAGTTACTTGACAAAATATCTTTCCTTTAGCGCCCTTTATTGGCCCCATTTATGTTTCAAGTGGCTATATATATGTTTCAAATAGCACCCTCTATTAGCTCCATATATTTTTCAAGTAGCGCCCTCTATTGGCTCCATATATGTTTCAAGTAGCGCCCTTTATTGGCTCCATATATGTTTCAAGTAGCGCCCTCTATTGGCTCCATATATGTTTCAAGTGGCTCCATATATGTTTCAAGTAGCGCCCTTTATTGGCTCCATATATGTTTCAAGTAGCGCCCTTTATTGGCTCCATATATGTTTCAAGTAGCGCCCTTTATTGGCTCCATATATGTTTCAAGTAGCGCCCTTTATTGGCTCCATATATGTTTCAAGTAGCGCCGTCTATTGGCTCCATATATGTTTCAAGTAGCGCCCTCTATTGGCTCCATATATGTTTCAAGTAGCGCCCTTTATTGGCTCCATATATGTTTCAAGTAGCGCCCTCTATTGGCTCCATATATGTTTCAAGTAGCGCCCTCTATTGGCTCCATATATGTTTCAAGTAGCGCCCTCTATTGGCTCCATATATGTTTCAAGTAGCGCCCTCTATTGGCTCCATATATGTTTCAAGTAGCGCCCTCTATTGGCTCCATATATGTTTCAAATAGCGCCCTCTATTGGCTCCATATATGTTTCAAGTAGCGCCCTCTATTGGCTCCATATATGTTTTAGGTAGCGCCCTCTATTGGCTCCACATATGTTTCAAGTAGCGCCCTCTATTGGCTCCATATATGTTTCAAGTAGCGCCCTCTATTGGCTCCATATATGTTTCAGGTAGCGCCCTCTATTGGCTCCATATATGTTTCAAGTAGCGCCCTCTATTGGCTCCATATATGTTTCAAGTAGCGCCCTCTATTGGCTCCATATATGTTTCAAGTAGCGCCCTCTATTGGCTCCATATATGTTTCAAGTAGCGCCCTCTATTGGCTCCATATATGTTTCAAATAGCGCCCTCTATTGGCTCCATATATGTTTCAAGTAGCGCCCTCTATTGGCTCCATATATGTTTCAGGTAGCGCCCTCTATTGGCTCCACATATGTTTCAAGTAGCGCCCTCTATTGGCTCCATATATGTTTCAAGTAGCGCCCTCTATTGGCTCCATATATGTTTCAGGTAGCGCCCTCTATTGGCTCCATATATGTTTCAAGTAGCGCCCTCTATTGGCTCCACATATGTTTCAAGTAGCGCCCTTTATTGGCCCCATATATGTTTCAAGTGGCTCCATATATGTTTCAAGTATAGTGCCCTTTACTGGCTCCATATGTTTCAATTAGCGCCCTCTATTGACTCCATATATGTTTCAAGTAGCGCCCTATATTGGCTCCATATATGTTTCAAGTAGCGCCCTATATTGGCTCCATATATGTTTCAAGTAGCGCCCTATATTGGCCCCACATTGATTAAAGTAAATTCACAATATTACGTAACTGGAATTGTTTTTTACAGTTTTGGTTTCAAATGTAACTTTTGATACTTCATTTCTTTTGTGTTTATCCTGTGTTTTTTGTTAATTAATTGTGATCATCTGTCTTCTTTTCGTTTCTGTGTCTTTTATATTTTATATCTTTACTTAATTATTCTTTTTGGATAATATAGTATGTATTATATAGTGCAATTTTAATTTTAATACTTGTGTAATATATATTTCACCGATGAAGGCATAAGTCGAAAACGTCGACTTAGTATAATAGTCTATCAATAAAACTTTAATTTATTGTTTGGACCATAGAATTCGTTTGTGTACATGTATTCCTTTCATCCACATACGATTCCCAAATCTTGCTTACTCTCCCCACTCGTGTATCTACCACGCAGTTCTCGCGCTGCCCTGAGCAACATGAAACATCAATACCCCATTTAGGACGGTATTATTTTCATGTACCAGAAAACAAAGAAACTATGACTTTTTATTGCCATTGAGTTGGTAGTATTTTAATAATTTTATTACTAAGCCCTGGGAGCCATTACATTCTTATTTAGAATAGATTTAATTGGCAGACCGATTTGTAGCGTAAAGAAATTTGGATTATTACATAATTATTTTTTTTTAAAAAACCCACTTCAAATGATTTGTCATTTTATCTCATTTCCATTTCAGTTGAAGAACTTTCATTTCATCTTCTAAAGTCCCCCCCCCTTTTTTTTTCCTCTCCCGTACTCATTACAGTCGGTTACTCCCGAGCATGAATAATATAATGTTGTTGTTTTTTTTTCCGCTCCACTCCATCCTCCCTCACCTCACCCCAGTTTGTAGGGTTATCTCTAATTAAGTATAGTATGTTGATTTAAAACCCACCAATGTTAAACTAAACCTACCAATGTTAAACTAAACCCACCAGTGTTAAACTAAACCCACCAATGTTAAACTAAACCCACCAATGTTAAACTAAACCTACCAATGTTAAACTAAACCCACCAATGTTAAACTAAACCTACCAATGTTAAACTAAACCCACCAGTGTTAAACTAAACCCACCAATGTTAAACTAAACCTACCAATGTTAAACTAAACCCACCAGTGTTAAACTAAACCCACCAATGTTAAACTAAACCTACCAATGTTAAACTAAACCCACCAGTGTTAAACTAAACCCACCAATGTTAAACTAAACCTACCAATGTTAAACTAAACCCACCAGTGTTAAACTAAACCTACCAATGTTAAACTAAACCCACCAGTGTTAAACTAAACCCACCAATGTTAAACTAAACCTACCAATGTTAAACTAAACCCACCAGTGTTAAACTAAACCCACCAATGTTAAACTAAACCCACCAATGTTAAACTAAACCTACCAATGTTAAACTAAACCCACCAATGTTAAACTAAACCCACCAATGTTAAACTAAACCCACCAATGTTGAACTAAACCCATCAATGTTGAACTAAACCCTCCAATGTTGATTTAAACCCACCAATGTTGAACTAAACCCACCAATGTTGAACTAAACCCACCAATGTTGAACTAAACCCACCAATGTTGAACTAAACCCACCAATGTTAAACTAAACCCACCAGTGTTAAACTAAACCCACCAATGTTAAACTAAACCCACCAATGTTAAACTAAACCCACCAATGTTGAACTAAACCCATCAATGTTGAACTAAACCCTCCAATGTTGATTTAAACCCACCAATGTTGAACTAAACCCACCAATGTTAAACTAAACCCACCAGTGTTAAACTAAACCCACCAATGTTAAACTAAACCCACCAATGTTAAACTAAACCCACCAATGTTGAACTAAACCCACCAATGTTGAACTAAACCCTCCAATGTTGAACTAAACCCATCAATGTTGAACTAAACCCTCCAATGTTGATTTAAACCCACCAATGTTGAACTAAACCCACCAATGTTGAACTAAACCCACCAATGTTAAACTAAACCCACCAGTGTTAAACTAAACCCACCAATGTTAAACTAAACCCACCAATGTTGAACTAAACCCACCAATGTTGAACTAAACCCACCAATGTTGAACTAAACCCACCAATGTTGAACTAAACCCACCAATGTTGAACTAAACCCACCAATGTTAAACTAAACCCACCAGTGTTAAACTAAACCCACCAATGTTAAACTAAACCCACCAATGTTAAACTAAACCCACCAATGTTGAACTAAACCCATCAATGTTGAACTAAACCCTCCAATGTTGATTTAAACCCACCAATGTTGAACTAAACCCACCAATGTTGAACTAAACCCACCAATGTTGAACTAAACCCACCAATGTTTAACTAAACCCACCAATGTTAAACTAAACCCACCAGTGTTAAACTAAACCCACCAATGTTAAACTAAACCCACCAATGTTAAACTAAACCCACCAATGTTGAACTAAACCCACCAATGTTAAACTAAACCCACCAATGTTAAACTAAACCCACCAATGTTAAACTAAACCCACCAATGTTAAACTAAACCCACCAATGTTGAACTAAACCCATCAATGTTGAACTAAACCCTCCAATGTTGATTTAAACCCACCAATGTTGAACTAAACCCACCAATGTTGAACTAAACCCACCAATGTTGAACTAAACCCACCAATGTTGAACTAAACCCACCAATGTTAAACTAAACCCACCAGTGTTAAACTAAACCCACCAATGTTAAACTAAACCCACCAATGTTGAACTAAACCCACCAATGTTAAACTAAACCCACCAGTGTTAAACTAAACCCATCAATGTTAAACTAAACCCACCAATGTTGAACTAAACCCACCAATGTTAAACTAAACCCACCAATGTTAAACTAAACCCAAAATGTTAAACTAAACCTACCAATGTTAAACTAAACCCACCAGTGTTAAACTAAACCTACCAATGTTAAACTAAACCCACCAGTGTTAAACTAAACCCACCAATGTTAAACTAAACCTACCAATGTTAAACTAAACCCACCAGTGTTAAACTAAACCCACCAATGTTAAACTAAACCCACCAATGTTAAACTAAACCTACCAATGTTAAACTAAACCCACCAATGTTAAACTAAACCCATCAATGTTAAACTAAACCCACCAATGTTGAACTAAACCCATCAATGTTGAACTAAACCCTCCAATGTTGATTTAAACCCACCAATGTTGAACTAAACCCACCAATGTTGAACTAAACCCACCAATGTTGAACTAAACCCACCAATGTTGAACTAAACCCACCAATGTTAAACTAAACCCACCAATGTTAAACTAAACCCACCAGTGTTAAACTAAACCCACCAATGTTAAACTAAACCCACCAGTGTTAAACTAAACCCACCAATGTTAAACTAAACCCACCAGTGTTAAACTAAACCCACCAATGTTAAACTAAACCCACCAATGTTAAACTAAACCCACCAATGTTAAACTAAACCAACCAATGTTAAACTAAACCCACCAATGTTAAACTAAACCCACCAATGTTAAACTGAACCCACCAATGTTTAACTGAACCATTATCAAACTCCTATTATCCAGACACACGCCCAACTGTCGGTCTAGCGTCAGACACACGCCCAACTGTCGGCCTAGCGTCAGACACACGCCCAACTGTCGGCCTAGCGTCAGACACACGCCCAACTGTCGGCCTAGCGTCAGACACACGCCCAACTGTCGGCCTAGCGTCAGACACACGCCCAACTGTCGGCCTAGCGTCAGACACACGCCCAACTGTCGGCCTAGCGTCAGACACACGCCCAACTGTCGGCCTAGCGTCAGACACACGCCCAACTGTCGGCCTAGCGTCAGACACACGCCCAACTGTCGGCCTAGCGTCAGACACACGCCCAACTGTCGGCCTAGCGTGTTGCTGGTTTGATCAGATTGCTACTGAGGACAGCAACACTTCCTGCCATCACTGGGGCCCAAACTCTTGCACCTGCTTAGAGTGGAGCGGCGCCGGTGTTTCACCCCCTGGGCTCACCTGACTACAACAGCAGGGTTAGGACAGCGTCACTATGAGATTGACACAGATTTCACGTTGGGGTTACAGGATATTAGTGTATGCAGCGCTTCCGCCAAGGTGTTACCACAGGACAAAACCTGCGCTCTCTTACGTCAAAGATTAAAGACGTTTCAATGAATTTGTGTGTTTTCCTTTTTAATACTTTAACCTCAGACTGATGTCTAGAAGAACACAAAATGGGGTTTGGGTGGCGACTGAATACTATATTTAACGTGACCTTGGGTAATTGGGTCAATCGCAGGTAAAAAAAAAGTAGGGGTTGGGGGAGGTGCTGTGTGAGTGTATGTGACGCAGACAGATTCGTTTGTTTATAGAAGTTTTCTTTATTGGGAGAATGCAACAGATTAGACTTGTAGAAGTCGTGTCGCCGAATTTGGAACAAAGGACTTCTAGTGTGTTGTCTGTTGCCAATGACTTCTGACGTGCTGTCTGTTGCCAATGACTTCTGGTGTGCTGTCTGTTGCCAATGACTTCTAGTGTGCTGTCTGTTGCCAATGACTTCTGGCGTGCTGTCTGTTGCCAATGACTTCTGGCGTGCTGTCATTTGCCAATGATTTCTGGCGTGCTGTCTGTTGCCAATGACTTCTGGCGTGCAGTCTGTTGCCAATGACTTCTCGTGTGCTATCTGTTGCCAATGACTTCTGGTGTGCTGTCTGTTGCCAATGACTTCTGGCGTGCTGTCTGTTGCCAATGACTTCTGGTGTGCTGTCTGTTGCCAATGACTTCTGGCGTGCTGTCTGTTGCCAATGACTTCAGGTGTGCTGTCTGTTGACAAACTCATCGTCTCAATTATCCATGTTCAATTGCGTCTCTTGTTTTTTCTTTAAATTTTCTTAAAACAAGTAACAAAAACTTTTGAAAATAAAAATAAAATCATAATAAAATAATAAATATAATACCAAAATGTAATAGAATATTGATATCAGAGCCGCTGTTGGTTGAATGCCCCACGTTTGTCGGGGATTAGAACAGGTCAGTTCCAACAACTGTGAAATATTATCTTTACGGCGATGCCCGCTTGATGAGCCTGCCGGTGAAACAATGAGCCTGGTCTTAAGAGCGTGAGCTCTACTACAAAAGAGAAAGTCATGTATCAAAGCCGCTTTACTGAATGCGTTGTACATATAATTGGACAGCGCTTGTGCGTTGACTCCCAGTGGACACTGGCAATGTACAGATAATTGGACAGCGCTTGTGCGTTAACTCCCAGTGGACACTGGCAATGTACAGATAATTGGACAGCGCTTGTGCGTTAACTCCCAGTGGACACTGGCAATGTACAGATAATTGGACAGCGTTTGTGCGTTAACTCCCAGTGGACACTGGCAATGTACAGATAATTGGACAGCGCTTGTGCGTTAACTCCCAGTGGACACTGGCAATGTCTCACTTCAAGGTATTTCGTGAAACTTCTTTTTAAAAAAATGAAAGTCGTGAAAGAAGACTGACCATGAATGTGATATCTCTATTTCTGACAGTCTCAATCAAAAACTTAAATGCTTTGAAAGAAGTTCACCTGGGTTTGAAACCGATTTCACACAAAAACATACACACACACAAACACACACACAAACATACACACACACACACTTACACACACAAACACACTTACACACACATACCCCTTCCAGCATTGACACAATGGTATGTTAACTTATGCTCAAAGACTGTCTACCAGCATTCAAAGACTGTCTACCAGCATTCAAAGACTGTCTACCAGCATTCAAAGACTGTCTACCAGCATTCAAAGACTGTCTACCAGCATTCAAAGACTAAAATTGTATAGCTGTTGCTTACAAATCCTACAAGTATGTTTCATGGATTGATTAAAATCAACCCATGTTCTCAAAAATAAAGTTAAACATTTATACTTAGATAATACAAAAGTGTTCATAATTTTTAAATAAGATCTTTTTTTTTCATTTCGGGTACAATTCTACCAAAGTTTAATATCCCCCGTGTTCCCCCACCCTCGACATGGCCCCGGGATAACCTCTGGTCTACTCCCCTCAAAAAGACCTAAGGCACCCCTCCCTCTATGCTATGGGGCGCCTATACATTTAGTTACGCTGTGTCTTAAAGAAATGCCCCAACAAACGCACAGAAAAGCACTGAGCACTCCAAAGATGAAGAGCGCTTCCTTTCAATGCAACGGTTCTCGCTTCCACTAGAAATTACCATCCCAGTTTATTATGATTACCCCCCCTTTCGAATGGTAATTTCAAAACTAGGCTATAATTTTTTTGTGTACAATATCCTTTGAAAGCATTTATTTGATAGATACAGAGGCCGCCACTCTTCTGTAGGCCGCACACACCACCAGCGACCCCTCCCCCTCCCCCCTCCCCCCTCCGCTCATTCACTTGGGAGTATAGGACATTAAGCAAGGGTCACAGTTTTTTTTCCTTTCGTTAAGTTTTATAGAAGTCCTCATTGTGGCCCCATTGTGGCCCTCTTATGTTAGGTCGCAGGGGAGGGGAGCGGGGGTGTTGTAACCAAATAAAAATTTGCACTTAAGAAATAAGGAAAGTTGTCTGCCCTTTAAAGGAATAAAAAGTGGAGGGGGGAATAGTGGGGGCCAGGAATTCAGATGTTCCTAAAGTATGAGACATTTCTTTATTGTGTGTGAGTGTGTCTGAATGCGTGGTGTGTGAGTGTGAATGTGTGGGTGTGTGAATGTGTGGGTGTGTGAGTCTGTGAGTGTGTGGGTGTGTAAGTGTGAATGTGTGGGTGTGTGAATGTGTGGGTGTGTGAATGTGTGGGTGTGTGAATGTGTGGGTGTGTGAATGTGTGGGTGTGTGGGTGGGTGGGTATGTGAGTGTGTGGGTGTGTGAGTGCGATTGTGTGTGAATGTGTGGTTGCGTGTGAGTGATTGTATCTGATTGTGTCTCAATGTGTGTGTGTGTGTGTGTCTGTGATTTTGTGTGAGTGTACCTGAATGAGTGTGAGCGTGTGTGTGTATGTGTGTGATTTCATCTACATCTGACTCAACCATTGAAAACAAAACTAAAATAGGACGAGGCTGTAACAACTGGAGCAGGGGGAGGGGGAGGGGTTGGGTTCACCTGTAGACCAACCAGGGAGATACCCGAACGTTGCACTCCTGAAATTTCACCTGTTACACCTGGATGTACCCGACAGGTTCTTGGGGATTTCAAATCTCACAGGTAGTGTCTCTGATTGGTCGCTTCGAATGACTCGCGTGCCATTATTCAACAAGTCTGCAGATGGCACCAGATTTGTGTGTGTGTGTGGGGGGGGGGTCATTGAATGAGCGTGTGAGGTCACATGAGCGCGTGGCTTTGTCGGGTCATTCAAGGTCATGGCTCAGCAATTTTTTTCCAGATTCCTCAAATAGACTCACCTCAGCCTCAATAGTTAAGCCTGTTCAATTTTCGTGTTCCATGTTTTAAATTCTACTTTTTCATTCCGAATTCAGTTTTTTTACCTTTAATATTTTATAAATGGTGTATGAAGCCTTCTTATTGTGGTGATTATATGACAATACCAAACCCAACTTTCTACTTTGACAATTAAATAATGGATCGATCCAAAATTCATTATAAGTTATCCTCCCATCCAGGATGAACGATGCAAAAAAATGAACATTTCAAAACCAGATAATTGTAAAAAGTACACTGCGCTTGTGTCAGTTACATCTCCTAATTTAATGGACATTTAAATATAGATTTAATTATAGATGTTCTAGGACAGTGCTTCTCAAACTTTTTAGTATGGTGGACCGGCAGGAATTTTTTACCATTGCACCAGGGACCGGTGCACTATTTTTCCAGCACTGACAATTTTTTTTCTGTCCTTTTTTGGAGAACTTCTGCGGACCGGCGGCGGATGGCCCACGGACCGGCACCGGTCCGCGGACCACCACTTTGAGAAGCACTGTTCTAGGAGACGTTAAAATATTGAGAGGAGTTCATGTAAAAAGTAAGGGGCTGGTTAAGGGGGTGTTTCTTGCTGTTTCAAGTAAGATCTTTACGTTCATTCTTATACAACGAGGAGATAAGGTAGACAGAGGTTGAATGAGTATTGTGTCTAAATATTTCGTTTAATCCATACACAAACTGCTAAACTAAGAAGATTTACTTGAACCTTACCTACATCTAAATTGTCACATGCTACAATATTATTGGACACCTCACACGCAAGTTGTGGGTAATCACCAGGTTGACAGGTCTTTTGGACACCTCACACGCAAGTTGTGGGTAATCAACAGGTTGACAGGGCTTTCAACTATTGATGCGTCATGTTCTGATTGGTTCGTTTGAATACGCGGTGAGCGAATGTTCAACATGTGTGCAGATGGCGCTCAGTGTTCCAGGACAGAAATTGTCACGTGAAGGGTCGCGATCAAGGTCACATAAGAACCAGGTCACGCGGTTCAAATACGCTTAACTCCTAACGCCCATATTTCAATCTTCCTCCATTAAGAGCATTCTTTCAACTTGCTATGTAACCAAAATATATCTGTTGTTCACACTCTCTAACTCGCATCTTCCTCTCATATATTTTTCTCTGCTATGACATCTCTATATCTCCTTTTTCTCTCTTGTCTCTTTCTCTCATCTTTTTCTCTTCCACTTCTTGTTCTCATTACCTTCTTTATTTCTCATTCTATCCTCGCTTTCTGTCAAATCTTTTTCTCCCATAAATCACTCGTCTCTTCCTCTATGTCTCTGTCTTACACCTTCTCCCTTTCTCTCTCTTTGTTTTATTGTTATGTGCCCACGTCGCTCATTATAATACAATTATTGTTTGTATAATCTCCTGAGTGTGGACGCCAAACCACCCCCCCCCCATTCTCCCGCCCACCATTGGTCCCAACTATGCGTCCCACTATGTTTTCTAACCTTTATCGGTAACGGAAAATTTAAAACAGTAAAATATATCATCGACTCACTTATTTTTAGTTTTCTATTTTTTTAATAGTTACAATTTTTCTCCTGGTGAGGGGAGTGTGTGTTAGTGTGTGTGTGTGTGTGTGTGTGTGTGTGTGTGTGTGTGTGTGTGTGTGTGTGTGTGTGTGTGTGTGTGTGTGTGTGTGTGTGTGTGTGTGTGTGTGTGTGTGTGTTGGGGGGTGACATAGTCCGACGGTCAAGCACACCTGGCATTTGAGTGGTGTATAATCCCACCTACTGCAGAACTTTAAAAAACGGTTTTATTGTCATGTTTTCTCATGTACATTTTGTTACCTGAAGGAATGTCCAAGTATAGCCCTTGTCCAATGATGATTTTATACACCATCCGCTACCCGCCCACGCCTCGTTTAAACGTTATTGCCTTACCCCCAACCCCTTGACCCATATAATATACCAGACTCTGATGTCAGTGAAATGTTCTCAATGTATAAAAGTCAAACGGACCTGGCAGTCACCCACGTCACCCCCACCTGTTAGACCTCATCAGGTGCAAATTCCACGTGCGCTTTGAGCAGGTTATCGGCATTTTCAAATCTCACAGGTTGTTTACCCATTGGTCCGTTTATATCCCTCCCCACCATTTGTTCACGTGCCTTTATTCAACAGGTATTCTGACGATATAAAGCAGAGCATAACGATGTGTGTGTGATTGAGAGAGAGAGAGAGAGAGAGAGAGAGAGAGAGAGAGAGAGAGAGAGAGAGAGAGAGAGAGAGAGAGAGAGAGTGAGTGAGTGTGTGTTGGTTGGTTGTGTGTGTCTGTGTGTGTGTGAGGGGAGGGAGTGGGTGGATCAGTCTATCGTCTGCTATGGTGCTACATTGGTGTCACAAGAAAGTGACAGATGTTCCCAAAGTTGAACACCACATAAGCACCTGTATCGCACCTTAGCCGCCATTGTGTGAATTAAAGTGACCAGGTGACCACTGATTCGTGTCATTTGTCAACTATGTAACCCATGGTCCACACCAGCGTTACTCCACGTGGTGGTCTTAGCTACTCCACGTGGTGGTCTCAGCTACTCCACGTGGTGGTCTCAGCTACTCCACGTGGTGGTCTCAGCTACTCCACGTGGTGGTCTCAGCTACTCCACGTGGCGGTCTCAGCTACTCCACGTGGTGGTCTCAGCTACTCCACGTGGTGGTCTCAGCTACTCCACGTGGTGGTCTCAGCTACTCCACGTGGTGGTCTCAGCTACTCCACGTGGTGGTCTCAGCACTGGTGCAGGTCCGTGGGCCATCCGCCACGGACCTGCAGAAGTTAAATAAAAACAAAGTTTTTAGCTATAAATCCCTTATATATGAGACAGAACTTAAAGTATTGATTATGTTCCAACGCGACAAACATTTACAGCCTGAAACTGAGTGAATTCCACATAGTTAAAACACCAGATGTGGTCACCGCTGGCTGGCGTGAAGTCAAGTGACCCGTAAAATGTAAACAATAGTGACTGCTACATATAGTTTTATATAGATAAACTAATAAAACAAACCAGTAAAAACAAAGTTTTTGACTATAAATCCCTTATGTATGAGACATAACTAAAAGTATTGATTATGTGCAAATGCGACAAACATTTACAGACTGAATCTGGGTAAACTCCCCTTTGCTTTATGACCCGGCGGGGTCGGGGGGGGGGAGGGGAAAGGTCTGGTCACCGATCGCTGGACCGAGCTCAGCGTGACACGTTAAATGTAAACAAAAGCACGCCGGTACATCGACGATGTGGCGTCAACGCGCGAACTGAGCTGTCACGTGAAAAAAACACAATAACAAACCGCGAAATTGAATTACATACGTCGTATATAGATAAACTAAAAATGCATTAATTTAATTACGGTACGTTCGATCGATCTGAAATTTTGATACGATGCATTGTTAGGTGACACGGGTCCGTGGTCCAAATTTCAGCTCGATGGGTTCATGGCAAGTGGGTCATTATTTACTTTTGTTTTTCCACCCGCCCAAGACAGAGAGACAGAGACGGCGGTGAAGTTAATATAAGGGATTTAATAAAACAAACCCGTAAAAACAAAATTTTTGACTATAAATCCCTTATATATGAGACATAACTAAAAGTATTGATTATGTTCAAACGCGACAAACATTTACAGACTGAATCTGTCTTAACTTCCCTTTCCTTTATAACCCCTGGGGGGCGGGTGGGATAGGGGAAAGGTCTGGTCACCGATCGCTGGACCGAGCTCAGCGTGACACGTAAAATGTAAACAAAAGCACGCTGGTACACCTGGTTAAAACACGAGATGTGTTCACCGACGGCTGTCGTGAAGTCAAGTGACCCGTAAAATGTAAACAATAGCGACTTCTACATATAGTTTTATATAGATAAACTAAAAATGCATTAACTTAATTACGGTACGTTCGATCTATCCAAAATTTTCATATGATGCATTGTTAGGTGACACAGGTCCGTGTGCCAAATTTCAGCTCGATGCCTCCACGGGAAGTGGGTCATTTTTGACTTTTGTTTTTCCGCCCGCCCAAGACAGAGAGACAGAGAGAGACGGCGGTGAAGTTAATATAACGGATTTAAAAAGAAAGGACAGAAAAATATATATTATAATCCTCCATTTGCAACCATCAATAGTAGCCCTATAGAATCATAGAATATGTCAATTTTTTGGCAATAATCAAATAAAATGAAACAAATAAAATTAAAACAATTACATTTCGCTACCACGTCAGTATAGGCACAATAGTGCACCGGTCCTTGGAGCAATTGAAAAATTACTTCCAGTCCCACACTTTAAAAAGTTTGAGAATCATTGGTCTACAGTCTACACAAAAGAGAGGGTGTGTAGCTTGCACTATTTCAATGTGTTAGTATAGAGTAGTATAGACCAACAATGGCCAAACCGCGGCTCGCGAGCCGCATGCGGCTCTTCTGTGTCACATTTGGGGCTCCCGTAATATTTATGAAAGATATGTTACTATCATTACTGGTATATTTCCAATCCAGGTTTAACGACCCATAGTGCTTCAATGCGGCTCTCTAAAATTTGATTTATATCTTAAAATGGCTCCCAGTTACTAAAGGTCTGGCCACCCCTGGTATAGACAAATCTTGAGTGAGTGACTTAGTAGAGACAGCGATGTTCAACTATTTGAAGTTTGGGAGAAGGAGAAAAACATAGGGACCGACAGAAAATATTGAATTTATTGATTCGTGTAATGAATCTCAAGCAAGAAAAGCCAAGTTTTTATTACTCACCTTATAACGAGGCTTAAATGGCAATATTGGATTTGCATGAAATTCACATTGTGAAACGCGCTTGTCGAACTGACTTTTGTAATTTTAAAATGGGGAGAAAATGTGTTGTACATTTTATCAACGAATTGGAAAGTTATGTCTTAAAAACACGCACAAAGATAAAAACTAATTTAACAGTAAAACGTTTTTTCAAAAATATTCACCAACACTCCCCCCCCCCAAACCACAAACACAAACGTTTCAGTTTCAAATGTAACAAAATCGTTTTAAAAATTCTTACATTGTACTTTCATTGTTTGCCCCCATCCTCAAAACTTCTCATAGCCTCAGGTTAAATGCCCTGCTTGTTGATTGTATAATAGACGTGTGTCCTTTTGGGAGCAATCGTTTCATCTCAAGGCATACAAGCGCCATTTCGCCAGAGGTCTTGTGGTACAATGTAAGGGCCATACCTTTGGTACAATGTAAGGGCCACACCTGTGGTACAATGTAAGGGCCACACCTGTGGTACAATGTAAGGGCCACACCTGTGGTAAAATGTAGGGGCCATACCTGTGGTACAATGTAAGGGCCACACCTGTGGTACAATGTAAGGGCCATAGCTGTGGTTCAATTTAAGGGCCACACCTGTGGTAGAATGTAAGGGCCACACCTGTGGTACAGTGTAAGTTATAAAACTATATAATTTGCAATTGTCACGCAAGTCAGTCAGTCTGTCCTGACGCTACTAATTTTAGAAAGCAGGGAAAACCAAATTACTGCACCAAAGCACCAAACAAAAGGTGTGCAAATTAAAGATGCGCTGTAAAAAATATTATATGACGTCATTGACTTAGCTCATATTTTCAATTTAAAAAGTTAATTAGATGGTGGTTAATTATAAAATTATAAAAAACAAACGGGGCGCCGAAGGCGCCCTGCAACCCCTATTATAAAATACTTTGTGTACATTTCAGAAAGTTTAATATTTCGTATTTATCAAACAAGGACAAGTTAGTTGGGCTTTTGAAAAAGGTCGGTGCCGTAGGCGCTCTAAAAAAAGTACATTTTTTATAAAATAAATAGATTTCAGCTGAAAACTTCCGTCATTTTTGACGGGTGTGCGCTAGTTAAACTATAATGAGGGACGGGATAGGGGGGGGCTGGCTGGTGCTCTACAGACCAGTCCAGACCCACGGGAAAACATGGGTCAGAATCTGTGTTGGGGGGGGGGCAGTTCAACTCTTCGTTTTTTTTAAAGTACCTATCTTTTGCATACCTGGCTATAGCTGTTTGGTTTACAAATATGTAAATATTGATGTAGCACCTTGTGTATTAAAAAAAAAGAAAGGGTTGTATTATAATGTTACATATTTCAAGGGCGTAGATAATTTTTGTGTTATGGTGAGTTAATTGGTGGAGCTACAACTTGGTGAGTTAATGGGAGGAGCTACAACTTGGTGAGTTAATGGGAGGAGCTACAACTTGGTGAGTTAATGGGAGGAGCTACAACTTGGTCTCAGTTAATGGGAGGAGCTACAACTTGGTCTCAGTTAATGGGAGGAGCTACAACTTGGTGAGTTAATGGGAGGAGCTACAACTTGGTGAGTTAATGGGAGGAGCTACAACTTGGTGAGTTAATGGGGAGGAGCTTTAACTTGGTGAGTTAATGAGAGGAGCTAAAACTTGGTGAGTTAATGGGAGGAGCTACAACTTGTTGAGTTAATGGGAGGAGCTACAACTTGGTGAGTTAATGGGAGGAGCTACAACTTGGTGAGTTAATGAGAGGAGCTAAAACTTGGTGAGTTAATGGGAGGAGCTACAACTTGGTGAGTTAATGGGAGGAGCTACAACTTGGTGAGTTAATGAGAGGAGCTAAAACTTGGTGAGTTAATGGGAGGAGCTACAACTTGGTGAGTTAATGGGAGGAGCTACAACTTGGTGAGTTAATGAGAGGAGCTAAAACTTGGTGAGTTAATGGGAGGAGCTACAACTTGGTGAGTTAATGGGAGGAGCTACAACTTGGTGATTTAATGGGAGGAGCTAAAACTTAGTGAGTTAATGGGAGGAGCTAAAGCTTGGTGAGTTAATGAGAGGAGCTAAAACTTGGTGAGTTAATGGGAGGAGCTAAAACTTGGTGAGTTAATGAGAGGAGCTACAACTTGGTCAGTTAATGGGAGGAGCTACAACTTGTTGAGTTAATGGGAGGAGCTAAAACTTGTTGAGTTAATGGGAGGAGCTACAACTTGGTGATTTAATGGGAGGAGCTACAACTTCGTGCTCCCACAAGCACTTTACTTGCACACATTCTGTCAGATAAGTTTAGTGTATGGAGAGTTCTCGCACTGCACCTCTTGACGCCTATTTTGAATCTATATTAGAGTGTTCAACATCTCGTATTTATATCATCAAAATGTCACAACTTGATAATAACAGTTTCAAACGAAACAAAAAAATTCGATTGATCATATTAAAATGTTAAAAGCGATGACGATGACGTACAAGTTGTTCAGGGTTAAACATTAAATTTCGCCCCCCCCCCTAGAATAACAATGTTCTAAGGAGCCGTCCATAAAGTACGTCACGCTCCAGAGGGGGGGAGGGGGTGTTAGAAAGTGTGACAGTTTGTGACAGGGGGAGGAGGGGGTCCGGTCATGTGTGACGTCACGGTGTTTTATATTAAATTTTAACTATTTTGTTAATAAAAAACACACATTTTGTTCGAAAGTGTGACGTACTTTAGGGGGGGGGGTCCCAAGATTTGTGGCAGTTTGTGACAGGGGGAGGGGGGAGTTAAAATGGTCAAAAATAGCGTGACGTACTTAATGGACGGCCCCTAAGTCATTTATTTGACAATAATGAGTTATTGCACTTAAGATATTGCCCATGTTTCAATGTGTCATAGCACAAAATGTGAAAGCTGTATCGTAAGACAATTTTGTAGGAAGTGCAAGATAAAAAGGTTTTAACTCTGTATAGGCCTGCTATACATCATATTTTCAAACCCGAATATCTCGGTTTAACCAAAAGGTCACTTAGAACATTGCTATTCTTGGAAAGGGGGGGGTATAAATCTTATTATAAATCTTGTTATAAATCTTCTTTATCTGAAAGTGACCAGTGAGTTCCATACCCTGAAACATGACACACCCCTTGAGTTAATATAAATGCGTGGTAGTAATAATGTCTCTATTATTATTTGTCTTATCTTTACAGACGCTTCATCTATACAGAAGATTATTGCGTCCACATACCATGCATGCCGTTCTGTTCATAGCGTTTATTTCCCTAACTAATGTTGGGTGCCCATTCCGAGCTGTGTGGACTCAGTGATTGGAGGTGGTAGGACTCAGGGATCGGAGCTGGGTGGACTCAGGGACACCCTTGGCACCGGAAGCAAATCCCTGGGAATGCCACTCGTCCACCGTACCCCTACAACAAATATCGGCCGCCAGCTTTCCAGTGATAATACATATATATTTTTAAAAAATTTAAGCCCTTACACGTCCTTGACCTCCTCTGAATTTCCCCTCATCTGAGCTATTTACCCAAGAAATTACAGGTGTCAATAGATAAGACCACTACCACACAATGGGAAATTGTTAATTAACTTTCGACAACACCTTGTTGTGTCTCGCCCAACATCCGGTATGAACCACAACTCAAACCATTTTTTTAAAATACAATATTCTTTGGCCAGGATTTAGAAGGGATCTTCATTCAGACAAATAATTACACATTCTCTGATGTGCCAGATTGGTCTCCTAAATCTTTATGCCCGTGGCATGATTTTAGAAGTTATAATTTGGTGTCATAACTGAGTGTTGTCTTCGGGGTCTCACGACAAACACATTGTCTCCTTGCCTACTGAGAACAAGACTATTTCTTGGTTTTCGTACATCTAGTCTGTCCATTTCCTTGTCTATGTATTTCACGAGTGTCCATTTTCTTGTCTACGTACAAGACTATTTCCTTGTCTACGTACAAGAATTTTTCTTTGTCTACGTACAAAGAGACTATTTCCTTATCTACGTATATCAAGACTATTTCCTTGTCTACGTACATCAAGACTATTTCCTTTTCTACGTATATCAAGACTATTTTCTAGTCTACGTACAAGACTATTTTCTTGTCTACGTATATCAAGACTATTTCCTTTTCTACGTATATCAAGACTATTTTCTAGTCTACGTACAAGACTATTTCCTTGTCTACGTGCACCAAGACAGTCTATTTCCTTGTCTGCGTACATCAAGACTTGGTAGCGCACTGGACTATCGATCCGAGTCGCGGGTTCGAGCACAGGTACTGACAAGGCCCCTGGGGCATTGTGCTGGCCACACATTCCCCTGCTCGTTAGTGGTGACTAAAAACTTCTGAACGCTACATCACTTGCCCCATAGTCCGTCATGGGCTGGAAAGGGGGTCAAAGTAACCAAGACTGTCCATATCCTTGTTTACGTACGTCAAGACTGCCTATTTCCTTGTCTATTATCACATTGATGATTACTCTGACTATAATCTTACCAGGGTCGTCTAAGTACACGAAGACCGTCTTATTTCTTCTTCATAGTTTTTTTTTAACATTTTACGCGTACAAATTTCATGTAATTAAAAAGTTTACAATTTTCTCTGAATATCTTGTAAGCAAATACATTTTAAAAAATCGCATCCCAATTAATTTTTAAAAAAAATAAATCTATCAGCATCTGCCAATAGAGAATTTTAGAAACCTAATAAATAATACAATAATACAACAGCAATTAATGGAACTAGCGGAGAAATGTTATGTGTAAAAAAAAAGTAGGGATTGTTGGAGTGGGGTAAAATTGTTTCAAGGGAGGGGGTAGGGTGTGAGCTTGCAGATCTGTAACTGTAGCAGTAGACAAAGAAGATGTTGAGAAAGTGGGGCGGGTAGAAGAAATGTTGGGGCTCTGAGGTAGAAGGGCTGCTGTGGGGACATTTAACTTCCGATTCCTGGTAGATGGTAGATAGCCGATCGGTAAACTAGCTGGACACTCAATCAACATCAATAGATAGGTCAACTAGATGGACATTCAAATGAAAAGAATGCAATGTTCAACTTGCTGTGCATTCAATCAATACGAAATGATTTCTCCATTTCCAATCAATGACAAGTTAAACAAAAAATGTTTGAAATTTGAACTTCTGTCATTTTTTGTTATGCTATATCTACGAGTGTTTCCTTTCTTAACTACTGCCACCATTATCAGCTGTTATGTGTTGTAACTATGTAAGAACTGGATTTATGAGAACCTTTTCATGTAAAACGGTGAACCATCTGATATAAAACGGGGAACCATCTGATGTCAAACGGGGAACCAGCTGATGTCAAACGGGAAACCATCTGATATATAACGGGGAACCATCTGTTTTCAAACGGGGAACCAGCTGATGTAAAACAGGGAACCAGCTGATGTAAAACGGGGAACCAGCTGATGTAAAACGGGGAACCATCTGATGTCAAACGGGGAACCAGCTGATGTAAAACGGGGAACCATCTGATGTCAAACGGGAATTAGCTGATGTAAAACAGGGAACCAACTGATGTAAAACGGGGAACCATCTGATGTCAAACGGGGAACCATCTGACTTGAACTTTGCACCAGTCCCACAAACCAGGGAGCGGCAAGGCTTGCAATTTATTGAAAAGGTCGAGACCGACATACTTGGGGGAGAGGGGAGGGCGATGAATGACTTTTTTCTCGTTCTTTTGTTATTCTCCGTACCGTATTTAATCTAGTAACTAGAACTGTAGCACTAGTTTGACATTAGTTTTAAGTGTAAGTTTATTTGGAAGAACTTGTTAAAATGAAGCTGAATAATTTAGATGTTTTAACGAAGATCTTAATTACATGCTACATCGAAGCGGGTTCATGTTAAAGTTACGATGGGTTGCTGGTGTGTTAAAGTCATGATGGGTTGCTGGTGTGTTTAAGTCACGATGTGTTGCTGCTGTGTTTAAGTCATGTAATGTTAATATGGAAGTTTGTCTAGTCTTGCATTTTATTAGAGGTTTAACTGTTGATAGAGTGTTGGTTTTCCTGGTTTCCTATGTGTCACTCTGCTTGCTCTCCCCATACTGCCTCAGTTTTATTTTTATGTTATTTGTTCACCAACATATGCATCTTAGTATATCCTATACGTTCGTAGTTTTGATTTGTCTTTTCTAAGGTTTTCCACAAACTGCATGTTTATAACTAGATAGCCCCCTCCCCCCCCTCCGACACACGCACTTTTACGATGTAATGCATTAGGATGACATCATACCATGGTTACAATTTCCTGAATTGCACTGAAATACTACAAATTAATTATAACTAAATATTAAATATATATGATTAAAACGGGGTACCTATAGGCCTGGCATGACGTCACAGAGACTCTCAGACCTATAGATACCATGTCACTCAAAAATTGGACTGCACAGCCACTCGAGGATATCCAACCCCACTCAACGGTGATGCACCATCGTCTCGCGAGACCGAATGATGCCGATTATTTATCTTTGAGCCTGGTGGTAGTCTCGCACATAGTGTGTTCGTAAAAAAGTAATTAACATTAATCGTGTATTTAACTTTGATATGTGCCTGGCTTGGATTTTCCGCTTTGTCGCGAAAACGCTATCAGTATCTGTACAGTTTTTAGGTGAAATGCGGTAGAGATCAGAATATCCGCAGTCTTACTTTATAATAATTTTTTTCCACTGTGCGGTTTCTGGCGTGTAGAGAGCAGGGAAAGGCCCGGGTGGGGGAGGAGGGGGGAATAGGTGTGGAGTGAGGGTAAACATAGCCAGATTCAGCTCCATTCATATTTTTTCCCCTCTGGAGTTTTCGAGGTCACATTCCTGTACTGTATGAATGGCCCGAAGACTCGCGCCCAACAAAATCAGCTGATCCATGTCAATAGAGGCAGCAAAACCTGGCCACGAGGCGTTTTCATTGGATAAGCGAGGCTAGTGGGCGTGACTTTATGGTGCCCGCCCGCGGATAAGGGGGAATAGTCGACTTTTCTATCAGTACAGGACTGTCATAAATTAGGGCCAAAAAATGATGACTGTGCAAAAAAAGCGAATATAGAAACTTGATGAACATGATCATGAAATAATTGGGAAGGTACTGATACTGAGGTACTGATACTGAGGTACTGATACTGAGGTACTGATACTGAGGTACTGATACTGAGGTACTGATACTGAGGTACTGATACTGAGGTACTGATACTGAGGTACTGATACTGAGGTACTGATACTGAGGTACTGATACTGAGGTACTGATACTGAGGTACTGATACTGAGGTACTGATACTGAGGTACTGATACTGAGGTACTGATACTGAGGTACTGATACTGAGGTACTGATACTGAGGTACTGATACTGAGGTACTGATACTGAGGTACTGATACTGAGGTACTGATACTGAGGTACTGATACTGAGGTACTGATACTGAGGTACTGATACTGAGGTACTGATACTGAGGTACTGATACTGAGGTACTGATACTGAGGTACTGATACTGAGGTACTGATACTGAGGTACTGATACTGAGGTACTGATACTGAGGTACTGATACTGAGGTACTGATACTGAGGTACTGATACTGAGGTACTGATACTGATACTGAGGTACTGATACTGAGGTACTGATACTGAGGTACTGATACTGAGGTACTGATACGCTCATAGATTGGTCTTTGTTGTGTATTCCATTTAAACTATCTATTAGTAGAAGCGAGGCTAATGTCAAGCTAAGGCCGGTGAAGCCTGAAAATATCTACTTCCTCTTTATGTAAAAAGCGACCTCCCCTCCCCAACCAAATGGACTGGACCTGTAAATATACTATTTTAACCCACAAAAAAAATAATTAATAATTAAAAAAATAAAAAAAAATAAAAAAAATCGTGTTATATTTGAAGAACGATGGACATGTGTATTTTATTGTTGTAAAAGATTGATTCGCTTTAACAGTTATATCAGAGGATAATTAGGGAGCACACAACGTCCTGATACTGTAGATATGTTTTACATTGAATGTGCGACATTGCATGTTGACTTGAGTTTATGGAAATATTAATGACAAGGTCTACAGACGAATAAGGATGTTCTTATAATATACTCGCTATCACGACCAATAGCTTCAAATTTCACTTCACCCGACATTTGGGACGAGAATCGTGAGAAACCAGCTGATAGGGGTGGTCCACATCACAAATATACCGGTGGTCTCTCAGGGGTCTCAGGGGATCTCAAAACTAAATGGTGGCACCTTACAGTGAATATCAAAACTAATGATGTTCTCTCACAGGATATCTCATAAGGTGCTCATAAAAAAGTAGTGAATGTTAATTTTAAGTTTTAATTTGTCAAAATGACAATTAATTTAGTTGAAAAGAAAACTTAATAATGGTACAATAATGTGTGACCCAGCAAACTTGAGTTGAAACTTTTTGAAACTATAGATCCTTTCATTATCGGGGACTTTCTGTGAGACACAGTAAAGACACAGTGAGACACAGTAGAGACACAGTAAAGACACAGTGAGACACAGTAGAGACACAGTAAAGACACAATAAAGACACAGTAAAGACAGAGTGAGACACAGTAGAGACACAGTGAGACACAGTAAAGACACAGTGAGACACAATTAGACACAGGGACACAAAACTACAAAACAATCAGACTCAAGAAGACAAAATGTAACACAATGCGACATAATTGAAGACACAATGGAGACACAATTAAGAAGCACCGAAGACAAAAGGAGACGCAAAGAAGGCTCTTATTTGAAACAAGTAACACAATTTATGTTACGTTACAAGGGCTTGTTTGACACTTTGTTTTGAACGATGTCAGTTTCTTTTCTATGCTCCAGACATAAAAGATATGGTCACCAAAAAAAGAAAAGAAAAAAGAACACTGCCAGTTATCGTTGGGTACCCGAGGCACAGTTTGAGGACCTATGTGTTGTTAGGCCTTTGAAAAGTGTCTGTCCCATGAACAATAAAGAAAGCCAACTGCCGGTAGGCCGCTAATTCCCAGACAAGCCATTAGGAACGAGGTCTGACCCCCCTGATTAGGCGAGATATGCTGCAAGTGGACTCGAGACAACGGAGAGGGCTAGCAGGAATTTTTACATGGACTCTTATCACGTGACTTTCTACACAGCTGAGCACGATTTTATGGTGTGAACCGCGGCCGTGGTGGGATCGGACATTTAGTTTATTGGCCCAACTTCTGATAAATCGGACATTTAGTTTATTGGCCCAACTTCTGATAAATCGGACATTTAGTTTATTGGCCCAACTTCTGATAAATCTGACGTTGACTCTGTGTGTAAGGTCCGGCTAGAAAAGAATGATCTCCATTCATTTCTTTAGCGAAGTGTATTGTAAAAGAATTTGTATGTTCAGTAATACGCAACAATATTTATTTCTATTTTTAAACTTGTTTATTTATTTATCTCAGGCTGTCTTGGCCCAGGCAGGTTTTTTTTAATTTAAACTATTATAATTTTTAATGTAGTCTTTCGATTTATACCCTTAAGGCAGGGGTCGTGAAACCATGGCTCGCGAGCCAGATGTGACTCTATTGATGGCTGCATCTGGCTCTCAGACAATGTTCCATTATAAAAAAAAACAACGTTTATTCACACTCATTTAATCTACATATTAATTGCATGTAAAAAAAAATAGCATAACAATGTTATTAAAAAGAATTCAGAGACATCATTTTTGTGCTTTTAGTGTTGAAATTACACAAAATGTTCACATTTACTTGAATTTTTAGTTTTAAACATAATGTATGGCTCTCACAGAATAAATTTTCAAAATATGTGGTGTTTATGGCTCTCTCAGACAAAATATGTGGTGTTTATGGCTCTCTCAGACAAAATATGTGGTGTTTATGGCTCTCTCAGACAAAATATGTGGTGTTTATGGCTCTCTCAGACAAAATATGTGGTGTTTATGGCTCTCTCAGACAAAATATGTGGTGTTTATGGCTCTCTCAGACAAAATATGTGGTGTTTATGGCTCTCTCAGACAAAATATGTGGTGTTTATGGCTCTCTCAGACAAAATATGTGGTGTTTATGGCTCTCTCAGACAAAATATGTGGTGTTTATGGCTCTCTCAGACAAAATATGTGGTGTTTATGGCTCTCTCAGACAAAATATGTGGTGTTTATGGCTCTCTCAGACAAAATATGTGGTGTTTATGGCTCTCTCAGACAAAATATGTGGTGTTTATGGCTCTCTCAGACAAAATATGTGGTGTTTATGGCTCTCTCAGACAAAATATGTGGTGTTTATGGCTCTCTCAGACAAAATATGTGGTGTTTATGGCTCTCTCAGACAAATATTTTCCCGACCCCTGCCGTAAAGATTCTGGCCTTGCGAGCTCCAAAATGGATGAACAATTAAAATAAAAATTAACAAAGGGGGATGCAGAGGTAAACTTAAACTGCGATCTCCGTTGCAGTCCCTATGTCGGACATTTATTCTTCAATAGGTTACATTACATTTAGACAGAAGACCTTCTAATTAACTATTTCTCTTGTTGGATTTACACAAACTATTTATTTTCAGAGGTGTTACGGGTGTAATCTGATTTACACCGACATGATATTTCGTAGTTATTAAAAAAATTTAAGATCAGTGATTTGATTTATTGTTATAATTCCTAGTTTACGAAAAAAAAAGTTTTCTCCCTTCAAACGTGATTTTCTTTAGGTTGAAATTTTTTTCATTAAAAATGCTAATTCTTAGTTTACAAAATGTCAAACGCAGCATAAATTATTTCCCTTCAAGCGTCATTTTTCCCCCTTGAAAATTCATTCATTAAAAAATCTTTTAAATCTTAAATTATTGTATAAGAAGACCCTGGAAGCCTGACGCCTTATGTATGGTGTCTTAGCTCAGAAACTATTGATGAAGTACAATTTTCAAAGACACTTTATAACGTCACATGGCAAAAGACACTTAATGGCGTCACATGGTTTAGACAATTGATGACGTCATATTATCAGAGACATTTGATACAGCCTAGGCCTGAGAGAATGGATGAAGTCAATAACAATGGATGAAGTCAATAAGAATGGATGAAGTCAATAAGAATGGATGAAGTCAATAAGAATGGATGAAGTCAATAAGAATGGATGAAGTCAATAAGAATGGATGAAGTCAATAAGAATGGATGAAGTCTATAAGAATGGATGAAGTCTATAAGAATGGATGAAGTCTATAAGAATGGATGAAGTCAATAAGAATGGATGAAGTCAATAAGAATGGATGAAGTCATAAAGAATGGATGAAGTCAATAAGAATGGATGAAGTCTATAAGAATGGATGAAGTCTATAAGAATGGATGAAGTCTATAAGAATGGATGAAGTCAATAAGAATGGATGAAGTCTATAAGAATCGATGAAGTCAATAAGAATGGATGAAGTCAATAAGAATGGATGAAGTCTATAAGAATGGATGAAGTCAATAAGAATGGATGAAGTCAATAAGAATGGATGAAGTCAATAAGAATGGATGAAGTCAATAAGAATGGATGAAGTCAATAAGAATGGATGAAGTCTATAATAATGGATGAAGTCTATAAGAATGGATGAAGTCTATAAGAATGGATGAAGTCAATAAGAATGGATGAAGTCTATAAGAATGGATGAAGTCAATAAGAATGGATGAAGTCAATAAGAATGGATGAAGTCTATAAGAATGGATGAAGTCTATAAGAATGGATGAAGTCTATAAGAATGGATGAAGTCAATAAGAATGGATGAAGTCAATAAGAATGGATGAAGTCAATAAGAATGGATGAAGTCAATAAGAATGGATGAAGTCTATAAGAATGGATGAAGTCTATAAGAATGGATGAAGTCTATAAGAATGGATGAAGTCAATAAGAATGGATGAAGTCAATAAGAATGGATGAAGTCTATAAGAATGGATGAAGTCAATAAGAATGGATGAAGTCAATAAGAATGGATGAAGTCAATAAGAATGGATGAAGTCAATAAGAATGGATGAAGTCAATAAGAATGGATGAAGTCAATAAGAATGGATGAAGTCAATAAGAATGGATGAAGTCAATAAGAATGGATGAAGTCAATAAGAATGGATGAAGTCAATAAGAATGGATGAAGTCAATAAGAATGGATGAAGTCAATAAGAATGGATGAAGTCAATAAGAATGGATGAAGTCTATAAGAATGGATGAAGTCAATAAGAATGGATGAAGTCAATAAGAATGGATGAAGTCAATAAGAATGGATGAAGTCAATAAGAATGGATGAAGTCAATAAGAATGGATGAAGTCAATAAGAATGGATGAAGTCAATAAGAATGGATGAAGTCAATAAGAATGGATGAAGTCAATAAGAATGGATGAAGTCAATAAGAATGGATGAATTCTATAAGAATGGATGAAGTCAATAAGAATGGATGAAGTCAATAAGAATGGATGAAGTCAATAAGAATGGATGAATTCTATAAGAATGGATGAAGTCTATAAGAATGGATGAAGTCTATAAGAATGGATGAAGTCAATAAGAATGGATGAAGTCAATAAGAATGGATGAAGTCAATAAGAATGGATGAAGTCAATAAGAATGGATGAAGTCTATAAGAATGGATGAAGTCTATAAGAATGGATGAAGTCAATAAGAATGGATGAAGTCAATAAGAATGGATGAATTCTATAAGAATGGATGAAGTCAATAAGAATGGATGAAGTCAATAAGAATGGATGAAGTCAATAAGAATGGATGAATTCTATAAGAATGGATGAAGTCTATAAGAATGGATGAAGTCTATAAGAATGGATGAAGTCAATAAGAATGGATGAAGTCAATAAGAATGGATGAAGTCTATAAGAATGGATGAAGTCTATAAGAATGGATGAAGTCAATAAGAATGGATGAAGTCAATAAGAATGGATGAAGTCAATAAGAATGGATGAAGTCAATAAGAATGGATGAAGTCAATAAGAATGGATGAAGTCAATAAGAATGGATGAAGTCAATAAGAATGGATGAAGTCTATAAGAATGGATGAAGTCAATAAGAATGGATGAAGTCTATAAGAATGGATGAAGTCAATAAGAATGGATGAAGTCTATAAGAATGGATGAAGTCAATAAGAATGGATGAAGTCTATAAGAATGGATGAAGTCAATAAGAATGGATGAAGTCTATAAGAATGGATGAATTCTATAAGAATGGATGAAGTCTATAAGAATGGATGAAGTCAATAAGAATGGATGAAGTCTATAAGAATGGATGAAGTCAATAAGAATGGATGAAGTCTATAAGAATGGATGAATTCTATAAGAATGGATGAAGTCAATAAGAATGGATGAAGTCTATAAGAATGGAACGTTCTCATATCGAAGACGAGCTTGCATACCCGCATTGGGCTCGAGTCCTCGGTCATGTCAAGCACACAAATAAACATGCAAGGCCTGGAGGCAAAGAACAACAGTGGGGAACCAACACCTGTAGAGTGGGGGGAGGGGGAGGAGGAGAACAAATGTACAGAGAGCTCGGATGACCAGTCCAGGGCCTGTTTGACTTGAGAGGACGTGGATGCATCTGTTGACAAATTGTTTTAACATGTTCCCGAACACGGCACCGGCTCGTAGCCTACTTAATCTGACTTAAATCAGGTGTCCACGAGAGGGGAAGACAATGGCGAGGTGAGCAGGCCGGGGAAGGGGGGAGGGGTGGGTGGGACCAGGAGAAACTTGGGTTTTCCCTGAATTTGATTTTTTTTTCAGGTCAGTGCTTTACATGTCTTGGCAAGTTGAGTGAAAAAGTTAATATTATGATTTGAGAAAAGAGGAATTAATGGGGGAGGGGTGTGCCAGGTACACAAAAGTCCAGTACAATATAAGACATAAGGTTCACATGTTACCATTCATGTGTATTTAATCCACAAAAATTATTCATGAAATGATATCTTATGGTTGTGGCTCGGAATTAGGAAACATTACCAGAATTCACCAAAAAGAACACGTGACGATTGTTGATTGAGCTGTCACAAGATCACGTCACGAAAGTTGATTGGGCTGTCACAAGATCACGTCACGATTGCTGATTGGACTGTCACACGATCAAGTGAGATTTGGAAACGTTCAAATAGCTGACATACATAGCGGGAATGATAGTGACAGAGGGAGACGGATGGAACAAGTAGATTTATTTTTAAAATGTCCAGATTTATCAGATATTTATATTTCAATAACTTTCTACGTTGAAATTGTGAATGGAATAAAACGATATTGGTACTGATCAGATTCATTTGTAAAAAGTACTTACTTAAATTTTAATATTGGCTCCAATTGTCTGGGGGACCCGGGAAGAACTTACAAAGGGCGCTGCAAAGTAAAACTCATAGTAGAAAATAAATGTAAAGATAAGGTTCACTTTAGCTGCTACCTGTGGTAGTCAGGGCGTTAGAAGCCTAGGCAGAGGTAGCAATGGTATCCCATTTTTGGTAGCAGTCTTAGCACTTTCTGTGGTAGCTGTGGTAGCCCGATCTATGGTAGCCGTTATCCAATTTAACAGAGTTGAACAAATCTAAACCTTATGGCAGGGAAAAGAGTGATTTCAGCCTTTCCACCTTATACAGGAAGTGGGTTAGTACAGATGACCTTTGACCTTCTCACCAATACAATGCGTTAGAAGCTCAACTTGATATTTCCATCAAAACAAGACGCAATGTGTCTCCAATTGTTAAAGAATCACTATTTTTTAAATTATTTTTCACTATAGTCTCCACTTATTATAACATTTATTTGGACATACGACTTTGTTCTGTAAATGTCTTTCTTTGTAACAATGAAGTGGGCTCATGGCTCATGGCTCATGGCTCATGGCTCATACTCATCCCGACGTTTTGTCCTGAGGAAACCCAATCATCACAACATCAAAAGTTCGATAACTCTCATATTTATTTATTTTTTTAAAAGTTGAAAGTGACCACATAAAAACTGACCACACAAACTGACCATTGTTCCTTCTAAGGTTCGTTGGTCCATGAACAAGGTAAAAAAAAATAAAAAATAAAAAAAACAAGTGTGTAAAGTTGCACAGCATCCATTTTTTGTGCAATATTCTACAATATTTGCTGCGCGGTAATTCAAAAGTGCTGAGTGGCAGCCGCGCAGCTTAAAGGGAACATTTAAACTGACGGCATAAACTGACCACACTGACCCACTGAGGCTCCCATCAACCTATCTCAAGGCGAATACCATTCTAAGATTACTAAGAGTCGCATCTCTTCCACACAGATGACTTAATGACCACACAGATGACGTAATGACCACACAGATGACCTAATGACCACACAGATGACCTAATGACCACATAGATGACCTAATGACCACACAGATGACCTAATGACCACACAGATGACATAATGACCACACAGATGATCTAATGACCACACAGATGACCTAATGCGACGATGTGGTAGTAAAGTTGGAGACGAAAGGAGGCAGTGGTGCCGTTTGGTGCAGTCCAACTGTGGTAGAAATGAGAGGTCGTGGGAGGGGACAGGGGGTTGAATGGCGTGACAACACGCTTCACAAATATGCCAGGGGCTCAGCTGGCAAAGATCAAAGGTCGGACTTAAGTTTAGGTTCTTTCCCCTGGTACGGCAGGGGCGTTAACTCGGATACCGCAAAGCTCACAGAAATTTGTCTTCAAGTGGTGTTGGTGGGTGGGGCGGTAGATATGCGGTATCGTTCGGGCGTGCGCAGTCCGATACAAGTTTGTCATCTCAGACTTCGATTTCCGGTCATACCAAATTCTTAAAGACGGGAGATCGTGTCTTCCACCTCCACCCACCCCCCCCCCAAACCACACCTTCACCATAATAAACTAACATATTCTCTTCCTGTTAACTGTTATGATTGACTGTACCACATGTAAGACCGACTGCACTATTGTTAATATCAGAAAACAGAAACTTTATTTATTTTATGATTGCAACAAAGAGGCATCTATCTAGTCAACTCCGCACTTAAATATTGGTCCCACTGTTGGTCCCACTGGTGTTCCTATTGTTGGTCCAACTGTCGGACCCGCTGTTGGTCCCATCATTGGTCCCACTGTTGGTCACACTGTTGGTCCTACTGTTTGTCCCACTGTTGGTCCCACTGTTGGTCCCACTGTTGGTTCCACTGTTGGTTCCACTGTTGGTCCCATCGTTGGTCCCACTGTTGGTCCCACTTTTAGTCCCACTGTTGGTCCCACTTTTAGTCCCACTGTTGGTCCCACCGTTGGTTCCACTGTTGGTCTCATTATTTAAATAAATTTGATGCAGTAAAAATGAATTATTATTATTTTTAAAAAAACAAAAACGTAAAAACTAAGTTTTTGACTATAAATCCTTTACATACGAGACATAACTAAAAGAATGTTCATTATAATACGCAGCGCGGAACAATCCAAAAATACAAACTTTTAGTTATGTCTCGTAAAACATGTTTAATATAATGTTAATTTTTTTTTAAAGTGTCATCAATATAATATGCACCTTATTGCGCGACAGGAATGTTTGTTCAATATAATACGCACCACGACACTCTAGCACCAAAATTAGCATGTTACATAGAGATAAATAAAGATAATCTAAAATTCATTAATTTAATTACAGTACATGCGATCGATCTGAAATTTTGATACATCATTTTTATCATCGGCACGGGTCAGCCTGCCAAATTTTAGTTCGACAGCATACGGAGAAGTGGGTTAACAATTGATCCAATTTTTTTCGGCACGCAAGCAGACACCACGAGTCTGGATTACATAAAGGATTTAAAAATGATTGTTTCCAGATTGATGATTGTGTTTCAAATGATTAGATTTATTTATAGACTGACAGAGAGAGTTTTAGATAGATAGATAGAGAGAAAGAGAGAGAGAGAGAAGGTATACTTTCAATAGATTGGAGTGTTCTATATCTTATCTTATCTGTTTACAGACGCTCCTTCAATACAGAAGATTATTGCGTCCTACGCTTATCTATGGTTTGTGTTTAGTCCTGCATTTTTATTAGAGATTTAAATGTTGATAAAGTGTTGGTTTTCCTGGATTCTTCAGGCAACCCATTCCACGCCCGAATTCCGGACGGGAAGAAGGAAAACTTGTATGTGTTTGTTCTTGCATACGGAATAAGAAAGGTGTTTTTATCCTTATGTCTATCTGAGGGTTGTATTAAGTTATCTTTGTGTTGTATTTCTAAATTAGAATTAATTGCTTTATGTATGATTACTACTTTGCTTTTGGTTCTTCTATCCTCTAGTGTTTCAAGGTTTAATGATTTAACTAATGGTGTTATTCTTGTCAGTTTCGAATATTCTCCAGTAATGAATCTGGCAGCTCTTTTTTGAATTTGTTCTAGTTTATCAATGTTTTCTTTGGTGGATGGGTCCCATACAGAAGATGCATATTCTAGTACAGGTCTCACCAAAGTGAGGTAGCATTTTAGTTTTATATCTTTATTACATTTGTTAAAGTTTCTTTTTATGAAGCCTAAGGTTTTGTTTGATTTTTTAATAACGTCATTGACATGGGGATTCCATGATAGTTTCTCATTTATTAAGACTCCTAAGTATTTTGCATCTTTAGTTTGGGTCAGTTCTTTTCCATGAATGTAATATTTTGAATTTATTTGTTTCTTTTTCTTTGTTACTCTTAACAGTTGACACTTTTCTGGGTGGAAAGACATACTCAAGTTAGTTTCCCATTTTATCAATTCATCTAAGTCTTTTTGTAAAATTTTGCGGTCTTGTTCTGATTTAATTGTTCTATAGATTATACAATCATCAGCAAATAACCTAACTTTTGTACCTGTTGAGATTACTGATAATCATGTTATGAGTTTATTTTACAAAAATAAAGAAATTATAAACAAGGAAAACCTTCAACAACCTAAATGATTGTAGAAAACGCCTTCGATACGTGAGTGTGTTTAACAATTAAACGTATTTGTTAAGTCACAACACTAGATGTGAGGGCACACTGAAGGTCCAAACAACACAAGATGTGACGGCACACAGAAGGTCCAAACAACACAAGATGTAAGGGCACACAGAAGGTCCAAACAACACAAGATGTGACGGCACACAGAAGGTCCAAACAACACAAGATGTAAGGGCACACAGAAGGTCCAAACAACACAAGATGTGACGGCACACAGAAGGTCCAAACAACACAAGATGTGACGGCACACAGAAGGTCCAAACAACACAAGATGTGACGGCACACAGAAGGTCCAAACAACACAAGATGTGACGGCACACAGAAGGTCCAAACAACACAAGATGTAAGGGCACACAGAAGGTCCAAACAACACAAGATGTGACGGCACACAGAAGGTCCAAACAACACAAGATGTAAGGGCACACAGAAGGTCCAAACAATACTAGATGTAACGGCACACAGAAGGTCCAAACAACACAAGATGTGACGGCACACAGAAGGTCCAAACAACACAAGATGTGACGGCACACAGAAGGTCCAAACAACACAAGATGTGACGGCACACAGAAGGTCCCAACAACACAAGATGTGACGGCACACAGAAGGTCCCAACAATACTAGATGTGACGGCACACAGAAGGTCCCAACAATACTAGATGTGACGGCACACAGAAGGTCCCAACAACACTAGATGTGACGGCACACAGAAGGTCCAAACAACACAAGATGTGACGGCACACAGAAGGTCCAAACAACACAAGATGTGACGGCACACAGAAGGTCCAAACAACACAAGATGTGACGGCACACAGAAGGTCCCAACAACACAAGATGTGACGGCACACAGAAGGTCCCAACAATACTAGATGTGACGGCACACAGAAGGTCCCAACAATACTAGATGTGACGGCACACAGAAGGTCCCAACAACACTAGATGTGACGGCACACAGTAGGTCCCAACAACACTAGATGTGACGGCACACAGTAGGTCCCAACAACACTAGATGTGACGGCACACAGTAGGTCCCAGCAACACTAGATGTGACGGCACACAGAAGGTCCCAACAACACTAGATGTGACGGCACACAGTAGGTCCCAGCAACACTAGATGTGACGGCACACAGAAGGTCCCAACAACACAAGATGTGACGGCACACAGAAGGTCCCAACAACACTAGATGTGACGGCACACAGAAGGTCCCAGCAACACTAGATGTGATGGCACACAGAAGGTCCCAACAACACTAGATGTGACGGCACACAGTAAGTCCCAACAACACAAGATGTGACGACACACAGTAGGTCCCAATAACAAGAGGTCAGGAAAGGTCATATTAACTTTTATGCCAATAGATACTTGTCATTGTACAACTTTAGTAATGGGGTTTTTGACAAGCAGATTTGTTTTATTTATCACTGCTGAGTTAGAGTTGGTGTCATTTCACACTGTGCACATCCACCGTGGCCTTCCACTGTGCACATCCACCGTGCCCTTTCACTGTACACATCCACCGTGGCCTTCCAGTGTACATCCACCGTGCCCTTTCACTGTACACATCCACCGTGGCCTTCCAGTGTGCACATCCACCGTGCCCTTTCACTGTACACATCCACCGTGGCCTTCCAGTGTACATCCACCGTGCCCTTTCACTGTACACATCCACCGTACCCTTCCACTGTGCACATCCACCGTGCCCTTTCACTGTACACATCCACCGTGGCCTTCCAGTGTACATCCACCGTGCCCTTTCACTGTACACATCCACCGTACCCTTTCACTGTACACATCCACCGTGGCCTTCTTCTGCACACATCCACCATGCACTTCCACTGTGCACATCCACCGTACCCTTCCACTGTGCACATCCACCGTACCCTTCCACTGTGCACATCCACCGTACCCTTCCACTGTGCACATCCACCGTGGCCTTCTTCTGCACACATCCACCATGCACTTCCACTGTGAACATCCACCGTACCTTTCCACTGTGCACATCCACCGCACCCTTCTTCTGCACACATCCACCATGCACTTCCACTGTGCACATCCACTGTTCCCTTCCATTGTTTTACATCCAGGAGCCAAGATACCAGTGACCAACACCTTGCCCAGCCCACCCTCACCGCAGCCCTGGAAACATCAACTTTGGTGGACCTAGTCTGACCTCGGCCCAGGGTCGTTTCCCCTCAACTGGATTAGGGGGAGGGGAGGGGGGTTAGGGTCATTAGGTCAAGAGCATTCTGACCTCCTGTGAACAACAGGAAGTGAACGAGAGGAGGGGGGCGTCAGATACGTCTGCGGTCTACAGAGAAAAGAGATTAGGGGTTGTTTACTAACATAATTGACTGCCCAAAACATGTTCTAAGAATGTTTACTAACATCAGTTATAAGGTGGGGAGAAATGATCGAGAGTTTGTACCAACACCTGTGTTTGACTACTGTGTTAAATAATAACAAAATACGCCATGAACAGATAGCCAACCTATCAAAAACTAAACCAACCAATCAATAAAGTCAATCACAATGGATGAGTTTAATTGTATTTCTTACGGTTATTTTTTGGGTTACTTTTTAAGGTTAAACGATAGATCTATAATGTATTTAGATTTTTTGAATAAATATTAACTTTTAGGGAAAAAAATCGTAAAAATCTTTTAGGTAATAATTAAAGAATCCATTTATTTACAACTTAATTTCCGGTGTTCCTTATTGCGATTTTTAAAAAAATTGTACCCATCGATGTTAAATTTAGCAGAAACAAGACTACGTTTAAAAAAGAAATATATTTTAACAAGGGCGGACAACCATGAAATGGATATTCTTTAATTTTGAGATTGAATTCAGCAATTTGATTATAAACTGACACAAAACAAGAGAAGATCTATTGTAATGTTACAATTTAAATATTTATTTTAAAGAAACAACATCTGAAAGCCTAAGAGAAACATTGTTTCAGAAATATTGCTCATCTAATTTTGTGTTTCACTACATTTTGTCATATAATTCAGATATACTGAAGGTGTATTTATAACCACCATGAATGCATTTCGTTGTGCAATCGACTATTTCTCAAAGCGCTGCTATGATACTAACATGGATTACGTTTTAACACAGCAACATGTGCAATATTGATTTAATTTTAAACACTGAATTTACGATGCACACGTTACAGTATCGGATTGCATGAAGACGCTATGTGAAATGTGCAGTTCCACAGATTCACTTTGAGTTTACCCGATGCACCGCCTTCAATCTCAGTACAGTAGTTAGTAGTAGACTTTCTTCAACCTCATTGAGGTGGTCCTATAGATAAATAAATAAATGAATATAAACTGTTTGAAACAGTTGACCTGTCGCCACGCCAGGCGCAGAACACACACGATGCAATTAACAGACTTTAAATGGGGATTCTTTTTTTCTCTACTTCCTGTGAGCAGCTGCGATGCTGAACAGATAAGACAGGCTTGAAAACTGCCGGACTTCGCTCACTGCCTACGTGGTTACAGTCATGGGATGTTGTGTGTCCAAGTAGTTTGTCGATGTTATTGTCTTGTCATATCTATTGTCTTGTCTTATCTATTGTCTTGTCTTCAGAGCCGTCTTTAAACAATTTTGGGCCCCCGGGCAAAGAAATAGTGTTGGGCCTCTGGGCAAAGAAAGAGTGCTTACCCCCCTCCCCCGCAGGTATAAAAAAATTAATGATTGATAATATTAAAAATAATGCATTATTTATTTTATTGTCACAATACTAATTTCAACAAAATTGTTAAAACCCTACACCATATTCACATGGGGCCCCAACGGGCCTATGCGTTAAGACGACCTTGCTTGTCTTGTCATATCTCTTTTCTTGTCATATCATATCTTTGTCTTCTCTTTTCATATCTATTGTCTTGTCTTGTCATATCTATTGTCTTATCTTTTAACTGTAACTAATGTAATGCCAGGCATTACGAGGGATTATTGACATGTTTTAAGACAGATATGTGATTGAGAAAGTGCATTATAAAATTTTTAAAATAATAAAAATTAAAAAAATAAATAATGAAAAAATAAAATAATTATAAATAAGTGAAATGTAAAAAAAACTTTTTTTAAAAAGGACACGCTTTTATTTACAAACATTTACAGACTGAAACGCGCTGATCTCCCCTGTCCTTGATGTAAACACGGGAATTCGGTAAACCAGGGCTGGAGTGAAACCAGTGAGCCGTGGAGGTCAACTCTAGCAGACGACTATGCATTCTAAATAGTGATAAATAGAGATAAACTAAAAATTGATTAATTTAATTACGGTACATTCGATCGATCTGAAATTTTGATACAATGCATTCTCATCCAAGATCTATCTGTGGTAAAATTTTGAGATCTCTAGGACCATCAGAAGTGGTTTAATTTTACGTTTCAAGATTTGAAGGAAGGATGGATGGATAATAAAAAATAATGTAAACAAAACAACTTTTTTTTTAAAAAGGACACGCTTTTATTTACTTATAGAAAGTGCACTAAAAAGAAGAAAATAAAATGTGCATATGAAAACAGGTGAAATCGGTGAACCTATCTACTAAACATAAAAGCGTGGGGCGCCCATCACAAATCATTTCTCATTGCAACTATTCTCTTATACATAGTTTTATATTTCTAATTAATGTGATAGTAGCATTTATATGATCAAAGTTGTGAAACTTTTACTGTTTATTAATATTCATACAATTTTTTTTTATGTTTCGCAGCCTTGTACATGATAGAGAGTTGTGATGAGCGCCCCACGCTTTTATGTTTAGTAGATAGGTTCACCGATTTCACTTGTTTTCATATACAAATTTTATTTTCTTCTTTTTAGTGCACTTTCTATATGTAAATAAAAGCGTGTCCTTTTTAAAAAAAAGATTTTTTTACATTATTTTATTTTCTACTTTTTAGTATCAACATTTTTTAAATTGATTTTTCGACCTTATCAATTCAATTTAATTAGTTAAACTTCATTTCCAATAACTTAAATGTGATAGTGGTAAAAAGAAAGATTATTCATTACAAATTTATGTATAATAAAAATAAAAATAAAATTCCCTAACTGAAAATTGAACCTCGTACCCCCATGTCGGCACTCGATCACGTTTATATTTCGGCCACCAAGACTTGATGTTGATAGGACTTTTTAAAGTTATAATAATTGTATCCGTCTAGGGCGAATTGAGGCATGGTTCATTGACGCGAGTTTATAATATTTTATATAGACAAAAACTAAAAACTAAAAGTGCATTAATTTAATTACGGTACATTCGATCGATCTGAAATTTTGAAACAATGCATTGTCATCCACAATCTATATGTGGTAAAATTTTGAGATCTCTAGGACCATCAGAAGTGGATAAATTTTACGTTACAAGATTTGAAGGAAGGATGAAGGATGGATGGATGGATGGATACAACATACAAACAGTGTGACTTAAATAAAAGCGTGTAAAAAAATAATGACTATACTGGTATCGAGAGATCTTCCGGGTCAAATTCATAGTTTTATCTTATCCGAATTCTCGGCTGCTACGTGGAAATAAGTTTTTTTTTAAATATGAAAAAAATGCCAAGTCCCCTTTCTGAATTCCAGATTTTGCACAGCGGTTGGTCATAAGATATTCAACATCTCTCCTGTGCGCCGTGCGCTGAGACAATTTTATTTATAACATGAGAACCTCGCGTTCAGTGGGTTTTTCCAGCGCCCCCCTGCCCCACCACCTGCAAATCTAAATACAACAATCGATTCACGGAAGTTGAGCATTTAAATTAAAGCTTAGGCCTATTACTTGGTCAGAGGATTGTCTTTTCAATTACTACAATACTCTAAAAGGGATTTCAATTTAATATTACAGGGATCGAGACTATGAAAGGGCGGCAAACTCTTCTTCACCATCTACAAGTCCCCTTAATTATAACGATCCTGGTGAGCACTCTTCCATTGACTCCCCTGCTTGCAAACAATACATTGTGCTGAGTGGGTTAACTAACTTAAAAGTCTATTGCGGGGGAGGGGGGGGGTAAAAAAAATAATATGAATTTTTTAAAGTTTTTATTTTTTTTTATTTTTTTTTGTGGGAGAAGAGGGGGGGGGTAAAAATCAGAATGCCAAATAATCATGCCTGCTATTTAAAAAAGCCGCTTAAATTATAACAAAATTTAAATAACATGTTGTAGTCTGCTTTAAATCCCCTGGTTAACGTTTAGTACCTGCTACTGATATTAGTTTAGCGTTGTTTTTTCTTTTCTTTTTAGGCTTCCCTAAAAAATGTAAACTGGCATGAAGCATCCAGCGTCCTCTAAACCTGGCCACTTAATGCAGGGTCAGGCTTGCCTTTAATTCATGTAAATACAACTGCTCCGTCCGACCAACATGGCGCATACAAATTGCTAATCAAACACTAATTGTTTGGGTCACCGTTGACTGAAGAAGTTATTAGACTTACTTCCCTTGTGCGGCTTCCCACGAGCTCACTGTTTCACACTGTTTGGAATTTTTCTTTTTAAATATATTTCCAAGCACCTGATAGTTCAGTGGCAAAGCTTGTGATAACATTGTTGTGTTTTAACAAGTATGATAGTCATGTATATATCTTCAGTGCCCAGCCTACTATGACCCTCTCCCCCCTGGGCCATTCAGTGGCTAGCCTACTATGGCCCTCTCTCCCTGGGCCATTCAGTGGCCAGCCTACTATCGCCCTCTTTCCCTAGGCCATTCCAAAACAAGATCAACAAAACTCGTCTACAGCAGATGTATTTGTTGTCACCTGCATAAACTGCTGATTGGGTCCAATGTTTTGGGTACCGATCCAGGGCCTGTATACGCGTGAGGTGGTTAATGATAATGGGTCCAATGTTTTGGGTACCCATCCAGGGCCTGTATACCCGTGGGGTTAATAGGCCCAATGTTTTGGGTACCCATCCAGGGCCCGTAATTGCGTGAGGTTAATGGGTCCAATGTTTTGGGTACCCATCCAGGGCCTTTATTCGCGTGAGGTTAATGGGTCCAATGTCTGGGTACCCATCCAGGGCCTGTATTCGCGTGAGGTGGTTAATGGGTTCAATGTTTTGGGTACCAATCCAGGGCCCGTATTCGCGTGGGGTTAATTGGAAATAAGTCACAGACGTTTCCAATAAACGTTTCTTTATTAGTATTTTATGTTAATTTTAAGCCCTGGCTGAACGACATAAGATTAAGAATATTGTTAGGCAAACTCTTCCCTTGTAACTAATTTGTTGAAGATGATCGATGAAACCAATTCCACTGAAATAATTACCCACACATCTGACATGAATTCCACGTACAACTACACTGTAATAAATTCCCCTACATGTACACTGTAATAAATTCCCCGTACATCCTCGGTGTACATTACAAATACCAAGTAAAACTATCGGCTATCTTTACGAATTCCCATCAATCCTCCAGGGCTATCCATTAAGTGTTAGTGAGACCAACTGCCTCCCCCCCCCCGCCCTAATCGCCCACCCCCCTTTTTGCCATTTATCAGACACCGTCGTGTTTGTTCGGGATAGTTGGACCAAATGTCTCGCAGTAATTCACACTTTGGGGGACAGGCAGATAAGAAAGGTATATTGTGACTAGACCAGATCCCCTACCTCTAGATGGGGCAACCGATGAAGGAATGCTACGCGATACTTCAATGCTAGACCTTACTTCAATGCCAGTTCTATTGGCGACCTCTTTATAGGAAATGCTATTCTAATGATAGCTCTTCTCTAGGAAAGGCAATTCTGCTGGCAACCATTCTCTAGGAAAGGTAATTCTGCTGGCAACCATCTCTAGGAAATGCTATTCTAATGGCAACCATTCTCTAGGAAAGGCTATTCTAATGGCAACCCTTCTCTAGGAAAGGCTATTCTAATGGCAACCCTTCTCTGTGAAAGGCTATTCTAATGGCAACCCTTCTCTAGGAAAGGCTATTCTAATGGCAACCATTCTCTAGGAAAGGCTATTCTAATGGCAACCAATCTCTAGGAAAGGCTATTCTAATGGCAACCCTTCTCTAGGAAAGGCTATTCTAATGGCAACCATTCTCTAGGAAAGGCTATTCTAATGGCAACCCTTCTCTGTGAAAGGCTATTCTAATGGCAACCCTTCTCTAGAAAAGGCTATTCTAATGGCAACCGTTCTCTAGGAAAGTCTATTCTAATGGCAACCCTTCTCTAGAAAAGTCTATTCTAATGGCAACCCTTCTCTGTGAAAGGCTATTCTAATGGCAACCCTTCTCTAGAAAAGGCTATTCTAATGGCAACCGTTCTCTAGGAAAGTCTATTCTAATGGCAACCCTTCTCTAGAAAAGTCTATTCTAATGGCAACCCTTCTCTAGAAAAGGCTATTCTAATGGCAACCCTTCTCTAGAAAAGTCTATTCTAATGGCAACCCTTCTCTAGAAAAGTCTATTCTAATGGCAACCCTTCTCTAGGAAAGGCAATTCTAATTGCAATCCTATTACTGATTAAAAAATTAGTTATTGAATTCAATTAGTCTTTACTAGCTGATTAAGTTTCTAAAGAAAGTTTAACTCACAATTTGTAATATAATATTTTAGTATAAGAAATCAGGACCTAATTCCATTTTCAACGAACACTTAGTAGAGGGAACAGTAGTTATTACTACTTAAACTGCCCGCACTCCAAGTGCACTAAATTACGGGATGTGTGCAACGTTATTTAAATATTGTTGTGAACGGTTAAGAAGCAGGAAGTTTATGTATGAGTATAACTCTATGATTTGTGTTTGACAATACTATTTTTATCTTGAGCACACCAACTATTGCTAATATGGTACTATAATAATAATAATTAATTAAGGGATATTTTTCTTACAAAGTAAGTTCATTGATGTTCACTGAAGCGAATACTACATTATTGACAATGTCATTTTACACATAGAGCGATTTTGTTCTTAGCTCTTTTTGAACACTGGCTATATTAGTAATAGCATACACCAGGGGTGGAAAAACTACGGCCCGCGGGCCACATGCTGCCCGTCACGGCGTTCTGTGCGGCCCACAGCCAAAGTTCAATCAATATATATTTCAAGGTGGATGTTTGAGCTTGAACTGAGGGCGTGTCCTGTTCGTGTGCGGCCCCTTGATGTCAAATTTCTTACTAATGCAGCCCTCGCTCTGAAAAGTTTGCCCCACCCTTGGTTTAAACCATGCCTGTGGTCCATAATGGAGACATTAATTGGACGGCTGCTTGAGTAGGAGAAACAACAAAATATGCTTTAAATTTCAAAACTTTGTTTTATTTCAGAAACTTTCCATAATAAATTTTGATACACATGTTACATGGACAATTTCATTAATCATATAAAAACTGTTTACATAACATTTCATGTCTAAAAATATTTATTGAAAAAAACAACACACTAGTGACAAAAGTAACCTTCCACTTAAACAGATTATTTGGGGTGGATAGAGATAAGCTGAAAATACAAGATTCCCCCAATTTGATTCTTTACAATTTTAATATTGCTTCAATTCCTGAATAATTTTTTTTAAACAGAGACCTTATAAAATATATGATGTTTATTATCTACAAAAAGCAGACTAAATAGCAACATAAACAAATACTTTAGCTAGTTTCATACTAAACAATAGAAGATAACCAAAAACTTTTGAAGCTCTTTTAAATTTAAATGTATTCAGTTTTCTATGCAAATATTAAAAGAAAGGATTATAATCTTGTATGACTTTGTTACTATGTAAATTCTAAGTATTCTGCTATGGTCTATGCTCTGCTTGTGGACTTCAAGTCTATTGGGCATTGCCTAACTGACTTTACCTTAAAGCACTAGCTACTCAGAACATGTAGATAAATATATAACAGCTCCTAACAGAGATATGTTCACTGGTGATACATACTGGTGCGCATGCTATTATTGCATATATTTAATGGCCAGAGTGAAGATGTATTAACTGATTCAGTGATCTACAACAATAGTAGAACAATTCATTTCATTAAGAGATACAATCAAATACACAAAGCTACCAGTCTGAACAAACTTCATGATTTATAATAATAAAAAAACTATTCAAAGAGTACACTAATAATTGATGATTGTACAAACGTTATTGTGGTTATAAAAGGACAAAGTTAGTGAGTCAAGTAGCAGTAGGAGGAGCATCAATGTCATATATGTTTACCAATGAATATATTTACACTGTAGCAGCCAAGTGTGCCGATGAACCTAAGTAAGTTTCAATCAAATGATGAACTTCAAGTTATAATAATATTTTCTAATAGTTTTAATTAAATCTCATCTCGGTGCTCAAAGTCATGAGAGTTATTGCTATAACAATAGAAGTTTGCCTGTAAATATGAGAAGAGTTTTCTATCTCTAAATCTCCTGTTTAATAAGAGACCCCCTAAAAAGACTGATCAATCTATATAGACTGTTGAAACTAACAAACACAACACGCACCAGCCTTAAGATGTTTCATTTCACGAATTTCAGGCAATTTCGACATACAGATATTTTAATTGTTAAATTAATATTGAGACTTTAACAGACCAGACATTGGCTTTTTACAAAAATCTTTTTAAAATAAATTCCACACTTATTTTATTGTTAATGTTATAATAAAATATATAAGTATTATGAGAAAACACAGGAATGAAAGAAACTAATGCTTAACAAAGAGAGCTCATTAAATTAAAATCATTGATATTTAGATATAAATCCTGTGATCAAGAGACTAGTACATGCCATTACTTTGAAAGGGTCTCAAATTATGAAAATTGACTTGTCAAGCCATTGTGCCCCAAATAATTACTTTGTGTGGTAGTTCTTGTGTGTTGGTGCTAGTTTTGATAAAGAATGCCTTGGATGGATGTATTCATGACATTTTGTGTTTACTTCTGTAGCTGTTGTGTCTGACTGACTTGGTGTGGCGCTGTGTTATCTCTGTAGCTGTTGTGTCTGACTGACTTGGTGTGGCGCTGTGTTATCTCTGTAGCTGTTGTGTCTGACTGACTTGGTGTGGCGCTGTGTTATCTCTGTAGATGTTGTGTCTGACTGACTTGGTGTGGCGCTGTGTTATCTCTGTAGCTGTTGTGTCTGACTGACTTGGTGTGGCGCTGTCTTATCTCTGTAGCTGTTGTGTCTGACTGACTGTGTGGTGTGTTATTTTGGACATTGCAGCCTGAGCTCTGACAAAGTTTTATTGCAGCCCTATAGTGACACTTTGAATTATTGTATGACCAGATCAAATTAACATAGTTCTTGGAAATAAATGTGTATCATGTATTAATATGATTTTTAGATTATTGATACAAAAATAGCATTTCATTTTAAACATGTCTTCATCCAAATCTTGCAGGTCAAAATTTAAAAAATCAGAAATTACATGAAAACTGGAAGGTGACAGCCATTATATTTATCCCTGAATTTAACAGTTAGCCTTGCAATAAGAAAAATACTCGCAGATAAAAGAATTGAGTTATTATTGAAATAAAAAGTTGTAAATGCCCTGATTCATGATTGTTATTTAACATCTTTAATTTTGTTAAGCTACTCTGGCAGATGATCAAGTCAATTTATAAACTTAATCTGTTCCATAAATTATCTAGATGACAAAAGTGACTTTTGGCAAAGTATTTTAAATGAATTACTGTAGAACATTTTGAAAAAAATATGCTTGAAAAACAAACAACATTTTGATATAAACTAAAAATAAATATAGAATACAGTATGGGCATTCTGGATGGGCAACAGTTAATCAGGGGGAGGACAGCTATAAAATGGGAGATGGCTAACTAAGTAAGTGGATGGGTAAAGATGAGCGGAAAAAAAATGATGTACCACTGTAGTTGGTGGGCAGTTCCTTATTGAATGTGAAAAACAAGAATTGATATATGATCAGCTGCCAGACACAGAAACAATTCTAGAACACACGAAGAAAATAAAACTTGAACATGGTATCAGATGAAAACATAATTACAGGTTAATCACTATGTTAGATGGTAGAACAATGTCATTAATAATATGAGAGATGGATCATTTCTAAAATAAATCAGTATTCCCATGAGTATAATAGTAAGGGATATCCATGAATTTTTAATATTTCTTTTTTCTTTTTTTTTAAAGAATAGCATTAAGACAGAAGTGAGACAAAAATAATTCCACATTTTAGTCTATCCAACAGTTGGGCACAATTATACTTTGTCAAACTAATTTATTCTTGTTACACGCTCAAGTTTTTTAAATTAAACAAAGTAATATAAGTTACATGACAACTAGAAAATTTGGAACAAAATGCGCGGAACAAAACTCGTAACATATTTACAATTGCAGTATATGAAATAAGTATTATTTAAATCTACTGTGGTTTTGTTATAAATCGCGGTTAAAAGAAATGTTTAAAATTTTAACACCACAAAAATAAGACATGAAGATTCTAAAATAAATAGTTTTTATTTTTTTGCAGCAAATATGTATATTTTAAAATCTGCTTTAAGACATTCAAAATATATTTTAAAATATCTTCGAGCTAGCATGTGCCTTAAGAATTAATATTTGATATTAATTTTCTGCAAAAGGTTTTTAAAAAAGGATAAGATATAAATTCTGTCACATTTGATTACCCACTTTAAATAAAATTTAGTAGGCAAAGGGAAGCAACTGATTCAAATGCTTTGCCCTTATCTATTTTGATTACATAGAGCATGTCTTACAATATACCTCTATTAATTTAATTCAAAAATTGAAGTTAACATAAAAAAAGTTTTTAAGACTCTTTGCGAAGATACAAGTTCATCATTATTTTTTTTTAAAATTAAAATGTCACAATGAAAATATTTTTATTTAAAAATGTTAACAACACACTTATTTAATGAACATATTGACCAATATTTTGGAAGTACTGTCCTTATTTCGTATCCACTCCCCTACTTTATTAAAAAAAACATGTACATTTACTTAAATTAACGTTAGACCCTTGTAAAACACCGTTGTTACCACAAAGATAATATATATAAATATTTAGCATTGTTTTGGTCTGATTTAATTCCAAGGTGTTTAAACATTTAGTATGCTGCTCCTGATCCCGGGATGTATAACATGAAGGAACAAAACAAGCTTAACTTAAGCTTCCTGTTCTCTGAAATAAAACATGGATTTGATACAAATATTATGTTGTCCAGTGATGAGCAAGTGACGATGAAATCAAGATTTTTAATGGATCTCTATGAGACTTGTTCAAATATTTTTTATTCACACGGGACGTCGATAAGAACAATAAAAGCAACACTTGAGACGAGATATGAAGACATTTTAGAATCTAATTTGAATAGCTGTTGAAAAATATTTTTTATAAGATTCAAGAAAAACTGAAAATGGACAGTGCTTTAAAACAACACTTTTTCCAACAAAAACCTCACATCCCAAGTACATGAGTATATCAATGATGACAGAACAATGGTATGAGACTGCAATGATCTCATTTGACAACCTGAACAAATCAAACTTCTTGTTTATATCAAAAATCAATTCATCTAATTTTCTGTGCCCATCCAGAAAGCTAACAACCTTGCCTATAAGTTTATGCAAACAAACACTTAAGTCGTGTCGCTGTGTGTGAGAAAAAATATAACAAATGGAAAGTGAACTATAATGAGCAACATAAATATAGTACAAACCATAAAAACTGGACTTTGATAAAGGGCAGCGATAAAAGCACTGTAGATATAAACAGAAATAATTTGATGCTGTTTGGAGTAAACCCTCATTTAAATGCTGAGAAATTATGTCACATCATTTCACAACCTTACTTTTTCAAATATAACTTGACTTTAAAAAAAAGTAATTTTAGTTTCTACACTTTAATGTTGAGATCTTGTTTTTTCCCGTCTGCTTTCATGAACATCATTCTTTTTTCCTTTATCTAAATAAAAGTATTACCCTAGTGAGCATTCATATGGCTTACAATTTAATATAATATTTAGGCAGAATGTCAATACTGACGGTGAATAGGTATTTAAGTCATTTACATTCTTTTCTTGGCCCAATGCCACAAATTGAAATTTTATTAAGAACCAAATCTTTTAACATCTGGATTATTTTAACTTCGTAAGTTAAGTAAAAAATTATTGAAAAGAAAAAAAAATGGTATCTTTTAATTTGGGCTTACAGTTACAGCTAAGGACTTTGATTTTTATGGAGGAAATTTCCAAATAAAAAGCTATTGTGCGTTTCACATAAATAAAAGAGAATAAAAAGCTAATCGGTGTGTACTATTTGAAAGGTTTAAATTAATCTAAACAAATTTTGAAAATATAAAAGCAATTAGAATAAAAGCTATGTTTTAAGCCTATCTTCAGCAATATTAGTTTTAAATAAGACTTTCCATTAAAATGAACTTTAAATCTAGAACAGTGGGGTAAATAAACTCATTAAAAAAATAATTCAATTTTATATTTTTCGAACAAGAAACAATTTAAATAAATTTGTTTAAAATAGCATTACCTGGCATCTTGAAGGGTTTTTCTGTAATTTGTGAGAAACTTAGTCATTTTCTAAGGTTTTGTAAAGAATCCTTTTGAAAACAAATATATCTTTAAAGACAAAGCTGCTCTATTAAATTCATTAGTTTAATAATAATTTGACGTCTTGGTTTATAATAAGATATGTTTGAAAGGCTTTGGGAGTTAAATTTAGCCAATTGAAAAATAGCCCAAAAAAACATTTGTATAAAGCCATTCAGAAGGCAGCCTTGTTAAATCAAGTCAAAGACATAAGATTTATTTCATTTTAGTGCTTCTTCAGCTTTTAATCTAAGGGTTTACTGTAATTTCAGCTCAAAGAATGCGTGGACAATCAACTTAACTAAAAACTTTCAATATTTACTAATGTCATTGAACCATTTGTTTGTAGATAATGTCGACAGTATCAGAAACAATCAAAACTTTTGGTTTTATTTTAAAAAAACCCTCTTCTTAAACCTGAGACAACATGTAGACAAGAACTAGTGCCAAAGAGACTCGCATGAATTTAACTCAAAATAGCCACACAGATATTGCATGAGCTGTCAGGTAATTTAAACTTTAATTTTTTCATGAAGGTAACAAAAAATCTATCTTTCAACAGCTAAACAGATGATGTTGTAGAACAGCTTGCATTTTGAATAGTACTTTCATCTCATAAAGTTCTTACTTTAAATTCACTATTACTAGAACCAAATAAAGTTTGCAAGTACACAGAGTAAGACCGCAACAGAAACTTGAGAAGGACTAAATTGGCAAAGCTAATATTTCAACACCTTGTATAAATGACGTCTCTTAGATATAATACCGCTAAGTAGGTAAGATATGAAAATTGCCAACTTTCAGCCTTAAAATGATAGATATAGTAAATTTAAAAATGTAGCTTGTCTATGTTAATTAAGGAAATATTTTGTTTTAAATCTGATTTAGTTACTTGAGTCTGAAGACTGCCTTGAGAGAAAGATGGTCAGATGGGATGCTGCTTGTCGGCAGTCCTCCAGTTGCCCTCAGCACATACTCATCGATAGTCTCCAACACGCCTACGGTGTCCAGCGAGAAGGATGAATGGAAGATGTAGTCCAAAGTGCCATATGTGTTAGATGTGTACGTTGTTGTAGTGGGTTCTCTGCCCTGGTCATGTAAGAGATAGTTACAATTAAATCCTAAGTTTTCTTCGCTTGCTCACTTTACATACATATAAAGTTAACAAAAGTTTTTAAGTTAGCAAACTGAAATTCCTACATTACAAGTTATCAATTCACAAATTTCAGCCAACTAAAAAACATTCTTTATATCCTTAGCATTTCAGATGCTCTATGCCTTTCATTTAATAAAAAACACTGTTAAAAATATTCTACAGACAATTTCAGCATTTAGTTTTAAAGAGGTCTAGAAAATATTTTTAAAAAACTAAATTTCAACAAACATTTGAAGATTCAAAAAAATTGCATCCTTCCCAAAGGTATATAAATTACTTCTGGAAAGTGACACCACTCAAATAAATTTGTTAAACATTGCCAAAAACAACTTTACCAGTGCGATTTCATATGCACTTTTCAAATTTGATGACGTATGTTGAAATGCTCCCCACATGTGATTTATAAGTGCACAAGTCTGAAATAAAAAATAGATAGGATTCAAGAATTTAAAGAATATTTTCGTTAAGATTCTAGCTTTGAATGAAATAGCTTTCAAATTCTAACTTACATGAGTAACTTAGTAAAAAAAGATGCAACAGATTCATTTACAAAGGCAAATTACAGGTATAAAAATTACAATGAAAACATAAAAATGTATAAATCAAATATTCCCCGTAAAAAGGCCAAAGATGAACCATGTAAAGAAGTGCTAACAGCTGTTACAATGTATATGTATTTGTATTGCTGTATGCACTGCATTTATCTAATAGACTATATTATTGCTCGACCCATCTCTGAGCCAATTTAATAAAATAAAAGTTTAATCAACACTCACCGTGCCATCTTTAAGAGTGAGTGCATTGATTGCTTGAAGCCTCTTAATGTCATTATCTGATAAGTATCCATCTTTGGCCAGCTGCTGTCCCGGGGAACCCTGGATGGAGTTAAAGTCTCCACAAATGATGTGGGGATTGAGGTCGTTTCCAGCAGTTGCAACCAGCTTCTTGATGGCAGAGGCCAGCTAGACATAGATCATGGAAATGATTAATATTATAATTTTGCTCAATATGATGCAAAAACCATGAAAACAATAAAAAATATATTTTGTCCTTTGGGTATGTAAAAAAATTAATTCTCTTAACAACTGAGCACACCACATATGAAAATGTCACATTTGGGATATGCTGAAAATAAATTCTATATCTTCTTTAAAAATTAAATATGAAGAATATGTAATATTTAACTGAGTTTTTATAAAAGCAATAACAAGGGATAAGTATGTCTGTAAAAAATAAGAAAAGAGTAGCGATACGTAATGGAATGTTAGTAAAATTAATTTGTCTGATAAATCTTATTGCATTTAATTATTACTTTATGAATTCACTTTTTAACAAAATTACTTTGTCTTACACACAAAAATTCACTGGACTGCTGTATCAGGTTTATAAGATGAAAATAATAATTTCATAACCAAGTACAGTTTCTACTTGAATATTTAATCACTTCTGACAATTGATAACCTAAACATTAGCAATGGTACTAAAGATCATTAAATGGTGTGCTACTAAAAATCTTTGTCATAAGTTAAAACATTTCAGATGCTTGGAAATGCAAAATGCATAGATAGAGATTTGTGGTGAAAGCATTATTCCTATTGATTTAATAATGACTGCATGCACCTTAACAATGATTTATTTTTTTTATTACAAAAAAAAATAAATCTTTTATGAACAATATTTTGAAGGAGAAAAGTCAGTTAGTTTATAATTTTATACTGAATTTTTTACAGCTTAACTTAATAGAAATAAAAATAACAAAATTAGTAATGGAATTTTTAATGAAGATACAATCTACCCCCATAACTTATAATCTGGTTCTCAAAAATTTAAAAAAAGTCAATCCTTGCGGCAGGTGCCACTAATACTATTAACAGTCCAATGAGATTATAAAAATTTGTTTTGTTTTTGCTACTTGGAAGGATAAGAGTCTCAGGAACATGCAAGCTGCCTCTCTGATGGCAATTAATAAATTATTGATGTAAAATTTGCTCCCATCTTTGTAAATACATGTCAATAAGTGATTGAAGTTGACAAGATCCTAATCCCTCTGGTAATATTCACAATAAAATATGGGTTGAGTCACTAGGGTATTTATACCATCCTTTGTAAGACGTGAACAAAAGTGCATAAATATTTAACAGAGTTCCTGTATATTCCTTTTGTATAGCATTCAAAGAGATTTAGCTGATTAGCTGGTACAAAGGCCATCAGCTAATCTAGAGACCTGTATAACATGGTACAAAGGCCATCAGCTAATCTAGAGACCTGTATAACAAGGTCAACAGATTGGCCTTTCATCATTTTTACCAACTCAAAAGGGTTAATGTATTTACATTAACATGACTACTTTATCACATTCCAAATTTTTTTATAAAATGATAATTATATTCAAAATAAAGGTTATGTATCAGTTGGCCCTGGCTTATTTTTCCCAAAATTTTAGGTTGAGTAAAAGGGTTTACAGGGTAACTTTGTGGTACGCAAACTGTCAGTGAATGTGTTGGTTATTATTAGGTTAACTATCAAACAATGAGTACTTTTAATGTATCAATTATAATAAACATTTTGTTATATGAACATTTTTGTTAAGTATTCATTTTATCTGATTTAAAATTAAAAAATAAAACATCAGGAAAGCAAGTAACTCCATATTATAAAATGAGGATGTAAAGAGCTATCTGCTCTATTACATAAAACCTAATTATGGTGTCAGAACAAAAAAAGTTGTGTTTGAGGTTTTTAATTAATTTGATAAAAACAATAGACCTCACCATTTTATTAATTGCACTACATATCTGACAGGAAAAATCATTATGGTTTTTGTTGAGACAAGATTTATTTGAAAGGGGTAACTTAAAACTCATAACTGGGATAATTAAAGACATTCAAAATGAAAGAAGATATAATTATATGTGTTATTGGATAAAATATAAAAAGAAATTTTATCCAATAAAAGCAATGTATTGTGAGTAAAAATAACATTAAATAACTGAAAATTTATGGGAAGTGAAAAAAAAAGTTTATTATTAATATGGTATAAATTATGCAACAAATGTATTACGTATATTTTTAAAGAATTTAATAAAATAAAGTTTTGCATTCTTTATGTCTCAAGTATAGTTATGAATAAGTTTGTTAAGACTTCTTTTTTGGGGGACCGGTTAACTGCCCATTAGCGAGATATTTTTCCTGAAGTTCTGAGAAAAAAACAAGATAATGTATCAAATAAGGCAATGCACGCCTTGCTTCATCCGCTCATGGCATCAAAGGACCTTTGATGTAACAACTGCTTGTGTTTAGCTTCCTTGTGCAATTTCTATCAAATCAGCGAAATCAAAAATAAAAGAAAACATGGTGAACAGTGATGGTAAGTGAAGTCTTTTAATATATATAAATTGCATTTTGTTTTCAATAGCATTTTGCTTTCAATAGCATTTTGTTTTTCAATAGTCAATGCAGGGATTATATTTAAATGGAAATTTAATGGTTTCTTTTAAGGGTTGCTAAGACTACTCGTTTTTGAGGATCAGTTAACCATTTAAAAAAGATCTTTCAAACCTCCATTATGTATAGTTAGGTATTTTCCCACATGAGAATGTAACAAATCTAGCAGCATTCTCACCCACCCCAAGATGTTGGTGATGACATAGTGTTTACCCCTCTAGCATAATGAACATAGTGATGACATGGTGTTTACCCTTCTAGCATAATGTGTCCTTCAACTCAGCTAAATCACCACACACAAAAAATAATGAGCCAAAATAAGGAGTAAATAGTGATAAGGATTTGAAAAAAAAGCCATTATTTTTTCATTTGTAAAATCGCCAATTTAATGGTGGATTTAAGATTGTACTGCATTTACACACCAAAAAATTAACTTCGGGTAAAACGGTAATATGGAAAAATTAAAGTTACACTTAACAAGTCCAGATTAAACTGGACCTGTCCTGATCTTAGGAAGGGTTAACCTTTAACAACCTTAGTTATGACATAATGAACATAAAAACTATTAATACCTGAATACACTGCACGTCTTGGGCATCGTTAGAATACACAACATGAATGTTGCAGATAGTGACCAACTTTCCTGTCTTCTTACACTTAACCTGGGTCAACAAAATAACATCTGCTCTGTCTAAGTATTTCTTGGCTGCAGTGCTAACCTCTTCATTCAGATTGCAGTTTTCTAATTCCTAAAATGAAAAACAAAATAAAAACAATTACAGTTTTTGCAATGATTTTGTGGCAGTTTTAAAAATTAAATGAAACTAGAGCTGATGAGGATTTAAATAACCTTCAAAATTTTTAATGGATATAACTTTTCCAATAGAAGAGAAAAAATTTCAGAAATTTTACAAGAAACTTTCTAGTCATAGAAAAATAATAGCTTCAAGTGAAATCATGCAAGTTAAAGTTCAGGAGAGGAAATTTTAACCTGCAGAGCTCTAACCCTGATTGACCACCTGTGACACATGCAAGTTCCTATAATCATTTTGAATAAAATTACATATAAACTTGTCAGCTACGATTACAGTTAAAAAAAATTAAATCTAATCCTTTGCTCTGAGAAAAGATAAATCAGAAGCTGAATTTTAAAAAAAAACAAAAAACACCCTTTTAAAGTGTTGTTAATACTCTCTGCATCTACCTTATAAGCCAAATCTTTTAATGAAAAACCTTCAGATGAGACAACAGTGAACTTGGATGTCCTCACAAAAGTAGCTTCCCCTTCATCCCAGTAATCTTTTGTTCTCTTTATAAAGTTGCCCTCGTAACCTCGACTGAATGTAAAATAACAAAACAAAACATGACTGAGTAATTAAATAGCACAGGGGTGTCTTTGAAGTCCGACAACTGAAACAAATTCTTAAAGTCAATAAATATATTTAATGGCATTTCATCTAATTTATTTCAATGCATCTTGAATTCAATACCAACTAGTTGTCTGCAATGAGCTAATAGAGGAGTACTTAAAGAAAAGAAATGGTATGAACCACCCCAAGAAATACTTTATAAACAATTGTGGTCAAATTTTAACACAATGCTGCATTATTAATGGTATGAAAAACATTCATAATTTTATAAAACGTCAAGCAGTTGGAGATGAGAGAAGTCTAGTTAAGTTGTAGAGCTTTTAACCAAGCAGAGACCAAACTATTTCAGAGTAAAATAAAGTTTACTATCACATAGTAGAAAATTAAGTATAAAAGTTATCTCTTAAAAAAAAAGCAAGCATATGACAAAGTATAACTAGAAAAACTGCCCTACCTGGCCATGGCAGGAACCAATACATTTTTAAAGTAAACTGGATTGACTTCTTGCAGACACAAGATATCACCATCCAAATAATCCAGTTCTTTGAGTAAAATAATGCTTCGATAGCCTTGGTCAAGATACTGAAGTTTTGTATAGGAATAGTCTCCTCTGCGTAAAAAAAAATCTTTTAAAATATAATACTGGATGAATAAAAAAATAAGGTCTAATAATAATTAGCAGGCATATGAGCAAAATAATATGCTCAAATCAAATTAAATAAGAGCATTAACAAAATTGAAAATTTTCTGATCTAAATTTTGTGTTTACTGGATGAGGTATGTTTTTACTTATTACTATATTTATTCACTTTAAAAAAAAATTATTGAAGACTTCCCTTTTTAAAAAAAATTAATTGGTTCAACAGGTCAAGAACACAAACCCAAAGAATAAATATTCCCACAATTACACAAACAGACACATTTTTTAGAAATTCTAACCTTTCTTATTCATAATTTTGTTCAAATATTCCTGAAGTACAGACCTTTGCTTTTTTCTGTGAATCTTATTATCGTTTACAGTTCACCTCAATTGATAATACTTATACAAAATTTCTATTGTGCCAAAGACTTGAAAAAACAACTGTTGTTGAGGCAGCAGTAATTTATTATGTCAACTAAATTTGATTTTTACGCAGTTGCAATAATTTGTCTAATTGTATGAGTATGATCTTTAAGAAATTATAAACACCTGTATCTTTAAAGGACAAATAAAATGTGTTGATATTACAAGACTTGGCTATTTTGGTCTCCTTTCATGATTTTGCTTTTGCATGCTCAGGATTTTGAGTACACAAGGAAAAAAAAATCAATCTGCTACTCCTTAATAATTGGGTAAGATGTTAATTTAGTATTTATGTAATTTGCATACTTATATTACATATTCATGTAATTTTTACAAATTACATAAATGAAACACAATTACTTAGAGTTGGTGGAGATGTTCATAAATACCGTAATACTAATAATACCACGAAGAAACAAAGGAAAGAAATCTAAAGTTAGCCAGTGATAAATATATAAATCAAATCAATGGATGACATCAAAATAATCTTCGACAAGTACCGTGCCGTTAATACTTTAATATGTTGTCTATAATATTTGAGACATCTAGGAATATTCGTAAAATAAACTGTCTTTAGTTCACCTAGTATAGAAGTCATTATTGGAAGCCACCAATTGTCTATTAACCAAAGGCCAAACAAATTAAGTAAATTTAAACTTTGAATTTTATCCTCACCTAATTCCAATAAATTTAATGTTTTAACCATGCTAAACAAGTACTGCTTCTTCATAAATTGGTGACAAAGATCCGGACATAAAATTTTATATCATAGTTTTAAAATAATAATCTTTCCATCATTAAATTATCCCTGAATTATATCTGTCAAATTTTCAGTCTATTAAGTCTGAAATCAATTCAGTGTAAACTTTTAAAATTCTTGGGCATTTTCCTAAAGTTTTTAATATCCAAGGAAATTATGATTACTATTACAGATTTTAAAATGTTTTTTGCTGTGTTATTACAAAAATTTGTAAATACTCTTCTCCAGTACTATTTTTAAAATCTACCTGAATGTCACTTGTCCTTGATAATATACAAATACCTCAATAAATAATATGGCTAAATTATTCTTAAAATGAGTAGTTATAATTGTTAAATATTAATAAAGCTTTGGATTATTTTTTTTCTTCAGTTTTGATTTAAAAAATAATACCAAATTTAATTTTCTGGGACTTAGAATGTAAAAGTTTTAAAATCTTCATATTAGAAGATAGATAAATATCAAAGAGCCTTTATAAATCGATTCAGTTGTACAAAGGCAACCAACAGGCAGGAATTTAAATGATCAACATTATGAGTAGCATGTACACATATATTCAATCCATTAGGATCATAACTAGTAAAATTTATGTTTCTGCTTCAATGCAGTGCTTAAATTTGAAATTTACCAAACGCCATATAGAAGCTCCGTCTTCAAACCTCAGACACTAAGACATCACTATAATTTAACAGGCCGATTAAAATGACTTCTGCTTTTTTTTTCTTTCTAACCTGCGCAGATGACAGTCAGCCAAAATATTGTAGCTTACAACACTGAAACAAAAGGCAGGATCCATCATTTCCACAGGAAATTTTGGGTTGAGAGTAAACTTGCGGTTAAGAATTCCAGTGGAAGATGGTGTATATATTTCCAAAGGATCAACCCATGCACTTTTCCTTGAAATAGACTGTAGAAAAAAAGAAAACTTTTATACAAATATAAATGATTATTTAATTCTTAGCATCACACGGATGCTCATTAAAATATAAATACAAATTTTAATAAAGAATTTAAAAAATAAAATCATTTTTTATATAACAATATTTTATTTATATTTCATACATTGAACATATTTTACAATTATTTTTTTAAAATTTGGTTTCCTATCTGTATAGATAGCTAAGATTTTTAAAAACTGAATCTTACATTAATCCACTGATGCCATAACAATTTCCATTACAAATTTTCAAATGTAACTAAGCAAATGTAAATAAATCTAAACAGAAATAATCTCTTACAAAAATAAACATAAGGAGGAATTGAATATTAAAATGTATAACTTAAAAATTTTCTTCTTAATAAAAAAAATGACATTTATAAGTTATTAACTAAATACATATTTAAATCTAAAAATTTTGAAGTGGATTTTACAGGAAAATTCATAGCCCCTGTTAACTATACAGGGGTTAAATAAAGTTAATGAGTTAATTAAAACAGTTTATTTTAAATCAAACATAAAAAAGGTTAACTGAACACAGTTTAAAAATATTAACAATTACAATAATTGGCTCAGACAGAATATTAAAAAAATACTCAGTTTACGGCAGTTAAAATTTGCTGGCATTGGCATACAAATTCAATTCTGAACACAAAGTTTAAAAATTTGAACTGGGGTTAAAAGAAACCAACAAATGGAATTTGAACAACAGAAGTGGTAGAAACTGTGAAACTGGATTTATGACTGAACCTTTTTTACAGTGATTTCCTTCGCATTTTCATTTCTCTCATAATTCAGATTATTCATATTGATGCTGACTTCAACAGCTTGCTGATAGGCTACCTGTGTGTCATTTGAAACATCAACGGTTGCATTATTTTGTGTATTCTCCTGGGCTGTACTAGAAGCATTATCAGGTGAGTTCAGAGAAACATCATCAGTATTTTGTGGGCCTGCTGTTGACAGTTCCATGGACTGGTCTGGTTGTTCAGCTGAGGCAGAGGAGTCCATCGATAGGGCATCGCTAACATCAAACCCACGAGAGGACAAACCAGTGATGTCAGACGCTGCTTCACTTCCTACCTCCACATATGTTGAAGAGGTTTCGTCCACATCCTGCTATAACAGAAAAAACAGACACTGATTTATAATAAATACATTTTAAGCTAAAAAGTGATTTAGTCGATTGACATTACAAATAAATTTCTAAAAATAATTTATGAAAAAATATAGAAAGCACAGTATATATTTCAATATTGTTATTTTTAAACCTTGTTCTAGTAAAAAGAAATGGATTTAACAACTTACTTTTTTAGTGTACTGCTTAGTAAGTTCAGCTTCTGTTAGAGGAACAACAAAAGAAATATTTGATTCCCCTGGGGGTCCAATCCTAAGATCATCTTGTTTTGGATCTTCCACTTCAGGATCATCAGGCACAACACGGGGTAGAGCTTCAGACACCTGGAAATAAAAATAAGTGTTACATTAAGGGATTTTAAATTATGTTTACAAAAAATACTCTTCTAATAAATACACATCTAATTCAAGTGTAGCCAAGTTTACTTAGTAAATAGAAAGGCTGTTACGAATGACCATCCATATTTTGAGGTTCAGTTAACCGTCCGTTATCGGGAGTCGGTTTGTTTTCCTTAGCTGGGTCTCATTGTATTTACCTCTCTTCTGCGATACCCTCAACTCAGCGAATTAAAAAAATTAATAAATAAAAAATCGTAAGCCTAAGGAGTAAACAAGGATATTAATATGGTAATATAATATTTTATATATATTTAGCCAACTCGCTGGAATTACTGTTTTGTCCTGCATATAAGACGACCCTTTATTTTTCTTGATAAAATATAGGGTTTGGCTATACTCGCATAAGGCTACACCCTTTCCAACGCTTTGATATCAATATTGTAAATATAATTCAAATAATAAAGACATGCAGGTACTTAGCGGGAAAACTGTCACTTATAAGACCACTCAAATTCAAGGACTAGTTTATCCTTTGTTAACTGTAATTAGATATCTTTCCTTTCAATGATTCTTGTAATAGTAATAGTAACACTCCTGGCATTGTCGGTTGTTTGACATCAACGCAGCACATGTTGTGTTAGCTCTCGAACTATGCCTTGGCAAATCTATAATTCATTAGTTTGCCAAAGGAGACTTAAGTGATGACGTGTGATATTATTATATTTATATTGTTTAATATGCCTGAATATTAAGAAGGCACTTTGATTTATCGGTAGCTTAGGTGTTAGCTCTTGTATGCTAGCCTGCATTTTTAACTATTGACAACCTTACCATATACCAGTTTATAAGCTTTCAGTTAATTGTCCAGATTAAACAGGACCAGTTAACTACCTCAGGAAATAGTTTTAACTTTGTTGTTGATAAGAATAATAAAGAAATAAACAGGGTTAATGTCCCTAGTTTTTATGAATGTCCAGAGATTCTGCACAAAAATGTATACAGCAAAAGCTGTGCAGAAAAGACTGCAGGACGATCAAGCAACAGAGTTAAATGAGATGTGTTAGCTAGGAACAGAGAGTACAAATAGGCCTGGACTGCACCCTACGTGACAACTGTGTGAACAAATCAATGAACATGCATCTATGTCTTATAGCCCCACGCTCTGAGAAAATGTATAATCCCAAAAAATGTAAATTTGTAGTATTGTTCAATCTCAATGAAAGTATTGGGTGTTATCAGCTAAATCCTGGCCTTCCAACCTATATTCTTGTCATTCTTAAGGTTAACAACTTTTAAAAAAAATTATAGAATTATTTAAAAGAAGTGGTTGTGGACTACTGATTTTGAATGTGAAAAACATCTTATTAGACAAAGTTGAGGAAATTAAATAAAGGGCATCCGTCATTGAGAATGCAGTAAGGGGGTTCATGCATTAATAGTGTACACTTAGCTTAAGGATAACATAAATTTGTGTATATTTGATCTATAGTTTTAATGAGTGCCTACCTCCTTACTGTCAGGAAGAGGAACATCTTCTTTGTTGACAATTACAAAGTCACTAAGCTCATCCTTTGCATCATCTGTGTTATCATTCTCACTCACTTTAGGGCGTTTCACATTCCTGTCTTCATCCTCTTCCTCTTCAAGTTTTCTCTTTTTACTAGGACTCAATGACTCTTCTGGAACATTCTGAACCATTGTAAAAAAAAATTTTTAAATAATTTTACATAAAGAAACACTTATTTTAATTGTAGTAATAAAATAGACCCCAACAGCAATCTGAAACATGTTTTGTTATTTCAGGGGCTGTATAAAAATATGGAAAGCGTTATCCCCAGAATTCTGCGAATAATTTTCAACGTTATCCCCAGAATTCTGCGAATAACGTTGAACGTTATCCCCACAGTTCTGTGAATGACTCGACGTTGATGGGAGAATTCAGTGAACTATTCTCAAAGTTAATTTTGAGCATTATTCATCATTATATCATACATATCAAGTAAATTCACGTTGATTATAATAAAATTATATATGACCTGAATAAGAAAACAGTACCAGCCTTATTGTTTTTCATATTGTAGTAACTTAAGTTTAAGAATAGTAATACTAATACTAGTACTAATAATACAGTTCAGACTCAGTAAGGCCTATGCCTATGCTATTGAGTTTAAGTTTACATTTTAGAGTCTGTTCAGTGCACTGAACTGAGCTATTTTTATCTAGTTAATCTAGCTCACTGGTATAGTCCATGGTCCATTGCCATTGCGTATTGGATATATGATATAGGCCAATATATTTATATATATATATATGTATATATATTATTATATATGATATGCTATTAGTACTATTATTAGTAGTAAGTAGTAGTGATAGTAATCAGGGCCGCCTTTAGGCATAGGCAAACTAGGCAGCAGCCTAGGGCCTCCGGTTAGTTTCATCATTAATGGGGGCCTCGCACAAGAATTGTTCCATATTTATTTAATAAATTATTTTATTTTTCTATTACATTTTATTTAGGGCCACCAAATTCACTTCGCCTAGGGCCTCCAATTCCCATAGGCCGGTCCTGTATAATATTAGGTTTTACAGTCCATGACGTATTGGAGAATATAGGCCAATATATTTATAATATAGGCATGTCAATTGCGTGCGCCGCTACCAAAGGCCAAGGTTGCTTCGCAGTGGGATGAACGTGAGTCATGTAAATATTATGCAATAACAAAAAGGGTTAAAATAGAATTTTTTTAAAATTAAAAATAAAAATTAAAAAAAAAGATTCCCCATCTAAAAATCGAACCCTGTAAATTGTAAAAAAAAATAAAAAAAATTTTTTAAAGAAAAAAAACTTCCACAAGCGAAAATCGAACCCTATACCACAACATCAACTGTCCTTCACTCTACCTACCATGCGGCCACGAAAATGTGATAGTATCTTAGCTTTCTAAAGTATATAGACCCTGGGTCCGAATAGCCACAGAATTCTGGGGATAACGTTCAACGTTATTCGCAGAATTCTCGGGATAACTTTGAAAATTATTCGCAAAATTCTGGGGATAACCACTCCATAAAAATATTATTTTAAAACTTGCTAAAACTATATGGTGTGCTAAAAGAAAAACAATGTTAAAAAAAAATTTTCTTGTTGGTCCAAACTTTTACACCTGTCATTCCCAGTTGTAAAAATATACATTTTAAAAAAATAAGTTTGTTAATATTAAACAATACTTAAAAGCTAAAAATGTTACTCTCCTACCACCAGGATTATAGTTATAAGGGAGACAACTCAAGATAAAGAGTAAAATTGACACAATCTTGACAGGGACATGATAAATAAAAATAAAATTCTACATGCATAACTTACCTTGGATGGGGTTGAAGGCTTAGCTGGTTCTTCTTCTGTCTTCTTTGATGGATCTTCTTCTGTTTTGTCTGCTGGTTCTTCCTCTATCTTCTCTGCTGGTTCTTCCTCTATCTTCTTTGATGGTTCTTCATCCATCTTTTTTTCTTCCACCACAGATGTATCCATTGGCTCCTCTTTCTCTTCTGGTTCATCCACTTCTGAAGCACCCACCTGAGCGCCACCTCGACGAGAAGACCTAGCAGGAGGGGTTTTGACAGCAGCCTTCTGTCCCCTACCTCTGCGCCCACCGCTTGGTGGTGAGGCACTTGAGGCTTCTGTAGCTTTGTTTGGTGTACGCTTCTGTCTTCCTTTGGTCTCTGTATCCACATCGTTCTCTGGGGCAGCATCAGCACTGTCTTTAATTTCAGCTTCTGGAACATCAGCTTCTTTCTTTTCACTCTCTGCCTCTACTGATTCTGGCTCAGCTCTATCACGACCTTTCCTTCCTCCTTTAGGTGATGGTGTGACAGGGGCAGCCTTTCCCCGACTTCGACTGCCAGTAGTTTTGACAACATTGCCCCCTGTGTTTTCCTCCTCCTGTTCATCCTCTTTACCCTGATCCTCTTCAGACTCTTCCTTTTCTGTGGTTTTCCCCTTTCTACCTTTATTACTGCCACGACCACCTCTGGCCACTGCTTTACCTCGACCTCTGCTACGAGCACCACCTCTTTGGGGCTTTTCCTCTTCAGCTTCTTCCTCCTTGGTTTCATCTTCTTGAGGTTCCTCTTCCTCCTCCTCCTCAGATTCATCTTGCTTTTTTCCCCGTTTCCCACGAGATGCCGACCTTCCACCACCACCAGCCTTTTGTGCCTTTTTTGGTGTCTCATCTTTTGATTCAACTTCTTTAGCTAAAATAACCAAATGAGAAAAACCTCACAAGCTTTAGAACTCAAAAAATAAAACTAAGGAATCATTTTACACAAGGAAACCATATATATATATATGAGAAAGGTTACATGTTTAATATCACACCTCTTCACAAATTATGAATATCCTGACACCCCCCCCCCACCCCAAATCCCCTCAAGAAAACACCATGAAAAATATGACTTACCTTTGGCTGCCTGGCGCCCTCCTCTCTTTGCTGGTGTACCCTGAGGCTCACCAATTGCTACCACCTCTTGTGCTGGTTCGTCCTTCTTTGCACCTCTGAAATGTTAATATAGACAAGTGTTAAAATCAAATAAACAAATAATATCAAGTAGTTAGGGCTGTCCAAATGATTAAAAGGTGCAGTACTAGGACCCAAGTAGTAAAATTGTCAAAAAGTACTCGTAATAATACGACCGCAAGGGAAAGAGACAGGGTGAGATCAGTATTAAACATATGACTGTTTTCTCTTAAGTTTGCTTAACAAATGACATAAATTTATTACCCCCCTCCCTAAACTGGCAAACTTAACCAGAATCCTGTACAAATGCCCATTCTAGCACTGGAAACATCAAAGGATATTGATGTAAGCAATGAATGACGCAGGAGAGAGTCGTTGGCTTGGTATGAGGCTAGAGGGTAGCAAGATACTTCGCCAATGGTCAGTTAACAATAAAAAATTAAGATATAAAACTAATAAAAGTTGTAAGTTTTGATATACTAATATTTACCTTCTTCCCCGACTGGTGGATCGAGAACTTTCCTCAGCCTCTGGTGTTGTCTCATTCTTTGACGTGACACTCCTTCTTGTCAACCTCGGCATCTATTTAAAAGTATTAATATATTTTTTATGTCAATTACCCAAGTGGACAACTACTAAAATTCAAAAAGAATTAAGCCTAGGTGGTTTCAAATGTATTTATTAATTAATTTTTGGATTATATCAGTGATAATGACACATTAAGAAACAGGATGACTAGGGATGATTAAAAAATGAAATATACCAGGACCAATGACAGGTTCAATTTTATAACAAGAAAATAAAATTAGGTGTCCTTTCAAGAGGAAAACATTCTGAGTAACTAACATTGACCAACTGATTATATATACACTCACAGCTATAAAGTAACTCAGGATGGACCATTAATGAACCTATCAAAAGTAAATGAATATTTTATAAGCAAACCTATATATTGTTTACACAAAATTTTCTAGCTTATCTGAACCAAAATGATTCTCAGATGAATTAAAGGAGTCATTTGTCTAAATTTTGTGAAATACTCAAATATGCTCTCACTCATTCACTGATAGCCCACAAGTGTCTTTTATTGTTTTCTTATGGGAAATTTAGTCTTTACACAATGCTACAAAAGATTAAAATAATGTAATTTTTCTACAACTGTAGAGATTTGATTGCTTTTTATGATGTTACCTCTTCTGAGCAATTGTTCAATGTGTAATGCTTTTGATTGAAGTGATTACAATTAAAATACATGATTTGCAGCAATGTAGCACGCATGAGAACAGGGCAGTGATAAATTATCTAAAACCACCTTTGAAGTGAATATTTTAGCAGTTTTCTTAGAAAAAAAGAATAGAAAACCTGGAAAAAAAATCTTTTATACACTAATTTGGTAAGAAATCAGATAACGCACATATGCTACTAATTTGGTAAGAAATCAGATAACACACATATGCTAACTGATAGAGCCTTCAATTTTAAATAGCCCTATATAATCAGGATATATTTAATATTTAACTTTCGTAATTGCATAGAGAGCGATTTGGTCCATTTATGGGAATTTTTGGACAACATCTTCGTTATATCGTTTTAAGGTAAGCGTTATTCGCACGGTTTTGGCAGTGCGGATAATGTTCGACATTATTTGCACTGTCAAAACGGTGCGGATAATGTCGAACATTATTCGCACGGTTTTGACCGTGAGAATGTCGAACTAATTCAATTGTCATTTTAACAGTCTTTCGAGTGTCTGGAATCTTATAGTTGTATCCATTTTAGAAATAATCTGAGCGGACCTGCATATCGTTTGTTAATGATTAATCATTAATTAATTAATTAGTAATACTACGGATTTAGCTGATATAAAACTATACTATTATTAACTGTTCCAGTGCAATCAACTTTGTATTTTTATTCTGTATCTTTATTAACTTTCATTCATAATTGGACGAGACTCTGTAATTAAAAAGGATAATTATTATTCTCCCCAAAACTAGCATTGTACCTGTGGTCATCATAAATCCAATAAGTTAATTTTATTTAAAGCATGTAAAAACGAAAAACGATATAATAATAATCTGTATAGCCAGTATAGCATAAAAATTTAAAAGTGAATCTGTAACAGTGACTAACAGAATAGATAAGACAGGCATGGGTGGGGGAATAATAAAATGTTTCTGGGAAAGAGCCTGCTTGAGTGTTTGCAAACATCCTCACTGTGGTTGTAAAACAAACAACACCCCCCCCCCTTTCCAAAAATAAAAAAAATAAGTAAGACTGTCCTAGGATTCGATCCGCGTACCTTAATGATAAATAGAACTAATCCAGCTTAACCGATCAACTGGAGAAGCTGATGAAAATAATCATTATTTTAAAATTATATGTAATTATAATTAATTGCACACTAATCAATTTTTTATGGCAGTACTACTTTAAAATTTCAGTAATCATGACATTTTAATTAGTATTAGCATATAAATTACACATTTAATATTTAAGCCTAAATTCTAAATCGAGTGATATCGGCTATTATTTTGTCTACACCGGGCGCGTTTTTTTTTCAACGTGACCAGCCCCTAGAAGGCGCATACGCCGACGACCCGTGCGGATAATACTCAGCATTATCCGCACGGTCAAAACCATGCGAATAATACTCAGCATTATCCGCACGGTCAAAACCGTGCGAATAATCACTTCATTGTTTTAATAGTGTAGACAAGAAAACCTAACCCTACAAACTTAATCTTAAATATACCCTTTCTCAGCTATACCTTCTAAATCTTTTCTAAACCCTAAATAAATTTATCCACGCAAACAATTTAACTTACTTCACTATATCTTTAAGGGAAATCACTCTTCTTCAAATCAAGGGTCATGATTTTTATGCCCCTGTAAATTGTAAAAATTTGATGTTTTGTACGTAGTTTACATACGACTCATACGTCCCTTAAGATGTTACTTTGAGTAACTTTGATTTGTATTGTAGATCTACGTCAACATTGCCTGAAACATTCACTTTTAGCTGCAAGTTTTAATGCACTATAATATAATATGTGATAAATTATTTTGTGCAAATTGAATTTTTTGAATTCTAGGTACTTGGGACTTTTCCAATAAGTAATAAGTCCGGCAGGGCCGGTCTTAGGCCACTGCAACCTATGCGGCCGCAGCAGTTGGCCCAATGCATCTTAATCTTAATACTTAATTTTATCTTATTAATTATTATTAAATTATTGTCCTTATTAATTCCTTATCCCTACTCAAACTGGGCCCCGCGCAATCCGTTTTCCACAATAAGCCGCATAGGGCCCCGTAATTGCTAAGACCAGCCCTGAAATCCGGTACCATAAGTCCAATAACAATTAGATTTATTTGAACTTTTTAAAAATTAACACAAACCATAGATAAGCGTAGGACGCAATAATCTTCTGTATAGAAGGAGCGTCTGTAAACAGATAAGATAAGATAACTGAACTTTTTTTTACAAGACATCGTCATCATATTCATATAGTATAGCCAGCCTATATTAAACTCATGCAATAAAACAAAATGACTGCAGTAAAATGTAAAAGTAAAGGTTTTAATCTTAAAACTTGCATACACACAAATTTCATTAACCAGGTTTAGGATATCGATAACTAATTTAACATATTGTAACGCAAGTAAAAATTTTATGCTATCGGAAATAGGTAGAAAATTGAAGACCTTTTTTAAGCTCGTAATTGTATGGAGCAGTGGCAGTGGAAACTTCGTCAAATTTCTGCATTTATTTCACACGTGGAAAGCATAAAGATACTTAGAAACTACATATTATTCGGACAGGAATACTCATGAGAAATTAAATTCTTACCTTTATGAGCTTATGATGCAGAGATTTAGTTTAAAGCTTTATTAAAAGTAAGTAACCGGTAAGCGACGCTATTGTTTGGAAAATAAGCTTGCCGCCATTAAAGATATTGAGAATACACCGCAGCAACGTAAATGAGAATCTTGGTAAATTATATGTTATTATTTAATCAAAGATACAGATCTAGTATTATGCAAATATTTTTTTTTAATTTCAAACACAAATTTTAAAATCAACCTACAATGACGAATATTAATTTAAGTAAATGAAATTGCTACGGGTCTTCGTGGGGATTAAGCAAGAAAGATAATTAAAGATTTACGCTAAAATTAAGATTTTATGGTTACCTTACTTCTTAAACTACATACAATTTTTTGAAACATACATAGATATTCAGTGTATGTATATATAGATTTTTTATTTTTAAAAAACACCAGTCCGATTTGAAAGCAATTGTTTAGTATTTGGAGGTTGCAGAAACGATTCCAAGAAAGCTCTATTGTTTGAGTACTTAATTTTTATTTTAAAAAAAAACAACACAAGCTCATTTTAAATTTTTAGCATGTTGTCCACTGTTTTTAATAGTTTTAAGAAATTTATTTACAAAACCTATTAAATTTAAAAAAAAAGGCTCAGACAAAATTTGATTTAGCCTTCACACTTTCCAATGATCGATTTTAGGCAGGCAACATCTTTACCCCTTTCACCACCCCTTTTTAGAAGGTTTTCTGTTCAATCAGCCCCAAAGGCGTCACTATCACAAGAGGTGACACCAAAACGAAAAATTCTATAAGTTCCATTTATTTGGCACTAGCAGACTCAAATGAGGTATGTGGGGTAAGTCGTTAGGGGGCGACACCATGAGCTACCGCACTGGGTTACACCAACCCTAGCGACGCCTATGTTCAGCCCCTAATCAAGAAATCTTATATTTATTTTACATAAGCTCCTTTTATACAAAAGATTATTGCGTCCTACACTAATTCATGTTTTATTTCAAGTCTTGCATTTTTTAAATTACAGTTTTGAATGTTATTAGAATGTTGGTTTTCTTGTTTCCACCGCTTCAGCCCCCACTCCAAGACAATTCGAAAAGAAAGAGGGTGTGTGCTTGTTCTTGAAAATGGAACAAATAATGTGTTTTGTTTCCATATGTCAATCCTACACGTGGAATGGCTTCAAAAGCCCTGAGCCTAATTCTCTTATAGGTCTTTCTGGGAATTTTACCTAGCAACCTTCCCGCCCCACTCCCCTGAGAAGGAACTAATCGCTTAGCTTAAGGAAACCCCGGGACGGTCCTCTTTGAGAGGGTCACCTGGACACTCAAGGACATGGTCCGAGGTGCATCCACGAAATGTCATGCTCCCTACAACCTCGGCGCCAACCTGGCTTAGAGTACGATTATATTGGTCACGGCACGTCGTTAGATCACCAAAGTTGCCAACCTATGGGTGTCCCTCCTGTCGGCAGGTTTCCTCAGAACTAACGAGTTCTTCGCGGTACTTATTTTCTAATCCGTACTGGCACTCCAGGGCCTATACAGTATTTCTCACTTTTAACAAGTGAATGGGACGAAACGGTCACTTAGAATTACCCAATCCTCAAAAGGTGTTTTGGTTTTTCATCATCGACATTGTATTTTCACCTATGCTTTGTCTAAAATCCATACATCGACTGTAATCATGTCATGTATGACATTACAAACACATATCCGTTTGGACTTCGGTGCCACCTAGGGTAGACAACTCTTGGTTTCGGATCACAGTCGGCTCCGTGTTAGTACTCGTGTTCTGGGCTATGTAGAGGCCAACCCCTTTCTGAACTATGCGAGTGTTTTATTTCCTTATTTGAAGTTGTATTTCCAAGTTAGAATTAATTACCTAATGTTTTTACTGCTTACCTCTCTATTATTCCGTATGCAAGAACAAACACATACAAATTTTCCTTCTTCCCGTCCGGAATTCGGGCGTGGAATGGGTTGCCTGAAGAATCCAGGAAAACCAACACTTTATCAACATTTAAATCTCTAATAAAAATGCAGGACTAAACACAAACCATAGATAAGCGTAGGACGCAATTATCTTCTGTATAGAAGGAGCGTCTGTAAACAGATAAGATAAGATAAGATTATTCTTTACATTACACTAGTATTTCTAAGTTTCAATGATATATTAATGAATCTTGAAGCTCTCTGTTAGCTTGTCCTAGTTTATTAATATTCTAGCGTACACCCGTCAAAAATGACGGAAGTTTTCAGCTGAAATCTATTTATTTTATAAAAAATGCACATTTTTTTAGGGCGCCTAAGGCGCAGACCTTTTTCGACAGCCCGACTAACTGGTCCTTGTTTGATAAATACGAAATATTAAAATTTCTGAAATGTAACCAAAGTATTTTATAATAGGGATTTTTGTTTTTTTAATTTTATAATTATCATCAAATCCTCTTTTTAAATCCTTTATATTAACTCGTGGTGTCTGCGGCGGACCTTGCTTGCTTGCTTGTCGCCAAAACTTTTGATCGATTTTTAACCCACTTGCTCGCAAGATAGCGAGCTGAAATTTTGCAGGCAGTTTCGTACCGATGATAAAAACAATGTATCAAAATTTCAGATCGATCGCATGTACCGTAATTAAATTATTGATTTTTTAGATTATTTTTTTTATTCCTATGTATCATGCTATTTTTTGAGATAGAGCGTCGCGGTGCGTATTATATTGAACAACCTTTCTGTCGCGCAATAAGGTGCGTATTTTATTGACAGCTCTTTTTATAAACATATTCCTGATCGGTGCGTATTATATTAAACATGTTTTACGACACAACTTCAATTTTGTATTTCTGGATGGTCTGGCGCTGCGTATTATAATGAACATTCTTTTAGTTACTTCTCGTACATAAAGGATTTATAGTCAAAAAATTGGTTTTTTACGGGTTTTTCTTATTAAATCCTTTATATTAACTCGTGGTGTCTGCGGCCGACCGATCGACCGACCTTGCTTGCTTGCTTGCTTGTCGCCAAAACTTTTGATCGATTTTTAACCCACTTGCTCGCAAGATAGCGAGCTGACATTTTGCAGGCAGTTTCGTACCGATGATAAAAACAATGTATCAAAATTTCAGATCGATCGCATGTACCGTAATTAAATTATTGATTTTTTAGATTATTTTATTTATTCCTATGTATCATGCTATTTTTTGAGATAGAGCGTCGCGGTGCGTATTATATTGAACAACCTTTCTGTCGCGCAATGAGGTGCGTATTTTATTGACAGCTCTTTTTATAAAAATATTCCTGATCGGTGCGCATTATATTAAACATGTTTTACGACACAACTGCAATTTTGTATTTCTGGATGGTCTGGCGCTGCGTATTATCTTATCTTATCTTATCTGTTTACAGACGCGCCTTCTATACAGAAGATTATTGCGTCCTACGCTTATCTATGGTTTGTGTTTAGTCCTGCATTTTTTATTAGAGATTTAAATGTTGATAAAGTGTTATAATGAACATTCTTTTAATTACTTCTCGTACATAAAGGATTTATAGTCAAAAACTTGGTTTTTTACGGGTTTTTCTTATTACATTGATCCCTTTTCCAAAATTAAAATATGAGCGAAAACAATGACGCAATATTATATTTTTTTTACAGCGCATTTTTAATTTGCACACCATTTGATGCATTGGTGCAGTAATTTGGTTTTCCCCGCTTTCTAAAATTAGTAGCGTCAGGACAGACTGACTTGCGTGACAATTGCAAATTATATAGTTTTATTCTTTGTAACATGGATCCCGTAGGAGAGATGCTTATTCTAGTTTAGTTTTCACTAGGGCTGCGGAAATTAATGAATAATTTCTCGATTAATCGTTAAAAAATTTTAACGATTAATTTTTTAACGATTAATCGACCCACCACTTATAAATGTAATGGAAGTCAAAAAGTAAAATAGTTCGGCAGGTAAATATAAACTAATTTCCGGACGATTACACGAAAATTTTGGTTTTAAACTATTGACTGACGTGAATGTTCAAAATGTTGATAAAGGTTATTGTGTCAATTGAGAGAAATCGTTTGCCTACCATGCAATATTTCCTCTAAATCTAAGCTTCGTCGGTTCGTGTGTAAAGTTTTAAAAAACAACTTGTGTGAAAAGTTGCACAACGTCCAATTTTTGTTGCAATATTTTACAAAATTTGCCACGCTGTGATTCTAAGCTTCTGCAAATCCTGAATCCGGCTATTTTTACAAATCCGGGTTCGGCTCCGGCAGGATTTCACTTCATAAATCCGGATAGCCGGTAGAGCCTTAATTTATATATATTCATAATGGCTCCGGAAAATCCAAAGTCCGGCCATTTTAACAAATCTGACTCCGGCTCAAGCCGGATTTCAGTTCATAAATCCGGCCAAATCCTGTTCCGGCCGGAGTTCAAAATTTTGAATCCGGTACATCCCTACTTTAAAGTGGAATTTTTTTTATTTTAATGTCGTTTAATAGTGAAGTGTATTTTAAGTATTATATTATATTAAATATTATTTTAATGTTGTTTAATAGTGAAGTGTATTTTAAGTATTATATTATATTAAATATTATTTTAATGTTGTTTAATAGTGAAGTGTATTTTAAGTATTATATTATATTAAATATTTTAATGTTGTTTAATAGTGAAGTTTATTTTAAGTATTATATTATATTAAATATTTTAATGTTGTTTAATAGTGAAGTGTATTTTAAGTATTATATTATATTAAATATTATTTTAATGTTGTTTAATAGTGAAGTGTATTTTAAGTATTATATTATATTAAATATTTTAATGTTGTTTAATAGTGAAGTTTATTTTAAGTATTATATTATATTAAATATTTTAATGTTGTTTAATAGTGAAGTTTATTTTAAGTATTATATTATATTAAATATTTTAATGTTGTTTAATAGTGAAGTTTATTTTAAGTATTATATTATATTAAATATTATTTTAATGTTGTTTAATAGTGAAGTTTATTTTAAGTATTATATTATATTAAATATTATTTTAATGTTGTTTAATAGTGAAGTTTATTTTAAGTATTATATTATATTAAATATTTTAATGTTGTTTAATAGTGAAGTTTATTTTAAGTATTATATTATATTAAATATTTTAATGTTGTTTAATAGTGAAGTGTATTTTAAGTATTATATTATATTAAATATTATTTTAATGTTGTTTAATAGTGAAGTTTATTTTAAGTATTATATTATATTAAATATTATTTTAATGTTGTTTAATAGTGAAGTTTATTTTAAGTATTATATTATATTAAATATTATTTTAATGTTGTTTAATAGTGAAGTTTATTTTAAGTATTATATTATATTAAATATTTTAATGTTGTTTAATAGTGAAGTGTATTTTAAGTATTATATTATATTAAATATTTTAATGTTGTTTAATAGTGAAGTGTATTTTAAGTATTATATTATAATAAATATTATTTTAATGTTGTTTAATAGTGAAGTGTATTTTAAGTATTATATTATATTAAATATTATAATGTTGTTTAATAGTGAAGTGTATTTTAAGTATTATATTATATTAAATATTTTAATGTTGTTTAATAGTGAAGTGTATTTTAAGTATTATATTATATTAAATATTATTTTAATGTTGTTTAATAGTGAAGTGTATTTTAAGTATTATATTATATTAAATATTATTTTAAGTATTATATTATATTAAATATTATTTTAAGTATTATATTATATTAAATATTATTTTAAGTATTATATTATATTAAATATTATTTTAAGTATTATATTATATTAAATATTATTTTAAGTATTATATTATATTAAATATTATTTTAAGTATTATATTATATTAAATATTATTTTAAGTATTATATTATATTAAATATTATTTTAAGTATTATATTATATTAAATATTATTTTAAGTATTATATTATATTAAATATTATTTTAAGTATTATATTATATTAAATATTATTTTAAGTATTATATTATATTAAATATTATTTTAAGTATTATATTATATTAAATATTATTTTAAGTATTATATTATATTAAATATTATTTTAAGTATTATATTATATTAAATATTATTTTAAGTATTATATTATATTAAATATTATTTTAAGTATTATATTATATTAAATATTATTTTAAGTATTATATTATATTAAATATTATTTTAAGTATTATATTATATTAAATATTATTTTAAGTATTATATTATATTAAATATTATTTTAAGTATTATATTATATTAAATATTATTTTAAGTATTATATTATATTAAATATTATTTTAAGTATTATATTATATTAAATATTATTTTAAGTATTATATTATATTAAATATTATTTTAAGTATTATATTATATTAAATATTATTTTAAGTATTATATTATATTAAATATTATTTTAAGTATTATATTATATTAAATATTATTTTAAGTATTATATTATATTAAATATTATTTTAAGTATTATATTATATTAAATATTATTTTAAGTATTATATTATATTAAATATTATTTTAAGTATTATATTATATTAAATATTATTTTAAGTATTATATTATATTAAATATTATTTTAAGTATTATATTATATTAAATATTATTTTAAGTATTATATTATATTAAATATTATTTTAAGTATTATATTATATTAAATATTATTTTAAGTATTATATTATATTAAATATTATTTTAAGTATTATATTATATTAAATATTATTTTAAGTATTATATTATATTAAATATTATTTTAAGTATTATATTATATTAAATATTATTTTAAGTATTATATTATATTAAATATTATTTTAAGTATTATATTATATTAAATATTATTTTAAGTATTATATTATATTAAATATTATTTTAAGTATTATATTATATTAAATATTATTTTAAGTATTATATTATATTAAATATTATTTTAAGTATTATATTATATTAAATATTATTTTAAGTATTATATTATATTAATATTATTTTAAGTATTATATTATATTAAATATTATTTTAAGTATTATATTATATTAAATATTATTTTAAGTATTATATTATATTAAATATTATTTTAAGTATTATATTATATTAAATATTATTTTAAGTATTATATTATATTAAATATTATTTTAAGTATTATATTATATTAAATATTATTTTAAGTATTATATTATATTAAATATTATTTTAAGTATTATATTATATTAAATATTATTTTAAGTATTATATTATATTAAATATTATTTTAAGTATTATATTATATTAAATATTATTTTAAGTATTATATTATATTAAATATTATTTTAAGTATTATATTATATTAAATATTATTTTAAGTATTATATTATATTAAATATTATTTTAAGTATTATATTATATTAAATATTATTTTAAGTATTATATTATATTAAATATTATTTTAAGTATTATATTATATTAAATATTATTTTAAGTATTATATTATATTAAATATTATTTTAAGTATTATATTATATTAAATATTATTTTAAGTATTATATTATATTAAATATTATTTTAAGTATTATATTATATTAAATATTATTTTAAGTATTATATTATATTAAATATTATTTTAAGTATTATATTATATTAAATATTATTTTAAGTATTATATTATATTAAATATTATTTTAAGTATTATATTATATTAAATATTATTTTAAGTATTATATTATATTAAATATTATTTTAAGTATTATATTATATTAAATATTATTTTAAGTATTATATTATATTAAATATTATTTTAAGTATTATATTATATTAATATTATTTTAAGTATTATATTATATTAAATATTATTTTAAGTATTATATTATATTAAATATTATTTTAAGTATTATATTATATTAATATTATTTTAAGTATTATATTATATTAAATATTATTTTAAGTATTATATTATATTAAATATTATTTTAAGTATTATATTATATTAAATATTATTTTAAGTATTATATTATATTAAATATTATTTTAATATTTATTATATTAAATATTATTTTAAGTATTATATTATATTAAATATTATTTTAATATTATATTATATTAAATATTATTTTAAGTATTATATTATATTAAATATTATTTTAAGTATTATATTATATTAAATATTATTTTAATATTATATTATATTAAATATTATTTTAAGTATTTATTATATTATAATATATTTTAATTATTATATTATATTAATATTTATTTTTAATTATATTATTATATTATATTTTTTAATATTATATTTATTATAATATTATTTTAATTATATATTTATTAATATTATTTTATTTATTATATTATTTAATTATATTATATTTATATTATTTATAATTTATATTATATTAATTTATTATTAATTATTATATTTATAATTATTATTTTAATATTTATATTATATTAATATATTTTATTTATATTATATTATATTAATTATTATTTTATTTTATATATATTATAATATTATTTTATATTTATTATTTATATTATTTTTTATATTATTATTTTAATATAATTTATTATATTTATTATATTATAATATAATATATTTTAATTATTTTATTATATTAATATTATTTTAATATTTATATTTTATTAATATTATTTTTATATTATTTATTTTATTATATTATTTTAATTATTATATTATTATTATATATTATTTAATATTATATTATTTAAATATTATTTTAATTATTATTTATTATTTTAAATATTTATTTTATATTATATTATATTAATATATTTTAATATTATATTTATATTAATATTATTTTATTATTATATTATATTAATATTATTTTAATATTATTTATATTATATTATTTTAATATTATTTATATTTATAATTATTTTATATTATATTTATTAAATTATTATTTTAATATTATTTATATTAATATTTATTTTATATTTATTATAATTATAATTATTTTTTATTTATATTATTTAATTATTTTATTATTATTAATTATTATTTTTATATATTATTTATATTTATTATTTTAATTATTTATTATATTAAATATTATTTTATATTTTTATATTTAATATTATTTTATTATTATATTTATTAAATTTATTTTATATTATATTATTTAATATTATTTTATATTTATATTATATTATTTTATATTTATAATATTATTTTATATTTTATATTATATTATATATTTTTTAATATTTTATTATTTATATTATTTTAATTATTATATTTTTATAATTATATTTTTATTAATATTTATATATTAATTTTATTTTATATTATATATTATTTATTTTAATATTATATTTTTATTATATTATTAATATTATTTTATTATTATATTATTTAATATTATTTTAATATTATAATATTATTTTTATTATATTATATTATATTTAATATATTATTTTATATTTATTATATTAATTTATTTTATATTATATTATATTAATATATTATTTTTAATATTTATTTAATTATATATTTATTTTAATATTATTATTTTTATATTAATTATTTATATTATTATATTTATAATATTATTTTAATTATTTTATATATATTATAATATTATTTTTAATTTATTATATTATAAATTTATTTTAATATTATTATTTATTAATATATTTTATATATTATATTATTTATTAAATATTATATTTAATATTTATATTATTTAAATATATTTTTATTTATATTTAATATTATTATTATATATTTATATTATATTATAATATTTTTAATTATTTATTTTTTATATATTATTTTATAATTATTTATATTATATAATATATTTTATATATATTTATATTAAATTTTATTTATATATTATTTTATTAATTATTATTTTATTTATATTATATATTTTATTATTATTTTATATTTATTAATATTATTTTTATATTATATTATTTAATATTATATTAATATTTATTATTTATATATTTATTTAATATTATATTTATTAATATTATTTTAATATTATATTATTTATATATTATTTTATATTATATTATATTATATTTATTTTATATTATATTATATTATATATTATTTTAATTATTATTTTATTTATTTATATTTATTATTTTATTATATTATATTATTTTATATTTATTATAATTTATTTTTTATATTATTTATTTATTATATATTTATATTTTATTATTTATTTTTTATATTTATATATTATATTATATTTATTATTTATATAATTTATATTTATATTTTATTTATTTATAATATATTATATTTATTTTAATTTTATTATATTTATTATTATAATATTTTATTATTTATTTTATATTATATTTTTATTTATATTATTTTAATATATTAATATTATTTATATTTTTTATATTTATTTTAATATTATTTAATTTTATATTATTTTTAATATTATTTTATATTATATTATATATTAATTTATTAATTATTTTTTATATTTATTATTTTAATATTTTATTATTTATAATTAATTTTATTTATATTATATTATTTAATTATTATTTTTATATTTATATTATATTTATTTATATATTATTTATATTTATTTTATATTATTTTTTATTTTATTTATATATTTTTATTAAATTATTATTTATATTATATTATTTTAATTTATTTATATTATTTTATTTAATTATTTTTTATTTATATTATTTTATTATTTTATTTATTTTTATAATATTATTTTATATTTATTTTTATATATTATTTATATTTATTTATATTAATTTATTTTAATTATTATTTTTATTAATATATTATTATTTTTTTATTTATATTATTTTAATTTATTTATATTTAATATTATTTTATTTTTATTTTATTAAATTATATTTTTATATTATTTATTTATTATTTATATTTTTATATATTTTATTTATATATTATTTTTATTTATATTATTTTAATATTTATTTTAATATTTATTTATATTTATATTTTATTTTTATATTATTTTTTTTATATTTTTTATTTATTTATTATATTTATATTTTATTATATTTATTTTATTAATATTATTTATTAATTATTTATTTATTTAATTATTATTTATTATTATTTAATTTATTTATTATTATAATATTTATATTTTATTTATTAATATTTTTTATTATTATATTTAATTTATATTTTTATTTATTATTTATATTTAATATTTATTTAATTTTTAATATTATTTATAATATTTATTATTTAATTTAATTATTTTATTATTTTAATATTATATTTTATTAATATATTATTTTTATTTATATTAAATATTTTTTTATATTATTTTATATTTATATATTTTAATTATTTTATTTTTAATTATTATATTTTTATATTTATTTTTATTATAATATTATTTATTTTTATTATATTAATATTATTTTTAATTATTATATTATTATTTATTATATTTAATTTATTATATTATTTATAATATTATTTTATTTATTTATTATATATATTAATTTTATTTATATTTTTAATATATTTATTTTATTTATATTATATTTATATTTTTATTATTATTTTTATTTATTTTATATATTATTATTTTATATTTTATTATTTTTATAATTTATTTTAATATTTATATTTATTTATAATTATTTTTATATTTTTATATTAATATTATTTTTATTATTAATTATATTTATATTTTTTATATTTTTATATTATTATATTTATAATTTTTATTTAATTATTTTTATATTTATAATAATTATATTTATTTATATTATATTTTTTATTATTTTATATTATTAAATATTATTTTTTATTATTTATATTATTTATTTTTATTATTTTATTTAATTATTATTTTAATATTATTTATTAATTTTATATTATTTTTATATTAATTTATATTATAATTTTTATTTTATTATTTATTTTATATTAAATATTATTTTATTTATTATTATTTTATATTATATATTTTATTTATTATTTATTTAATTATATTTTATATTTTTATTATTTAATATTTTATTTATTATTTTATATTATATATTTTTTATTTTATATTTTTATTTTATATTTAATTTTATATATTTATTTATTTTTTATATTTTATATTTATTAATATTTATTTTTATATTTTTATTATAATTATTTTTATTTATATTATTTTTTATTATTTTATAATTTTTATTTATTTTTAATATATTATTATTTTATATTTATTTTATATTTTTTTATTATTTATTTATTTTTATATAATTTATTATATTTTATTTTAATATTATTTTAATTTATTTTATTATTATTTATATTATTATATTTTATTTATTATTATATATTATTTTTATATATTATTTAATATTATTATTTATATTTAATATTATTTTAATATTTATTTATATTATTAAATTTTATTTTATATATTATTTTTATATTTTAATTTTTTATATTATTTTATTAATTATTTTATAATTTATTTTATATTATATTATTTTAATATTATATTTTTTATATTATTTATATTTTTTATTATTAATTATTTTTTTTTAATATTTATTTATTATTTATTTATTTATATATTTTTTATTATTTTATTAATTATTTTATTATTTAATTTATTTTTATTATTTTTATATTTTTATTAATATTTATTATATTTAATTTATTTTTTATTATTTATTTTATTTATATTTTATTTTTATTTATTATATTTAATATATTTTATTATTTTTATTATTTTATAATTTATTTTATTTATATTATTTTATTTATTTTTTATATTATATATATTTATATTTTTAATATTATATTTTTATTATATTTTATTTTATATTTTATTAATTATTATATTTATTATTTTATTATTAATTTTATTTTTATTTATAATTTTATTATTTATTATTTTATATAATTTTTTATATTATTTAATTTTATATTTATATTTATTTATTAATATTTATATTTTTATTATTTTTATATTATATTTTTATTTTTTTAATTTTTATATTATTTTATATATTATTTATTATTTTTTATTTATTTTTTATTATTATATTTTTAATTTTATTTTTTATATTATTATTTATTAATTTTATTATTTTTATTATATTATTTAAATATTTTTTATTTATTTATTATTAATTTATTTTAATTTTATTTTTTTATATATTTATTATTATATTTTATTTTATTATTTTATTATTATATTATAATTTATTTATTTTATTTTATATTTTATTTATTTATTATAATTTTTATATTATTATTATTTATTTTAATATTATTTTTATTAATATTATTATTAAATTTATATTATTTTAATATTATTTATTTATATTTTATTATTTATAATATATTTTTATTTATTTATTAATATTTTTTTATTATTTATATTATATTATTTTTTTATAATTTATTTTATATTATTATTATTTTTATTTATATTTATTTTAATTTATATATTTTTATTTAATTATTTTATATTATTTTTTATATTTTATTTAATATTTTATATTTATATATTTTTATATATTATTTTTATTTATATTATTTATTATTATTTTATTTTTATTTTTATAATTATTATTATTTTATTTTATATTATATTTATTATTAATATTTATTTTATATTTATTTTATAATTATTATTTAATTATTATTTTTATTTAATTTTATTTTATTATTATATTATTTTATTTATATTTTTATTATTATTTATTAATATTATTTTATTAATATTTATAATTATTTTTTATATATTTATTATATATTTATTTTTTATATTATATATATTTTTATTATTTTTATTTTATTATTTTATTATATTATTTTTATATTTATTTATTAATTATTTATATTATTATTTTTTTATTTTATTATTTTATTTATTTTATATTATTTATTATATTTTTATAAATTATATTATTTATATTATTTTATTTTATTATTTTTATTTTATATTATTTATTTTTTTATATTATTTTTTTAATTATATATTTTTATTTATTTATTTTTAATATATTTTATTTTATATTATTTTTATAATTTTTTATTATATTATTATTTATTTTTATTTATTATTTTTTTATTATTTTTATTTTATTATATTATTTTATTATATTATTTTATTTTTATTTTATTATTAATTTATTTTATTTTTATTTTAATATTATTTTTAATTATTTATTTTTTTATTATATTTTTTTAATTTATTTTTATTATATTATTTATTTTATATTTATTATTTATATATTATTTTATTATTTTTTTTTAATTTTTTTTATTATTTTTTATATTATATATTTTTTTTTATATTATTTTATAATATTTTTTTATATTTATTTTTTATATATTTTTTATTTTATTTTTTATTATTTTTTTTAATTTATATTATTTTTTTATTTTTTATATTTTATTATTTAATTTAATTTTATTATTTTATTTTATTATTTTTATTTTTATATTTTTTATTATATTATATTATTATTTTATTTTTAATATTATTTTTATTTATTTTTTTATTTATATTTTATTTTTTATTTTATTTTTTATTTTATTTTTAATATTTTTATATTATTTATTTTTTATTATATTTTATTTTTTTTATTATTTTTAATTTATTTTTTATATTTATTTTATTTTATTTATATTTTTTAATATTATTTTTATTTATTTTTATTTTTTTTAATTTATTTTAATATTTATATTTTTATTTAATTATTTATTTTATTTTTTATTTATATTATTTATTTTTAATATTTTTATTATTTATTTTATTTTATATTTTTATTATTTATTTTTTTTAATTATTTTTATATTTATATTTTTTTTATTTATTATTTTATTATAATTTATTTAATTATTATTTATATTAATTTATTTTTATTTTATTTTTTTATTAATATTATTTTATTTTTTTTTATTATTTATTATTATTTTTAATTATTATTTTATTAATATTATTTTATTTTTATTATTTATTATTTATTTTTATTTATATTTATTTATTATATTTTTTTTATTTATTATTTTAATATTATTTTTATTTATTATAATTTTTAATTTTTTTATATTATTATTTATTTATATTTTATTTTATATTTTATTTATTTTAATTTTTTTTTAATTATTATTTTTATTTATATATTTTTTAATTTATTATTTATTATTAAATATTATTTTATTATTATTATTTTTATTAATATTTATTTTTTTATTATTTATTTATTTTTATTTTTAATATTATATTTTATTTAATATTTTTTTATTTTTATATTTATTATTATTATTTTAATATTATATTTTTTATATATTTTTTTAGTATTTATTTTTTAATTATTATTTTAATATTTATTATATTAATTATTATTTTAATATTTTATTATTATTAAATATTATTTTATGTATTTATTTTATTAATTATTATTTTTATTATTATATTATTTAAATTATTTTATTTTTATTATATTATATTTATTATTATTTTTATTATTATATTTTATTAATATTATTTTTTATTATATTATATTAATTATTTTATTTTTATATTATTTTATTTTTTTATTATTTTAATTTTTATTATATTTATTTTTATTTATTTTTATTTTATTATTTTAAGTATTATATATATTAAATATTATTTTAAGTATTATATTATATTAAATATTATTTTAAGTATTATATTATATTAAATATTATTTTAAGTATTATATTATATTAAATATTATTTTAAGTATTATATTATAATATTATTTTAAGTATTATATTATATTAAATATTATTTTATAGTATTATATTATATTATTTTAATATTTATTATTATATTTTAAGTATTATATTATATTAAATATTATTTTAAGTATTATATTATATTAAATATTATTTTAAGTATTATATTATATTAAATATTATTTTAAGTATTATATTATATTAAATATTATTTTAAGTATTATATTATATTAAATATTATTTTAAGTATTATATTATATTAAATATTATTTTAAGTATTATATTATATTAAATATTATTTTAAGTATTATATTATATTAAATATTATTTTAAGTATTATATTATATTAAATATTATTTTAAGTATTATATTATATTAAATATTATTTTAAGTATTATATTATATTAAATATTATTTTAAGTATTATATTATATTAAATATTATTTTAAGTATTATATTATATTAAATATTATTTTAAGTATTATATTATATTAAATATTATTTTAAGTATTATATTATATTAAATATTATTTTAAGTATTATATTATATTAAATATTATTTTAAGTATTATATTATATTAAATATTATTTTAAGTATTATATTATATTAAATATTATTTTAAGTATTATATTATATTAAATATTATTTTAAGTATTATATTATATTAAATATTATTTTAAGTATTATATTATATTAAATATTATTTTAAGTATTATATTATATTAAATATTATTTTAAGTATTATATTATATTAAATATTTTAATTAGGTGTTCATTAAGAAAAACATTCGAATGTGTGACGTACTTTAGGGGGGGGGGTCAAACATGGTCAAATTAGCGTGAGATACTTTATGGACGGCCACTCTATAGTTCACACAATCATCAGCGCATAGCCCAACTTGTTTTTTTAAAAATGAGATTCTGTTGGGTAAACCATTAATGTAAATTAGAAAGTGTAGGGGGTCTTAAAAAATCATTGTGGAAATCATGAGTTTACCATTATTTGTGCTGAATTAGATCCATTAATTATTGCACTTAGTTCTTGGCCTTGAATCTACTGATGTAATGAACTTGTAGTAGTCGTACGCTAGTCGTAGCTGTACTGAAATAGTGTAATCGAATAACAGCAGTTTACTTTAAGTTAACACTCTTATTATCTGTAAACCCATAAAAGTCAACGAGCGTAGTGAATTCAGGACACTTTCAAATAAGATGTAGGGGCTAAGATGGCTAAGATGGCTAAGATGGCTGATGGCTAAGATGGCTAAGACGGCTAAGATGGTTAAGTCCTCCCGACCATTTCTTGGATCATCAAAATTTTGTTCTCGCTTCAAAATGACGCAGCACTTTGTGTCTCTACGCTAAACTGCTTCCACCAGAGATGAGTCGAAAATCGAGTTTAAAAGAAATTTGTGGCAACCCCCGCGATTGACGGGTTGAACGAATTTTTCACAAATTGGATTAGACCGTCCAAAGTTGTAACTTTTGTGTCAAGATGAAATTGTATCTTATACCAATGTCTTTCTTTCTATCTCTCTTTCTATCTCTCTTTCTATCTCTCCTTCTATCTTTCTTTCTTTCTTTCTTTTTTCTGTCTTTCTTTCTTTCTTTCTCTATTTCTCTCTTTATTTCTTTCTTTATTTCTTTCTTTCTCTCTCTCTTTCTCTCTCTCTCTCTCTCTCTCTCTCTCTCTCTCTCTCTCTCTCTCTCTCTCTCTCTCTCTCTCTCTCTCTCTCTCTCTCACTCACTCTCTCTCTCACTATTTCGCTCATTGTCTTAAATTTGTATTTCGTTTTTTTTAAAGTGCAATTTATGCTCTCTAAAATAAGTATGTAAACACTAAAATAAATTAAAAACGTGTTTTCTATCGATGTCAAAGCTCTGAGAGTGAGAGAACGCCCATTCATATTTCTATGATCATCCATAAGGTCAGCTCTGTGAGAGTTCACAAGGTCAGCCCTGTAAGAATCCACAAGGTCAGCTCTGTGAGAATCCACAAGGTCAGCTCTGTAAGAATCCACAAGGTCAGCTCTGTGAGAATCCACAAGGTCAGCTCTGTGAGAATCCACAAGGTCAGCTCTGTGAGAATCCACAAGGTCAGCTCTGTGAGAATCCACAAGGTCAGCTCTGTGATAATCTACAAGGTCAGCTCTGGTAGAATCCACAAGGTCAGCTCTGTGAGAATCCACACCAGCTCCATCAGCCGCACGTACAGTGTTGCACCAACCATACAAGCAAACAAACTTTTCATGCTCTGACTTCGTCCCCGGAAACGTTGATTCAACAAAGTGAAAACAATTTCATCCCGTCTTCCGATTGGCTAAGAAGACTATCCCAACGCTGAATGATTACTATCACCGTCATATTATTATATTTCAGTTGATTTCCATCTACAATGCGTTTGCACAGTAATAGAGCAATGACGTCATATTTTGTATTTATTTGCAGCACACGGTTCATTACTCGCGCTACTCGTTCCGTGCATGTTTATTTATAGCACACGGCACTGAGGCAATGAATCAGGGATGTATTCCAAAAAGTACTTTGTGAGCTTTCTGGAAACTGTCTTATCTTATCTTATCTGTTACAGACGCTCCTATATAGAAGATTATTGCGTCCTACGCTTATCTATAGTCTATGTCTAGTATTGCATTTTTAATAGAGTTTAAAATGTTAGAAGAGTGTTGGTTTTCCTGGTTTCCCCAGGCAACCAATGTGGTCACTCACCATCACGAAAAGGCCCCCCCCCCGTCTTGTTCTGAAACCCGTGATTCATTCCCGGTGTGCCACGACTTTTTGACCACCAATCTCTTACACTGCGGAGGTCTCCTTACACGACTAGTGAGCACCTTTTGTAATGCCGGGAACCACCCCTTTCATTATCTGTTTTTATGAGATTCTGACAGAATCGATCCCGAGACAAGGGCAATTACCCTGATAGCGGGTCAGGGATGAATAGAATAGAAGATGACCCGAGTAGCAGGGGCAGGGAAGAGCTAGCGGGGACTGGTCTGGTGCTCTTAGCGCGTGCGTCCAAAAAAATCAGAAGGATGCCATTAAGTCATTGAGAGGGGCCAGCCTACTCTTACAGTGATTCTTAAGTCATAGGGAAACACGTTACCGATTTTCACCCCCGCCTCTATAACACGATACGCAAAGCTGTACGTGTGACTTTCATGAAAGTAAGAAAAATAAAACCAAAAAATTGTTTTTACAACTCCTACATGTGATGGGTGGCTGAAATAGAACGTCTCTAATAAAATAATTTTAATTAAATAAACTTGCATACATTTTAGTGATGGTGCCTTAAAGATAAAAAAAATAATAATAAAATTTGCGAGTCTTGAATAATCATCCAATATAAACTGCACAATTAAAAAATCTGGCCATGGCCTAAACTGCCAGATTTGTTTACCCGTTCAAACATCTGGCTTGATCTGTTTTTATGTCTTTACCCGAGAATTCTCTTTTACGTTACACACTTGTGTTGTTTTCTTCATGGAGGCTGAAGAACATATTCCAATTGTTTATACCCTAACGCTCTACTCTAGTCACATGACTACCGCCATAAGAACATATTCCAATTGTTTATACCCTAACGCCCTACTCTACTCACACGACTACCGCCATAAGAACATATTCCAATAGTTTATACCCTAACGCCCTACTCTAGTCACACGACTACCGCCATAAGAACATATTCCAATAGTTTTTACCCTAACGCCCTACTCTATGTCACACGACTACCGCTGTAAGAACATATTCCAATAGTTTTTACCCTAACGCCCTACTCTAGTCTCACGACTACCACCGTAAGAACATATTCCAATAGTTTATACCCTAACGCCCTACTCTAGTCTCACGACTACCGCCGTAAGAACATATTCCAATAGTTTATACCCTAACGCCCTACTCTAGTCTCACGACTACCGCTGTAAGAACATATTCCAATTGTTTATACCCTAACGCCCTACTCTATGTCACACGACTACCGCCGTAAGAACATATTCCAATTGTTCATACCCTAACGCCCTACTTTATGTCACACGACCACCGCCGTAAGAACATAAATCATATGGTTACAAAGATTTTTCGTTAATCGGCGATAAATTAAAAACAAATTTAAAAATGCCCATAATATAAATATCAACATAGATTAAATACAGACGAAATTGTTGTAAACTGTAATTATCTTTACCCTCAATTTCTCCGAAACTCCTCAGTTGTTAGTCCAACAATGACCTCAGCTGTTAGTCCAGCAATGACCCTAGCTGTTAGTACAGTAATGGCCTCAGCTGTTAGTCCAGCAATGACCTTAGCTATTAGTCCAGCAATGACCTCAGCTGTTAGTACAGCATGATCTCAGCTGTTAGTACAGCATGGCCTCAGCTGTTAGTACAGCAATGACATCAGCTGTTAGTACAGCAATGACCTCAGCTGTTAGTACAGCAATGACCTCAGCTGTAAATACAGCAATGACCTCAGCTGTTAGTTAAACAATGACCTCAGCTGTTATTACAGCATGACCTCAGCTGTTAGTACAGCAATGACCTCAGCTGTTAGTACAGCAATGACCTCAGCTGTTAGTACAGCAATGACCTAAGCTGTTAGTACATCAATGACCTGACAGCTCATTAGACCTACAATGTTCGCACAGGATTAACATTGGAGCTGGTGACATTTACGGTGACATTTTCGAGTGACATCGGCAGATAAAGCATTTAAGCACGTGACCATGGTTTGCAGGCCACATAATGAAGCACTTCTCATCAATGTCAGTGTTCCAATAGCTGGCGTGGGCCAGTCGGTAAACGTGGACTTATTATCACTAGCAACAGGCTTTCTTTTGGCACGTTTCTCAAACACATTTTTTCTGATTAGGTAAATGGTTAGATAGACAAACAGATTAGATAGGTCGATAGAGTGATCGATAGATATATATATGGGTAAGTAGGTAGATATATATATATAGATAGATAGGTAGGTAGATAGATAGAACATAGATAGAACATAAATAGATAGATATAGATACATAAATATATAACGATTGATTGGCATAACAGATTTTAAAGCTATGAAATAGGATTATTGAAAAAAAAACAGAAATTTTATTACTTTTTTTTTCAAACATCGTTCCAAGGGTCTTTAAAGAATAAATAAAATGCAATATTAAAAGAAAAAATTAATAATCATGTTGACCAAGAAATAAACACTACACATTGCATTTATTTTGTACTTAAGGCATACATATATTGTTTGTAAATAGGGCATATACAGGTTGTTTGTTCAAAGGGCATACACAGGTTGTCTGTACATATGTCATTCACAGGTTGTTTGTACATATGGCATATACAGGTTGTCTGTGCATAGGGTATACAAAGGTTGTTACAGTCCAAAAACTGTAGGCTACTGAACTACGTGTTAAAGAAATCAGACCATAATATGGAAACTGCAAGGACGTCTTTAGCAATAACCCAGCGCAATTTCTACATGGCACTTTATCACAACAAGATAATCATGAGCTACATGCAACGACATCACATTACGAGGGTAACTATTACATTTCAAGCCAATTTATTACAATAAAAATCAAACTATAACATCACACACCATTCTATTACATTACAAGTCACGCTGTCATATTTTAGCCCAAAAAGCCTTTCAAACGTGTTGAAAATCACATTACCTCTATGTTGATTCTACTTCTAATACTTCCTCCTTCACATCTCATTTGACCAAAGAAAAGAAAGAAAGATATTAAAAAAATTCGACTAGACATCGATTTTTGTATTGCAAAACGTTAACAAAACTAATGATAACTGCTTTTTAGCCATTATTGAACCCGCAGGGGGAGCAACACAAACAGAGTTTTAAGGGGGGAAAACACATTACCATCACCGATTATTTGCCCTGCAAAAACCCACCACAGCGGTTCCAAGAAGAGGTTTCCATGTAAGTTTAAATTGTAAAGGATATGACTGATGTTATAATTGCAATCCTTGTAGGTTGTAAGTAGACACCCTTGGCTAACTTCTGTATTGGTTTAGTAGATGTTTCTTGCGGAGAATACAAAGTTTTTGGTGTCACAGTTTATAGGCATTAACTTCTTTACATTTTATAAACATATGAAAACATTATTTCCCTTCTGTGATAAATCAAACAGTAATTTGAATCACATCTTTATCCATGCGATGTGCAGACAATAACATACACTCAATTGTAATTTGAATCACATCTTTATCCATGCGATGTGCAGACAATAACATACACCCAATTGTGATTTGAATCACATCTTTATCCATGCGATGTGCAGACAATAACATACACCCAATTGTAATTTGAATCACGCCTTTATCCATGCGATGTGCACACAATAACATACACTCAATTGTAATTTGAATCACGTCTTTATCCATGCGATGTGCAGACAATAACATACACCCAATTGTAATTTGAATCACGCCTTTATCAATGCGATGTGCACACAATAACATACACTCAATTGTAATTTGAATCACGTCTTTATCCATGCGATGTGCACACAATAAGATACACTCAATTGTAATTTGAATCACATCTTTATCCATGCGATGTGCAGACAATAACATACACTCAATTGTAATTTGAATCACATCTTTATCCATGCGATGTGCAGACAATAACATACACTCAATTGTAATTTGAATCACATCTTTATCCATGCGATGTGCAGACAATAACATACACTCAATTGTAATTTGAATCACATCTTTATCCTTGCGATGTGCAGACAATAACATAATAATATACTCAATCGTAATTCACTAATGATGGATATAACCAATAAATCTTTTATTTCATAAAGTAAATAAATGTTGGAATCACATATTAATTATACGCGGTACGTTTCTAATGACATTTGCCGTTTTCCTTTCCTAAAAAATATGAAGTTTTCAGTTGGTCATCTATTTTATTTTAGGTTTAACCAACGATTTTTAAAACCTACTAAACGGATAAATCTGATTTTTTTCCTACCTCTTTTTTAAGTCGAAGTTTTCTGTAGTCAACGGGTTTCTCAATCTCTTCGTTTTGACAAGTTTAGATGGGAGTCAGGTTCAAAGAGGCAGACGATGACTTTACGTCTGCCGAGATACTCATTGGGACTGAAGTATTGGCCAGCGGGGCTCAAGTCAGGGGAGGGGTTGGTGGGGGACAGATAAGAATCTAGAAATATCTAATTTAAGAATTTAATAAGTGTAATGTTCAAAATACAAAAATTCAAATAAATCAAGTATATCCTGAGCTCAATAAAGTTTCAGATATAGGCGTGCTTAGCGTCTTTTGTTTCCCCACAAATTCTATTTTTATAAATAAACTTTATGACCTCTTCACAGTTGATTAGTGAGAAAATATTCTTCCTACCGCCAAAATTTCAGTCATTCTTTCCTTAACTGGACGGGATATTTCTCAAGCTAAATAAGGATTTACTTCTTTAACATTTTTTTTATATCTAGCATAATTCTCTTTATTTAGTCAGTCTACATTTATAAATATTTTTACCTGAATCCCTAAATAATTCTAGGGATCTTCTTGACCTTTTATTATTCTGCTGACGTTATTTTAACATTGCACCCCGGCGGCGCCCCACCCCACCCCACGAAACGAAATAAATAAAAATATAATAAACCAATTTACTTTACTGTTGCTCTAGAACGTCTACGAAACTTCACTTCACTTACAACATATTTTTTAAAATTAGAATATACCTAAACTTATATTTTACATTTGATCTACATCTTATCTTAACTGTTACAGAAGGTTATTGCGTCCTACGCTTATCTATGGTTTATGCCTAGTCTTGTATTTTTATTTGACTTTTAAATATTGATGGAGTGGGGCTTTTCCTGGTTTAATCAATCAACCCATTCCTTTTCCGACTTCCAGACGGGAAGAACGAGAGTTTGTATTTGTTTGTTCTTGCATACAGAATATGTTCACTTTTTTTTGGTAACCTAATAGAGTATAGAGCGATGCCATCAACTCAGCTGTTTGATCAGTTTAGTGTACATGTAATTTAAACAGAATTTACTCATTAATACATCAGATGTTCTTGATCCAACTGGAATGTTTGGTAGCGTGTTCGTTAGCGTGTTCGTTAGCGTGTTTGGTAGTGTTAAGAGTCACATGTTCAAACATCAAGATCTCGTGAACATTAAAAAAATTTTTTTTAAAGAAATCAACGGTTAAATAAAAGTTGGTCTGGCAGTGTCTAATTTTTTTTGCTCGATTAATCGGGGAAAATAAACGATTAATCGATTAATTTCGATTAATTATATTTTGTATAACGCATATATAGATTCAGTTAAGTTGCTAATCATTATTTCGTGAAAACGGTTAAGTCGCGGTTATTCCATAACTCCAAAATTTTGTAAACTAACACAGCAAATTCGTAATGCTATGTAAAAAATAAGGATGAAAAAACTATTTTTTTAACGTATGCACGTCTAAATAAATAATAATAATACGAGGGAAAAGTATGTAAGTATCAAAAAATATAAATTATTTATGAATTGGAATAAAAAATATTTTAAATATTTTCTTAAATTTTAATCGAATTTTTATCGATCATTTTAATTTTAATCGATTAAACTTTTAACGCTTAATCGATTCTTTAATCGTTATTTCCGCAGTCCTAAGTAAAAGCTTTCAAAGTTCTACTTCGTCATAGTTAAAATATGAGACTAGATTTCAAAATAATAACAACAGTTAAATGCCATCAATCTGTATGTATCAGGGTGGTTGGTGTGTAATTAAAAAATGTGTGCGTAACAAGTAAAGGGCCGTCCATAAAGTACGTCACGCTCCGAGGGGGGGGGGTCTAAGAAAGTGTGACACTTTGTGACAGGGGGGAGGGGGGTCAGGCCATGTGTGATGTCACACATTTATTTTTTTAATTATTTTTTTTCTAATTTATTTATATTTTTTTAGTAGAATTTAAATAGCTTTAAAAATAATTTTCAAATTTTTTTTGAAAAATTAGAATTAGTTTTATGTCAAAATAGCATGAAATGAGTATCTCCTGAATGTGTTTTTCATAAATCTGAATTGGATGCAGCAGGACTAATATTACAAATCTAAGGATCAGGTATGGTTTGACAATCATGTTCGCACCAGCCAATACTTCACTCAAATTGTTAAATATCAGGACATGAAATGTTGAGACAAAGCACGAAGCTCATATTTCAACGTTTTACCTTCAAGATTCTTCCCCTCCTCCAATCCCAATCAACCAATAGTTGATGGACTCAAAGAACTGACCCAAACTAAAGATGCAAAATACTTAGGAGTCTTAATAAATGAGAAATTATCATGGAATCCGCATGTCAATGAAGTCATTAAAAAATCAAACAAAACCTTAGGCTTTATAAAAAGAAACTTTAATAAATGTAATAGAGATATAAAACTAAAATGCTACCTCACTTTGGTGAGACCTGTACTAGAATATGCATCTTCTGTATGGGAACCATCCACCAAAGAAAACATTGAAAAACTAGAACAAATTCAAAAAAGAGCTACCAGATTCATTACTGGAGAATATTCGAAACTGACAAGAATAACACCATTAGTTAAATCATTAAACCTTGAAACACTAGAGGATAGAAGAACCAAAAGCAAAGTAGTAATCATACATATAGCAATTAATTCTAATTTAGAAATACAACACAAAGATAACTTAATACAACCCTCAGATAGACATAAGGATAAAAACACCTTTCTTATTCCGTATGCAAGAACAAACACATACACGTTTTCCTTCTTCCCGTCCGGAATTCGGGCGTGGAATGGGTTGCCTGAAGAATCCAGGAAAACCAACACTTTATCAACATTTAAATCTCTAATAAAAATGCAGGACTAAACACAAACCATAGATAAGCGTAGGACGCAATAATCTTCTGTATAGAAGGAGCGTCTGTAAACAGATCAGATAAGATAAGCTTCAGAAAGATGCAGATTCTCATAAATGTTCTTCCTTGATTGTAGCACAAACTCTCAAATTTGATGACATTATGCCAAGATCAACAGGAGTTTTCAAAGTACAACCATATGATTACCAGCTTATTTGATCGACTTTGCAAAGTAGGCCACTTATATTTTGCCTCACAAACAATGTTGAAGAAACATACAGGACAACACAGAGCTCGGGCTCAGGAGAATGTGCCCACCCAAACTGTTCAAGAATCAACTCAGATAAAACGCATCCGTCATTTGAGAATCGCTTCTAGAAGGCAAAGAGAACCTATGGCAGTTATTGCCAGAAGAGAAAATGCACATACAGAGGCTGTTGAGTGGCTAGATGAGGACGAGTTGATCGGTCTGCACTTATCCTTCCAGGAAACGATGATGGTGAAAGAATGATGTCAATCGTAACTATGGATGAAAACTTCATTTCACCGTTGTAAGATGATGTCCAGTGAATATTTTTGAATGAAACATAATTCATAGGACCATAATAAACAGATTCAATATAGCACAAGAGTTGTTCACATAATTTGTCAATCTAGTCTTTTTTTTTAAAAGTCAAATTGTTTTGTTTTCTTTGTATTATTTAATCTCTGGGTGAGGTCAAGTTTCGCTAATCTACTTATTATCCTGTGTCAATAGATTGCATAATCGGAAGATTATCTAAAACTTAACCTATCTCATTGTAAATGAAAAGTTAGCAGAGAAATTATGTGTATTATACAATTGTCAAGTATAATTTTTTGCAATTTTTCTTTTCAAATTTGATCTAGATTGAGTTACTATTTCATTGAATAACTGTGACAACTGTTGCCAATGAACTATTCTACTATTAAAGTCATTTTAATAATATGATAGTTCTTTTAATTGGGGGTGTGCGGGATTTCGGCTCCAGCTCCGGCAAATCCGGCTATTTAAAAAAAATCCGGCTCTGTCTTTGACTCTGGCAGGTTTCACTTTATAAATCCGGCTGGCCGGTAGATTCCTAATTTATATATATATATATATTCATAATGGCTCCGGCAAATCAGGAATCCGGCCATTTTAAGAAATCTGATTTCGGCGCCAGCCGGATTTCACTTCATAAATCCGCCCAAATTCAGCTCCGGCCGGATTTCAAAATTTTGAATCTGGTACATCCCTACTTTTAATTGGAAAGTTTATATTTTAATACAGTTTAATGGTGAAGTGTAATTTAAGTATTAAATTAAATATTTTAATTAGGCGTTAATTAATTTTTTTTTCGAAAGTGTGATGTACTTTAGGGGGGGGGGTCCAGAGATTTGTGACAGGGGGGGGAGGGGGGTCAAAAATGGTAAAAAATATCGGGACGTAATTTATGGACGGCCCCCAAAACATGATATATATATATATATATATATATATATATATATATATATATATATATATATATATATATATATATATATATATATATATATATAAATAGAATTTCAGTTAGCGTTGAGAACACGCGTAACAAATTTCTGGAAGATAGGACCATAAGCAGTGCTGCCAGCGCTAGGTTTTTCAACCTAGATCTAGGTTTTTCCGACCTTGTCTAGGTTTCTAGGTTTTTTATTTCAAAAATGGCCATAATCTAGGTTTTTCTTTAAAAAAGTATACAAACAATATTTAAGTACAAAAGTTAATAAATATGTGCTATTAAGATCCTACATAAATACGATTTTTCAAAAATAAAATTAAGCATTAGGTGGCAACAGTTTTTTCACACTCTCTGTTATGTTATGATATATATAGCTCTACCCCATCGAATTCGAAAGATGGCGCTGCTCCATCTGTCTAAAGAAATCTGGTACAAGATAAAACAGCTTGAATGAGCGTAAATATTCAATTTTATTAGACTTTATGACAAACTTAACAGCTATACCATTGTCTTCTGCCTTCGTTGAGAGAATATTCGCTCAAGTATTCATGGTATAAACCAAAGATAATCTAATACAACCTTCAGCTAGACCAGGGGTCGGGAAACTTATTGTCCAAGAGAGCCATAAACAACACATATTTTGAAAAGTATTTCCGTGAGAGCCATAAATTATGTTTAAATCTAAAAATTCAAGTAAATGTGTGCATTTTGTGTAATTTCAACACTAAAAGTACAATAAGTATGTCTCTAAATTCTTTTTAATAACATTGTTATGCTGCTTTTTATATGCAGAACAAAAGAGTCTGAAAAAACGTGTTTTTTAAAAATAAATAATAGAACATTTGTCTGAGAGCCAGATGCAGCCATCAAAAGAGCCACATCTGGCTCGCACCCATGGTTTCCCGACCCCTGAGCTAGACATAGTTATAAAAACACTTTTCCTATTCCGTATGCAACAACAAACCCATAAAATTATCGTTCTTTCCGTCCGGGATTCGAAAATGGAATGTGTTACCTGATCAAACGAGGAAAATCAAAACTCTATCAAGATTTAAAACTCAAAATGCAAGACTAGACGAACAATGGATAAAAGTAGGACTCGATAATATTCTGTAAAAAAATGCGTCTGTAATAGATAAAATAAGAATAATGCCAAGAATGCTGATAAGATTGGCAATACGATTTTTAAGGAAGATGACATAAGTGAGGAATAAATGCAAATGTAAGTATATTTTACAAATAGTTATGTACAACATACTAATACCTTAAGTGCCGTCCATAAATGACGACACGCATCTAAGGGGTCGTCCAGAGGGGGGGATATGGTGTAAGAAAGTGTGACAGTTTTGTGACAGGGGGAGGGGGGGTCCAGCCATGTGGGACGTCAAGCTGTTTTATATTAAATTTTGATTATTTTGTTAATAAAAACAAAATTTTTGTTCGAAAGTGTGACGTACTTTAGGGGGGGTGTCCGAGATGTGTGTCTGATTGTGACAGGGGGAGGGGGGGAGTTAAAAATGGTTAAAAATAGCGTGACGTACTTTATGGACGCCCCTAAAGGAAGGGGGAGGGGGTCACACTTTAGTGTGCTGTTTGAGGTGTTTAAGAACTGTGACGTCACATAAAAAATGCACAAGTTTAAATGAAAGCTCCATTTAAATATTTGATTGCTTCAATAAATTTATTTAATTACGTTTAATTGGCTCAGCGCTAAATACGATATTAGAATGCAGTCTTAAGGTTGGTCCACACCTCCTCTCAGCAGCACACACGAACGCACTATAAAATACGCCAATTTTGGCGCATTTTATAATGCGTTCGTGTGATGTTTGATCAAATGCTCGCGAGCATTTGAGAGGTGTGAACCAACCTTTACACTAAATACATACTTAAATAACATAATAGTGATTTGAAACATGCTAAATATTAAGTAGAAAATACGGATTTTTTCTTTCTTTTTTTTTGTGGTTGGGTGGGGGAGCTTTGTGACGTCATATTTGTTTATTTTTAGCGTGTCTAGGTTTTTTCTGTCGGATCTAGGTTTTTTTGACATGTTGGCTAGGTTTTTCCAAAAATTGTCACTGGCAGCACTGACCATAAGTAACAAATACCATTGGAAAAATTAAATGTGGAAACTGATATTAGCGTCATAACAACAAAATAGGATTGTTAACTGGTTTCTGTTAGAGCAGGGAAGTACATATGATTCATACGATTTAGATTATGTACTAAGTTTGATCAAGAAATATTCAGTGTAGCCAGAACCCTCGCGGGAGTGTACTCAACAACTTCCCAAAGTTTCATGCTTCTACATACACGGGAAGCTGGAGAAGTAATGATGAGTCAGTTTTTATATAGCTTATAACAGAAAAAAACTACATTTAGTCCCCCTGGCCCAAGTGAGTAATAATTTAAATATACTGTTCGCCTTTTAACATCGCTGGAGTACACTCAACTCAACACCTTCCCAATGTTTCATGCTTCTACCTACTCTGCAAGTTGGAGAATTAGTGATGAGACAGTTTTTATATAAGAAAAAACTACATTTGGGCCACCATTTCTCAGTGAGTTATAATTTTGTTATTTTTTCGCCTGTTATGATCTTGGGACTTGGGAGTACACTCAACAACTTCCCAAAGTTTCATGGTTCTACATACACGGGAATAAGAAAAATTAGTGATGAGTCAGTGAATCATTGAGGGCTTTGCCTTTTATTAGTAGAGATATAAATTAAAAAAAAACAACTATATATTAGGGCTGCGGAAATTAACGATTAATTTCTCGATTAATCGTATAAATTTTTAACGATTAATTTTTTTAACGATTAATCGACCCACGAACTTATAAATGAACAGGAAGTCCAAAATATATTTCGGCCGATAAATATAAACAAATTTCCGGACAATTAAGGAACATTTTGATTTTAAACTATTGACTGACGTGAATGTTCAAAATGTTGATAAAGGTTATTGTGTCCATTGAGAGAAATTGTTTGCCTACCATGCAATGTTCCCTCTAAGTCTAAGCTTCATTGGTCCGTGTGCAAAGTTGCACAACGTCCATTTTTTGTGCAATATTTTACAAAATTTGCTGCCTGGTGATTCTAAACTCCTGCTTGGCGACAGTCAAATATCTTCGCAGCTGCGCCGCTTAAAGGGAACATTGGTACCATGGTTCTAACACTTCGCTTACATACCACCTTCAAACTAAACATGCATTGCAGTATCAGAAACTTCAGCTGAGACAATCTAAATCTATGTGAATTATTGTTCAGCTCGGCTGGTTATATTGTCAATAAGACCCGCTCATCATTTGAACCAAATAATGTCAATACACTTGTCTGTTTGCGTTGTTGGTTAAAACATGTCATATAAAGAAGACATTCCAGTGTTAATTTTTTTTCGAAGTATTTTAATAAATGTTACTTATGACAACATAAATTTCAATTTTTGGCTTTAATCGAAATTAACGATTAATTAATCGTTATTTTTCAAAAGTTAACGATTAAATTTAAATTAATCGTCAACAGCCCTACTATACTTTATTTATTCAATTACTCGTTTTTATCTTACTGTAGGTCTCATTTTTAAGAGCCACGTTAAAGATTTTTTTTTAAAAAATCCACTTTTTAAGGCCTATTAATTTTTGCCATCCACTTCTCATGGTCCAGCAATTGCTAAACGGAGGAGCAGCTAATGGTCCTTTTCTTTCCCATTGCCACCGCCCTTGCACCACGGGGCCCCCATCATTAGTGGCCGTCATGTGGCTGTCCTCTACCCTCATAGGATCTATCATTACGGAGTCTTGGTTGGAATGAGATGGCCGGGCAAGTAAGCCGAGAGTCGAGTTGGCAGAAACGAAGGAACTTTTTTTTAGATTTCAGAGACAGTGTTAACGTTCGTTTAAACTACAGGTCTCCAAACTACAGCCCGCGGGCCAGATGAGGCCCGCGGGCCAGATGAGGCCCGCGAGGCCCTCTCATCCGGCTCCTGGAGACATGTTGAAAGATATAGACACATAATCGCACGATTCACCATATTACACAGCAGTAAGATGGCTAAGTTGTGAGAAAGTTCTGAGTAATTTGAAATAAGAAAGGAAATAAATTACTTCCTAGAAAGTAAAGGAAAGTCACAGCCATTACTGTCTGATGAAGCGGGGGTATGGAAATTGGACTTTGCTGCAGACATTACTGATCATTTAAAATTTCTGAACCTAAAACTACAAGGAGAGAAAAGTCTAGTTTCTGAGCTATACTATCACCTAAAGGCCTTCAGATCTAAACTTGTCTTGTTTTTGGAAAAAGTACAGGCCAACAACTTGACTCACTTTCAGCAGCGCAATGTCTTCATGGCTGAAGCAACAGCTGAGTTCCCCACATCATTAGCATGCGAGATCATCAAAGATCATCAAAGACCTCCAGCTGTAGTTTCAGGTGTGGTCTGCTGACTTGGATACAAAGGCAGAAGATGTGAGGCTATTTCAAAATCCATTTGAAGCAGATGTGGCCAGTTGCTCAGATGAACTGCCCGCTGGAGGTCAGTGATTTGCAAGCAAATGACCTCCTTAGGGACAAGTTCACAAAATGACTTTTGAGTCTTTACCAGTTTTTGCCCAAGGAAGACTTTCCTAATGTCAAAGCTTTTGCATCAAGGTACCTTTCAATCTTTGGAACAACATACTTGTGCGAACAGACATTTTCGAGGATGAAATAAGTGAAGAACAATTTGAGAACTAACTTGTCTGATGAAAATCTCAGGTCACTGTTGATGTTAGGGAGATCAAATCTAAAGCCAGAAATATCTACTATTTTATCATCAAGGAAACAATTTCACCATTCCAACTAAAACATGTGTTCATGTGCAGTGTATCAATGTATTATTAAATAATATTTAATCTAATATTAAATAATATTAATATTATAAATATTAAATATATAATTAAAACAACATTTATGTTTAGATTCTTTCTTATTTGGACCTCTAGTGTGTAGACGGCCCTCAAACTACTGCTTTACAGTCAATGCGGCCCTCCGGCAGAAAAGTTTGGAGACCCCTGGTTTAAACTCTAGCCTATAACTCGTTATAATTAATCATCGTGGTTCATGATATGCATGAGACTCTATCCTACAGTTCGTCATCATTAATCATTGTGGTTCATGATATGCATGAGACTGTATCCTACAGCTCGTTATCATTTATTATCATAAGGTTTTATGATATTTTTGAGAAACGAAATAATTTTTAAAAATTCTGAAAACGCAGAAAATACCTTAATATGTCTAAAAGTGCATTAATTAGTCCGTATCATTTGAGGTTTCTTAATGGGAAATGATTGTTGTATTAAACTGTAGTTAGTGTTCGGCTGGGACATAGGAAGAATGCCAAGGTAATTTTTTATCTCAACATTGTAGTGCATGAGATCTCTCTGTCAATGAGTGTGTTGACTTAACTTTATTAATATTAGAAACCGGAAATGTATACAGCTTAAACTAGAAATATATTTGATGCTGGGAAAGATTTCAAACAATCAAAATAAAAGATTAATAACTTCCGATTGTAGGTCGTCGTATCACATCTTTATCCTTACATCGTACAAACACACACACTTAAACACAAACATACACACATACTTACACCCACACACACCCACGAATCATTAAATGTATTTCTGTCAGTTATAACGAGATGTTTTTGGGATTGATGCACAAACGTATTTAATATTGACTAGCACGTCCGGCGGAAATATAATCCTGAAATTGGAAGAGATTTGATGCCACTGAGAAGAGATTTAAAGGAAAAGATCCTCTCATGAATTTGGACAACATGTTTATTTAGGGCTGAAACATTATGTGACGGCTAGATCAGTTAGAAACATCTTCTTTATTCGTCACCCCATATACATTTTCTGAAAAAGTTCCTAAAGAAAAAAAAAGGAACTAAAAAAAGGAACAACAAACATTGATTTTTTTCACTTAATTGTAAAATAAAATAAAAAGTCAACATCTAACTTGTTGTAGAAGAAAAGGGAAGAAATATGTTTAAAAATATAAATTTAAAAAATCGTATCTTAAGTCGAAATCAGTTGTTTCTTTTATCTTCTGTTTTTAAATTATTCTTTTAATTATATTTAATTTTTATTTAATTTTAATTAAATGTTTTCCTGGGAATTCTTTGAATTTTTATGTCACACTACTGGTTTGGAAACTTTCAAGATTTAATGGAATCATGAATTACTGACGAATAAAAGTACACAACGAAATTTAGTAACCAAATAAAAAATAATTCATTATACAGTGAATAAATTACGCATTGAATAAGTCAAACACTTGGTTTATAGTGACATGATGTTAATGTTTATAGTGACGTGGTGTTGATGTTTATAGTGACATGGTGCTGATGTTTATAGTGACATGGTGTTGATGTTTATAGTGAAATGGTGTTGATGTTTATAGTGAAGTGGTGTTGATGTTTATAGTGAAATGGTGCTGATGTTTATAGTGACATGGTGCTGATGTTTATAGTGACATGGTGCTGATGTTTATAGTGACGTGGTGCTGATGTTTATAGTGACGTGGTGCTGATGTTTATAGTGACGTGGTGCTGATGTTTATAGTGACATGGTGCTGATGTTTATAGTGACATGGTGCTGATGTTTATAGTGACATGGTGTTGATGTTTATAGTGACATGGTGCTGATGTTTATAGTGAAATGGTGTTGATGTTTATAGTGAAGTGGTGCTGATGTTTATAGTGACATGGTGCTGATGTTTATAGTGAAATGGTGCTGATGTTTATAGTGAAATGGTGTTGATGTTTATAGTGACATGGTGTTGATGTTTATAGTGAAGTGGTGCTGATGTTTATAGTGACATGGTGCTGATGTTTATAGTGAAATGGTGTTGATGTTTATAGTGAAATGGTGTTGATGTTTATAGTGAAGTGGTGCTGATGTTTATAGTGAAATGGTGCTGATGTTTATAGTGACATGGTGTTGATGTTTATAGTGAAATGGTGTTGATGTTTATAGTGAAGTGGTGCTGATGTTTATAGTGAAATGGTGTTGATGTTTATAGTGACATGGTGCTGATGTTTATAGTGAAATGGTGTTGATGTTTATAGTGAAATGGTGCTGATGTTTATAGTGAAATGGTGCTGATGTTTATAGTGAAATGGTGCTGATGTTTATAGTGAAATGGTGTTGATGTTTATAGTGAAATGGTGTTGATGTTTATAGTGACATGGTGCTGATGTTTATAGTGAAATGGTGTTGATGTTTATAGTGAAATGGTGCTGATGTTTATAGTGAAATGGTGTTGATGTTTATAGTGAAATGGTGCTGATGTTTATAGTGAAATGGTGCTGATGTTTATAGTGAAATGGTGTTGATGTTTATAGTGACATGGTGCTGATGTTTATAGTGAAATGGTGCTGATGTTTATAGTGACATGGTGCTGATGTTTATAGTGAAATGGTGTTGATGTTTATAGTGACATGGTGCTGATGTTTATAGTGACATGGTGCTGATGTTTATAGTGAAATGGTGCTGATGTTTATAGTGACATGGTGCTGATGTTTATAGTGAAATGGTGTTGATGTTTATAGTGAAATGGTGCTGATGTTTATAGTGACATGGTGTTGATGTTTATAGTGAAGTGGTGCTGATGTTTATAGTGAAATGGTGCTGATGTTTATAGTGACATGGTGTTGATGTTTATAGTGACGTGGTGCTGATGTTTATAGTGACATGGTGCTGATGTTTATAGTGAAATGGTGTTGATGTTTATAGTGACGTGGTGCTGATGTTTATAGTGAAATGGTGCTGATGTTTATAGTGAAATGGTGTTGATGTTTATAGTGACATGGTGCTGATGTTTATAGTGACATGGTGCTGATGTTTATAGTGAAATGGTGTTGATGTTTATAGTGACGTGGTGCTGATGTTTATAGTGAAATGGTGTTGATGTTTATAGTGACATGGTGCTGATGTTTATAGTGAAATGGTGTTGATGTTTATAGTGACATGGTGCTGATGTTTATAGTGAAATGGTGTTGATGTTTATAGTGACATGGTGCTGATGTTTATAGTGACATGGTGTTGATGTTTATAGTGACATGGTGCTGATGTTTATAGTGAAATGGTGTTGATGTTTATAGTGACATGGTGCTGATGTTTATAGTGAAATGGTGTTGATGTTTATAGTGAAATGGTGTTGATGTTTATAGTGAAGTGGTGCTGATGTTTATAGTGAAATGGTGCTGATGTTTATAGTGACATGGTGTTGATGTTTATAGTGACATGGTGTTGATGTTTATAGTGAAGTGGTGCTGATGTTTATAGTGACATGGTGCTGATGTTTATAGTGACATGGTGCTGATGTTTATAGTGAAATGGTGTTGATGTTTATAGTGAAATGGTGTTGATGTTTATAGTGACGTGGTGCTGATGTTTATAGTGAAATGGTGCTGATGTTTATAGTGAAATGGTGTTGATGTTTATAGTGAAATGGTGTTGATGTTTATAGTGACATGGTGCTGATGTTTATAGTGACATGGTGCTGATGTTTATAGTGACATGGTGTTGATGTTTATAGTGAAATGGTGCTGATGTTTATAGTGAAATGGTGTTGATGTTTATAGTGAAGTGGTGCTGATGTTTATAGTGACATGGTGCTGATGTTTATAGTGACATGGTGCTGATGTTTATAGTGACATGGTGTTGATGTTTATAGTGACATGGTGCTGATGTTTATAGTGACATGGTGTTGATGTTTATAGTGACATGGTGCTGATGTTTATAGTGACATGGTGTTGATGTTTATAGTGACATGGTGCTGATGTTTATAGTGACATGGTGTTGATGTTTATAGTGAAATGGTGCTGATGTTTATAGTGACATGGTGTTGATGTTTATAGTGACAGTGGTGCTGATGTTTATAGTGAAATGGTGCTGATGTTTATAGTGACATGGTGTTGATGTTTATAGTGACGTGGTGCTGATGTTTATAGTGACATGGTGCTGATGTTTATAGTGAAATGGTGTTGATGTTTATAGTGACGTGGTGCTGATGTTTATAGTGAAATGGTGCTGATGTTTATAGTGAAATGGTGTTGATGTTTATAGTGACATGGTGCTGATGTTTATAGTGACATGGTGCTGATGTTTATAGTGAAATGGTGTTGATGTTTATAGTGACGTGGTGCTGATGTTTATAGTGACATGGTGTTGATGTTTATAGTGACATGGTGCTGATGTTTATAGTGAAATGGTGTTGATGTTTATAGTGACGTGGTGCTGATGTTTATAGTGACGTGGTGCTGATGTTTATAGTGACATGGTGTTGATGTTTATAGTGACATGGTGTTGATGTTTATAGTGACATGGTGTTGATGTTTATAGTGACATGGTGCTGATGTTTATAGTGACATGGTGTGATGTTTATAGTGACATGGTGTTGATGTTTATAGTGACGTGGTGCTGATGTTTATAGTGAAATGGTGTTGATGTTTATAGTGAAATGGTGTTGATGTTTATAGTGACGTGGTGCTGATGTTTATAGTGACGTGGTGCTGATGTTTATAGTGACATGGTGTTGATGTTTATAGTGACGTGGTGCTGATGTTTATAGTGACATGGTGCTGATGTTTATAGTGACATGGTGCTGATGTTTATAGTGACGTGGTGCTGATGTTTATAGTGACATGGTGCTGATGTTTATAGTGAAGTGGTGTTGATGTTTATAGTGAAATGGTGCTGATGTTTATAGGACATGGTGCTGATGTTTATAGTGACATGGTGTTGATGTTTATAGGACATGGTGTTGATGTTTATAGTGAAATGGTGCTGATGTTTATAGGACATGGTGTTGATGTTTATAGTGACATGGTGCTGATGTTTATAGGACATGGTGCTGATGTTTATAGTGACATGGTGTTGATGTTTATAGTGACATGGTGTTGATGTTTATAGGGACATGGTGTTGATGTTTATAGTGACATGGTGTTGATGTTTATAGTGACATGGGGCTGATGTTTATAGTGAAATGGTGTTGATGTTTATAGTGACGTGGTGTTGATGTTTATAGTGACGTGGTGCTGATGTTTATAGTGAAATGGTGCTGATGTTTATAGTGACGTGGTGCTGATGTTTATAGTGACGTGGTGCTGATGTTTATAGTGACATGGTGCTGATGTTTATAGTGACATGGTGCTGATGTTTATAGTGACGTGGTGTTGATGTTTATAGTGACGTGGTGCTGATGTTTATAGTGACATGGTGCTGATGTTTATAGTGACGTGGTGTTGATGTTTATAGTGACGTGGTGCTGATGTTTATAGTGACGTGGTGTTGATGTTTATAGTGACGTGGTGTTGATGTTTATAGTGACGTGGTGCTGATGTTTATAGTGACGTGGTGCTGATGTTTATAGTGACGTGGTGTTGATGTTTATAGTGACGTGGTGTTGATGTTTATAGTGACGTGGTGCTGATGTTTATAGTGACGTGGTGCTGATGTTTATAGTGACGTGGTGTTGATGTTTATAGTGACGTGGTGTTGATGTTTATAGTGACGTGGTGCTGATGTTTATAGTGACGTGGTGCTGATGTTTATAGTGACGTGGTGTTGATGTTTATAGTGACGTGGTGCTGATGTTTATAGTGACATGGTGCTGATGTTTATAGTGACGTGGTGTTGATGTTTATAGTGACGTGGTGTTGATGTTTATAGTGACGTGGTGCTGATGTTTATAGTGAAATGGTGCTGATGTTTATAAGGACATGGTGCTGATGTTTATAGTGACGTGGTGTTGATGTTTATAGTGACGTGGTGCTGATGTTTATAGTGACATGGTGCTGATGTTTATAGTGAAATGGTGCTGATGTTTATAGTGACGTGGTGTTGATGTTTATAGTGACGTGGTGCTGATGTTTATAGTGACATGGTGCTGATGTTTATAGTGAAATGGTGCTGATGTTTATAGTGACGTGGTGCTGATGTTTATAGTGACGTGGTGTTGATGTTTATAGTGACGTGGTGTTGATGTTTATAGTGACGTGGTGCTGATGTTTATAGTGACGTGGTGCTGATGTTTATAGTGACGTGGTGTTGATGTTTATAGTGACATGGTGTTGATGTTTATAGTGACGTGGTGCTGATGTTTATAGTGACGTGGTGCTGATGTTTATAGTGACATGGTGCTGATGTTTATAGTGACATGGTGTTGATGTTTATAGTGACGTGGTGTTGATGTTTATAGTGACGTGGTGCTGATGTTTATAGTGACATGGTGTTGATGTTTATAGTGACGTGGTGCTGATGTTTATAGTGACATGGTGTTGATGTTTATAGTGACGTGGTGCTGATGTTTATAGTGACGTGGTGCTGATGTTTATAGTGACGTGGTGCTGATGTTTATAGTGACATGGTGTTGATGTTTATAGTGACGTGGTGTTGATGTTTATAGTGACGTGGTGCTGATGTTTATAGTGACATGGTGTTGATGTTTATAGTGACATGGTGCTGATGTTTATAGTGACATGGTGCTGATGTTTATAGTGACATGGTGCTGATGTTTATAGTGACATGGTGTTGATGTTTATAGTGACATGGTGCTGATGTTTATAGTGACATGGTGCTGATGTTTATAAGTGACATGGTGCTGATGTTTATAGTGACATGGTGCTGATGTTTATAGGACATGGTGCTGATGTTTATAGTGACATGGTGCTGATGTTTATAGTGACATGGTGTTGATGTTTATAGTGACATGGTGCTGATGTTTATAGTGACATGGTGCTGATGTTTATAGTGACATGGTGCTGATGTTTATAGTGACATGGTGCTGATGTTTATAGTGACATGGTGTTGATGTTTATAGTGACATGGTGCTGATGTTTATAGTGACATGGTGCTGATGTTTATAGTGACATGGTGTTGATGTTTATAGTGACGTGGTGCTGATGTTTATAGTGACATGGTGTTGATGTTTATAGGGACATGGGGCTGATGTTTATAGGACATGGTGCTGATGTTTATAGTGACGTGGTGTTGATGTTTATAGTGACATGGTGTTGATGTTTATAGTGACGTGGTGTTGATGTTTATAGTGACATGGTGCTGATGTTTATAGTGACATGGTGTTGATGTTTATAGTGACGTGGTGCTGATGTTTATAGTGACATGGTGCTGATGTTTATAGTGACATGGTGCTGATGTTTATAGTGACGTGGTGCTGATGTTTATAGTGACGTGGTGTTGATGTTTATAAGGACATGGTGCTGATGTTTATAGTGACGTGGTGTTGATGTTTATAGTGACGTGGTGTTGATGTTTATAAGGACATGGTGCTGATGTTTATAGTGACATGGTGCTGATGTTTATAGTGACATGGTGCTGATGTTTATAGTGACGTGGTGTTGATGTTTATAAGGACATGGTGCTGATGTTTATAGTGACATGGTGCTGATGTTTATAGTGACGTGGTGTTGATGTTTATAAGGACATGGTGCTGATGTTTATAGTGACATGGTGCTGATGTTTATAGTGACATGGTGTTGATGTTTATAGTGACGTGGTGTTGATGTTTATAAGGACATGGTGCTGATGTTTATAGTGACATGGTGCTGATGTTTATAGGGACATGGTGCTGATGTTTATAGGGACATGGTGTTGATGTTTATAGTGACGTGGTGTTGATGTTTATAGTGACATGGTGCTGATGTTTATAGGGACATGGTGTTGATGTTTATAGTGACATGGTGTTGATGTTTATAGTGACATGGTGCTGATGTTTATAGGGACATGGTGCTGATGTTTATAGGGACATGGTGTTGATGTTTATAGTGACATGGTGCTGATGTTTATAGTGACATGGTGCTGATGTTTATAGTGAAATGGTGCTGATGTTTATAGTGACGTGGTGTTGATGTTTATAGTGACGTGGTGTTGATGTTTATAGTGACGTGGTGCTGATGTTTATAGTGACATGGTGTTGATGTTTATAAGGACATGGTGCTGATGTTTATAGTGACGTGGTGCTGATGTTTATAGTGACATGGTGCTGATGCCGAGAAATGAATGACACCAACAAGCAACACCACCAACAAATATCACTTTTCCATTTCGTCGTCCTGTTACAAATAGTTGCTAGGGTTAAGTCACATTTCATTGATGGGCTTGTCTCGAATACAGTTCATAAATTCATCTTGTACATGAGCTAAGATGGCCATCGATCATGCAAGCTAATCCCTCATATTAACCTACTTCATTTTTAAAAGTTACATTTCACTTAAAACCCACCCCCTCCACCGCCCTCCCATTTCGGGGCCCACATTAAATACAATAGAGGTGAACGTGATGGTATTAAAGCCGATGGACTGGCTCAGCTTTTCCTTCAATGTCAAGGTCATTACTTTGTCCATATTCCTGAAAAGATCCTTAGGTTTGCTGCCGGTGTGTGCACGAGAGCTAAATCTGGACAGAAGTGACGTCCAGCAACGGGAATGAACGAGAAGGACGTGGCGTCCTCCACGCAGATGATAATGTGTCAATGACGTATATCTGGATAAGTGGGTGGTTGGGACGACGATAATGTGTCAATGGTGTATCTCTTGATATGTGGGTGGTTGGGACGACGATACTGTGTCAATGTCGTAACTCTGGATAAGTGGGTGGCTAGGACGATGATAATGTATCAATGACGTAACTCTGGATAAGTGTGTGGCTAGGACGATGATAATGTGTCAATGGCGTATCTCTGGATAAGTGGGTGGTTGGGACGACGATGACGTGAGGTGTTTCCTTTCTTCTCCAGTCTTCAAACTGATTTGCAGATAACCATGAGTTCCTTTTTTCATGCGTGCAGATGTAGGTCAAGGTTAGATATCATCAATCAATTTGGGGACCTAAGCCATGACCTCAAATGAACTCAATAATTCTTGAACTTTATAAAGCATATAGAGTTTCTTATAAATTGTTCACAAATTCTTAGAAAGAATCTAACATAAAACACATTGGTAAATATGTAAGTTAGTAAGATCATTAAGAAATAACACATTTGAGAACATCTCTAATATCAACGCTAAACTGAAGTAAAAAACTACCGTATATACTCGTTCGCAAGCCGACCTTTTTTGGAAAAAATCTAGGGGGAAAAGTTGGGGGGTCGGCTTACGATCGGGTCATTAACGTATTTTTGCATGGATATTGTATATTGGTGTTGTTATTGTAGATCATCAAGGTCCTTTTCTATATTCTAAAAGATTCAACTGCTCTACCAGACGCTATAACATATTATTAAACATCTGCACTTACCTTATTTAATAATTTTATTTATTTTTCTGAACGTTTTAATAAATTGTTTTACAAATTTTGATTTCAACAACGAATTTTAATGTCCGCGCTTTCGTCACTGTTTACCAAACATTTTTTTAAAAATACCGGTAACTCTTGCGGCTGGATAGCGAAGTCAATAGCAGTGGCGTAGCTAGGGGATGCAGGGGGGGACATATGTCCCCGGGCGCCACGTTATGGGGCGCCAAAATGAGTATTAAAATTAATTATTTAAATTTATTTTGATGCAAACTAATGTATTTCAAATACTTTTGCAAGATTGAATTTTGGAGCTCCGCAAATATCTCCTTAACAAACCAGTTGGCAAGCATGATTTTGACGCCCCCATTGAGCATTAAGGGGTGCCATGTGGATTTTCAAACTAAAAAAAGTAACAAAAAGAATCATTTTTAGATTTTGTTCAGATACATTCCAAAGACGCAGCAAACCTTGAAAGGGTTATCGTTGATAAACTGTAATATGATAACAATAATAACATACCTCTAGCCGACAGTCGGTCAAAATAACATAACAATGCTGATGTAATGACTGGGCATATATCCTGCCTTCAACAGCAAATATGTGCCAGAAATCACAGAGCATTGTTTGCAAACTGTGACAACCACAGCTTAAACTCAGCTAAACATAGGGTTGCCAGTTGTCCGGCAGAAGGAGGACATGTCATCCGTTTTAGCTCAATTTTCTCCGTCCAGCAGGCAAAGCTAAAATCGTTTAAAATGTCGGGCTTTTCTTACATTTTATATTATAATTTGTATGTATCATTTTTACAGCTATTACATCCTATGTTAACTTTAAATAAAAATGGATTATGGTTGTTTATAAAATTTAGAAATCCAGACAAGGACGAAAAAATCTAGTTCTGGGTTAAAAAATATCGCAGTCATTGAAAATGAAATGAAAGAAACAGCTGTATTGGAGGTTATGAGCCGTCTCCACACAACCTTGTAGGTTTTGAAAAATAGATTGGAGGAGACATTTATTTCACTGAAAGTCAAGCAAAGTCTGATAAATCAGACCCTGGTAATTACAGGCCTGTATCACTTACTAGTATCACCTGTAAATTACTGGAACACATAATATATAGTAGAATAGTTAACCACTTGACAAATGTAATGCCCTATGCCCACATCAACACGGCTCTAGAAAAAACAGATCATGTGAAACACAATTAATAGGTTTAATAGATGAACTATCAAAAGGCTTAGACAAAAATGATCAAATAGATACAATATTACTAGACTTCTCAAAAGCATTTGACAAAGTTCACCACCTTAGTTTATTTAAAAAACTTAACTACTTTGGAATCTCAGGTTCCTTACATCACTGGATCCAAGACATCCTTTTGGGCAGGGAGCAAACTGTAATAATTAATGGATCTAAATCTGCACCAATAAAGGTTAACTCAAGAGTTCCACAAGGAACTGTGCTAGGTCCCTTGCTCTTTTTAATTTATATAAATGATTTACCCAACAACATCTCAACAGGTACAAAAGTTAGGTTATTTGCTGATGATTGTATAATCTATAGAACAATTAAATCAGAACAAGATAGCAAAATTTTACAAAAAGACTTAGATGAATTGATAAAATGGGAAACTAACTGGAGTATGTCTTTCCACCCAGAAAAGTGTCAACTGTTAAGAGTAACAAAGAAAAAGGAAAAAATAAATTCAAAATATTACATTCATGGAAAAGAACTGACCCAAACTAAAGATGCAAAATACTTAGGAGTATTAATAAATGAGAAACTATCATGGAATCCCCATGTCAATGAAGTTATTAAAAAATCAAACAAAACCTTAGGCTTTATAAAAAGGAACTTTAACAAATGTAATAGAGATATAAAACTAAAATGCTACCTCACTTTGGTGAGACCTGTACTAGAATATGCATCTTCTGTATGGGACCCATCCACCAAAAAAACATTGATAAACTAGAACAAATTCAAAAAAGAGCTGCCAGATTCATTACTGGAGAATATTCGAAACTGACAAGAATAACACCATTAGTTAAATCATTAAACCTTGAAACACTAGAGGATAGAAGAACCAAGAGCAAAGTAGTAATCATACATAAAGCAATTAATTCTAATTTAGAAATACAACACAAAGATAACTTAATACAACCCTCAGATAGACATAAGGATAAAAACACCTTTCTTATTCCGTATGCAAGAACAAACACATACAAGTTTTCCTTCTTCCCGTCCGGAATTCGTGCGTGGAATGGGTTGCCTGAAGAATCCAGGAAAACCAACACTTTATCAACATTTAAATCTCTAATAAAAATGCAGGACTAAACACAAACCATAGATAAGCATAGGACGCAATAATCTTCTGTATAGAAGGAGCGTCTGTAAACAGATAAGATAAGATAAGTGAGAAGACTTAAGGAAAGTGGTCAAGAAGAAGAGTTTGACAGATGTTAAGTTGGTGTATGAAGCATGAATTAGTTACTTAGAAAAGTGGAGGAAAACCTTTAATGAATGTCAACGCTTTAATTTTTTTTTACTGTTTGTACTTAGATAATATCAAAGAATGTAAACTTGATGACCTTTTGGCGTGTATATTGTATTTCAAAGAGAAGGGTATTGCAGATGATGGGCAATTGTTTGACCAATAAAGCAATCTTAAATCATTCTTACAAGACAAAAATGAACAGTTTTTAAGACTATTGCATGAACAGTGGCAGCTGTTACAATACAATTGTACTGACTTAAAGTTTAATCCGAGACGACTCAAATGAAATATTCAAAATTTCCGGCTTTGTCGTCCTCCTTATTGTTTTAATTATGCCCTCCTTTTGGTGTCCACGTATCTGGCAGCAACCCTAGCTAAACAGGATCCAGTTGTTATCACGTTTTTTGGAAGGGTTCAAAGAATATATATTGGTTTTTCTTTCGTTAACAACTCGTTAGCAAGAATTAAAAAGAATTGTGCCAATCACAGGGAATAGGGAGTCTAAAACATGCTGGAGTGCATGTTAGAAGTTGTTAAATCTATTTATGAAGTACTATATGAACTAGTAGGGCAGTTGTAAAAATTATCAGAAGATGCAACTATGACGCCTGACAACAGAAGTGGTGCAGAAACTTTACTGGCAGGTATATTAAACCTTGATACATTTCTGGAACATCATACTTGGGCAAATTGATCGTGTACAGAAACGAATGCAGGATCCCACTGTGAATTTCAGGGAAGCAGCATCTAATCTTGAATCGCTTGTGCAATAACTTGTCAACATTCGTGATAATTTTAGCATAGTTGCGATAGACAATGGAAAAACAAGATCTACAACTTGGGGAATCGAGGATTAGACGACATCGGAGGATACCTGGAGAATTAGCAAGAGATGCAGGACTTTCAGCAAAAAAAAAGAAAAAGAAATTGCACGTGTTATGAACAGCGTAATTGATAGGCTCCAACAGGAGATATCGATACGGTTTTTGTCTTTAAAAACTTAAACATCGAATTTTGATTTTCAACAAACGTCAAAACTCTTCTCACTGAGACAAATGACGATACACTTCCTCAAAATTTCTTAGATTTTGGACATTTCTACGACACTGACGTCAATGGGCACGAATTGTGCACATAAATCGGAGACCGCAAAATGCTGTTCAGTTCCCGGACTGAAGTTCTACCGGAAACGCTTTTGGAGCTTCTTGTTTTTATTGTTTCTTATGGAGATGACGTATTTCCAAATCTGTGCATTCCACTGCAAATACTTCTAACAGTTTCTGTTTCAATTTCAAGCTGTGAGTGGTCCCTCAGCAAACTGAAGCTTATTTTGTCTTATTTATATGCTTCAATGGGACAATGTCGTCTTAGTGATCTTGCACTCCTTAGCATCTAAAGAGAAACACATGAGAATATTAATTTTGACAACGTGATTGACGAGTTTGCAACTGTCGAATAAAGGAGGATCAATTTGTTGTTGGTTATGTCTATTGCAGTCATATATAATTAGTAGAGTCTTTTCAAATAAATTGTTTACAATCGCATAGAGAATTATTAGTATGTATTCTATTTCATTAAAATACCAGATACTTCGAAAAAGAACCAAATAAACCCTAAAATTTAAAACAAAATACTTGTGGGCTCAGTGAGCCCCCAACATCTGTCGGTCCGAGAATGGGCGCAAAATTTGTTTCATGTCCCCGGGCGCAAATGACCCTAGCTACGCCACTGGTCAATAGTGCGCTCGCCTCACAAGCTGAGGGGCGTGGGATCTAGTCCACGTTAAAGCCACAATAAAAATGATCATGAATGACTGTTGCTAAAAAGTCATCCGCTGAGCTGGAGAAGAGATGGGCGCCGCCAAGGTCTACCAAGCCCCGAGAAAGTTCTAATGGCAACATTAGAACCCATTAGGTTATGGGACGCAAAAAAACCCACAAAAAAACAACAAACTCTTGCCTAACAAAGAGCAAAAAGACAAAGATAGACACTAGAAAGTAAACAATCATAAGGACCGATTTAGCTTGTAATCTTTAAAAATGTGTACCATTTTGTTTATGCTGTCCTATTATTATTTCTATTATTTTTGGGAAGGTCGGCTTGCGAGCGGGTTATACACTTTTAATACTTTTTTCTTTCAAAAGTGTGTGTGTGTGCGGCGGCGGCTTATGAACGAACGGGCTATAGAACAAGTATGTACGGTATTTGTTTTGTTTAAACACGGTGTCGTGGTGTAAAAGAAAGAAACAATTTTTGAACAAAAAGATGTTTACAACTGTGTTTCAAGTAGAACTGTTTTTAAACAATAAGACAATTCTATAGATAAAAGAAATGAGAAACATTTTATTAGTAAGAGCGTTTATTTAAAAAATGTAATGTCCAAAGCAGTTATCGCAAATGAATTGTCCTGTCTTATATACACTAAATTGTCTAATGGCATATCTTCCTTTAGACCCCAGGAATACACCGAACAGTAAGAAAAACATCCATTGGTTAATGTCTGTTAAAATTACTAGCTGTAGAGTCGAACCCCTGTGAAGATTATTATTGAATTACCATACCAGGTAGAAAGTTTTAATTATTAGATAAACTCAATCCGACAGTCTGCTAAATTAATGTCCAGACAGTCATACCAGAGTCGGAAGTCTCATCTAAACATGGCGACTGTCAATCATTTTCGGAAACCCGGAGGCGAAAATTATTGCACGAAATTCAATTTTGCTCACATTCTCCATTTTTAAGTTTTGTGTGGGCGAATAGTGGTCATGGACACAAAGAATCAGATAATGTTCCATATATTTCTACACTTGGGTGGGGGTGTGTAAAGGAAGACACAAGCCGAAAATAAGCGTAGGACGGCAAAAGCGTCTGTAAAGGTAGAACACCTGATACGAATAATGTAATGAATGAATAGTATGAGCTAAGATTAAGGACGAAGTCGACAGTCCGTCACAGGCATAACTTTTCTTTTTTAAATCCCTTATATTAGCTTCACAGTCTTGTCTCTCTCTCTCTTTCTCTCTCTCTCTCTCTCTCTCTCTCTCGCGCGCTCTCTCTCTCTCTCTCTGTCTGTCGTGGGTTCACGGTTGGGCGAAAAAACAAAAGTAAAAAATGACCCACTTCCCGTGATGCTATCGAGCTGAAATTTAGCACACAGACTCGTGTCACCTAACAATGCATTCTTTCAAAATTTCAGATCGATCGAATGTACCGTAATTAAATTAATGCATTTTTAGTTTATCTCTATATAACTATATATAGCCGTCTGCTATTGTTGACATCCACGTGTCACTTGAGTTCACGCCAGCCATCGATGACCCCATCCCGTGTTTTACAGCAAAGGGAGTTCACTCAGTTTCAGTCTGTAAATGTTAGTCGCGTTTGAACATAATCAATACTTCTAGTTAAGTCTAATATATTATGATATATAAGGATTTTATAGTCAAAACCTATGTTTCTTACGGGTTCTTTAATTACATCCCTTATATAAACTTCGCCGTCTTGTTTATCTCTCTGTCTGTCGTGGTCGATCGGGCGTTTGGAAAAACAAAAGTAAAAAATGACCCACTTCCCGTGTTCCATCGAAGTAAATTTTGGACATATAGTAGTGTCACCTAAAAATACATTGTGTCAAAATTTCAGATCGATTGAAAGTACCGTAATTAAATTAATGAAATTGTAGTATATCTCTATGTATCTCTATGAAGCCGTCAGCTATTGTTGACTTCCACGGTTCACTGCATTTCACCACAGCTATCGATGACCACAACCCCTTGTTTTACAGCAAGGAGAGTTCAGTCACGTTCAGTCTGTAAATGTTTGTCGCGTGGTGCGTATTATATAAAACCTGATCAATACTTTTAGTTCGGTCTCATATATAAGGGAATTATAGTCAAAAAATTTGTTTTTACGGGTTGTTTAATTAAATCCCTTATATTAACTTCACAGTCTTGTCTCTATGTCTGTCGTGGTCTCTTAGTTGGTCGGGCGGAAAAAAACAAAAATAAAAAATGACACGCTTGCCGCGATGCTACCGAGCTTAAATTTTGCACATAGGCTTGTGTCACCTTACAATGCATTGAATCAAAATGTCAGATCGATCAAATGTGTCGCAATTAAATTAATGAATTTATAGTTTATCTCTTTGCATTTCTATGAAGCCGTCTGCTATAGTTTACCTTCACGTGTCACTGGAGTTCACTCCAGGCATCGTTGACCACATCCCCGTGTTTTACAGCAAGAGGAGTTCAGTCACTTTCAGTCATTAAATGTTTGTTGCGGGGAGCATATTATATTGAACATAATCAATACTTTTAGATATGTCTCATATATAATGGATTTATAGTCAAAAACTTTTTTTTACGGTTTGTTTAATTTCAGACAATTTGTTTTATTGGGCAACTGAACTGGATCATGGACAGGGGGCGAGGGGTAGAAATCTTGGATTGCTCTAATTATCACCAACACGTGTTACGCCCCTGTATCCCTCTCTCAGCAACAACACTTGGTACGCCACTGGATCCCTCTCTCAGCACCAACTCGTGCTACACCACTGGATCCCTCTCTCAGCACCAACTCGTGCTACACCACTGGATCCCTCTCTCAGCACCAACTCGTGCTACGCCACTGGATCCCTCTCTCAGCACCAACACGTGCTACGCCACTGGATCCCTCTCTCAGCACCAACACTTGGTACACCACTGGATCCCTCTCTCAGCACCAACACTTGGTACACCACTGGATCCCTCTCTCAGCACCAACACTTGGTACGCCACTGGATCCCTCTCTCAGCACCAACACTTGGTACACCACTGGATCCTTCTCTCAGCACCAACACTTGGTAAGCCACTGGATCCCTCTCTCAGCACCAACACTTGGTACGCCACTGGATCCCTCTCTCAGCACCAACTCGTGCTACGCCACTGGATCCCTCTCTCAGCACCAACACGTGCTACGCCACTTGATCCCTCTCTCAGCACCAATACTTGCTACGCCACTGGATCTCCTCTCTCCACAATTCATTTCAGTTCAACAATGAAAAATAATTATTCACAAACCATTTTCTGGAACACAAACAATGATGTTTCTATAATGCATTGTTCTTCTGAAATATATTTTAATCAATAAAAGCACACCGTTCCGTGACATACCCCATGCTAATGACCTCACACCACGTTCTCTACTGTTAGGTCATGCCAATGTCCTCACACCCCGTTCTCTACTGTTAGGTCTTGTTACTCAAAGTGCTCATTACTTTCATTAGCCCCACCCACAAAGATAGCTCTAAATTTAGGACACTTTAGTGAGATTAGGGTACACATCCATGGGGTCAAAGGAATCCGTCGTTCATTGATTCACGCCCGTTAGCCGATTGCCTGGAGTGATGATAAAACCGAGTCTCCGGCCATTAAATATGTATGTAATAATCCCTGGCCAACTAGAGATATGGGTCACACTTATTAATACTATTACCTCGGACTTAAAAACTCTGTAATACGAATTTTAAATGTTTCCACCCACACTTCAAATTCAGAGAACTTTCTGTATCTAGCAGAGCCGTCCTTGAACTTCAGATAAATCCTTGCCACAAAAACTACAGAGAAATCAGATAAATAGTTTTTTAATGTTAAAATTTGGACTTACTGAATACAAATCTTTAGCTTTAACATTTTCTCATAGTTCTCTATTTTATTAGTTGTTTTGTCTCGGATGGTTGTGTTATTAAAGGTTGGTCTTTCAAGGACTTGGGAAGACTGTTTAATAATCTGGATCAACTGGATCAACTGGATCAACTGGATCAAGGAGCTCACTCTGAGCAACTTCTTTCTGTGTCCATCCACACTGTCAACTTTCATCTGTGTCCACCCACACTGTCAACTTTCATCTGTGTCCACCCACACTGTCAACTTTCATCTGTGTCCACCCACACTGTCAACTTTCATCTGTGTCCATCCACACTGTCAACTTTCACCTGTTCCATCCCCACTGTCAACTTTCATCTGTGTCCATCCACACTGTCAACTTTCATCTGTGTCCACCCACACTGTCAACTTTCATCTGTGTCCATCCACACTGTCAACTTTCACCTGTTCCATCCCCACTGTCAACTTTCATCTGTGTCCATCCACACTGTCAACTTTCATCTGTGTCCACCCACACTGTCAACTTTCATCTGTGTCCACCCACACTGTCAACTTTCATCTGTGTCCACCCACACTGTCAACTTTCATCTGTGTCCACCCACACTGTCAACTTTCATCTGTGTCCATCCACACTGTCAACTTTCACCTGTTCCATCCCCACTGTCAACTTCTTTCTGTGTCCATCCCCACTGTCAACATTCATCTGTGTCAATCCACATTGTCAACTTCTTTCTGTGTCCATCCACACTGTCGACTTTCATCTGTGTCCATCCACACTGTCGACTTTCATCTGTGTCCATCCACACTGTCGACTTTCATCTGTGTCCATCCACACAGTCAACTTCTTACTGTGTCCGTCCACAATGTCAATTTTCATCTGTGTCCGTCCACACTGTCAACTTCTTTCTGTGTCCATCCAACATGTCAACTTCTTTATGTGTCCACCCACACTGTCAACTTCTTTCTGTGTCCATCCACAGATACAAAAGGCCGGAGAGACCTGTCAAAGATAGAGAAGGGAGATATATAACAGAAAAGAAAGAGCAACAAAAAAGATGGATGGAATACTTTAAGGAACTATTAAACAGGCCCCCACCCACAGACACGCCAGACATACAACCAGCAAATGAAGACCTACAAATAGAAGAAGGCGCACCAAATAAGGAAGAAATAGCCCTGGCCATCAAGCAGCTCAAACTAGGGAAATCACCGGGACCGGACAACATCACAGCAGAAATGATGAGAGCGGACATAAACACAATAGTCAACATGCTGCACCCTCTGTTTGAGAAGATATGGGAAGAAGAGAGAGTTCCAAAAGATTGGAAAGAAGGATACCTCATCAAGATCCCAAAGAAAGGGGATCTCAGCAACTGTGCAAATTACAGAGGAATTACACTGCTATCTGTACCAGGAAAGGTTTTTAACAGAATTATTTTGAACAGAATGAAAGACAAGGTCGACATGCAGCTACGAGACCAACAGGCCGGCTTCCGCCAAAACAGATCCTGCACAGATCAAATAGCAACACTGAGAATCATCGTAGAACAGTCCATCGAATGGAACTCCTCTCTATATATAAATTTTATAGACTATGAAAAGGCCTTTGATAGCCTGGACAGACAAACCTTGTGGAAACTTCTCCGACACTATGGAGTACCAGGGAAACTAGTGAGGATCATTCAGAGCTCTTATGAAGAAATGACATGCAGGGTGGTCCACGAAGGTAGACTCACAGACTCCTTTACAGTCGAAACAGGAGTCAGACAAGGATGCCTCTTGTCCCCTTTACTATTCATCCTTGCCATTGACTGGATAATGGAAAAATCCACGGACAAAAAGAGGAATGGGATACAGTGGACACTCTGGGAACAATTGAATGATTTAGACTTCGCGGACGACATTGCACTTCTGTCCCACAACCAGCAACAAATGCAGGAAAAGACAAAAGACGTAGCCACCTTTTCGGCACAGCTTGGCCTCAACATAAATAAAAGTAAAACAAAAATCATGAAGATAAACCCATCCAACCATGAGCATGTCCATCTGGCAGGAAAGGCACTGGAAGAAGTGGAGTCCTTCACATACCTAGGCAGCACCATAGACATAAATGGCGGATCCGATGCAGATGTAAGGGCTAGGATTGGAAAAGCTAGATCAGCATTTGTATTATTAAAGAAAATATGGGAGTCGAAGGAGCTGAAACTGCAGACCAAAGTCAAAATCTTTAATACAAATGTCAAAACAGTCCTCCTATATGGTGCAGAAACTTGGAAAACAACAGCGAGCCTTACGCAGAAAGTGCAGACATTCATAAACACATGCCTTCGAAAGATCCTGAAAATCAAATGGCCAAATACTATAAATAACAAAGAGTTACTAGAAAGGACACACCAGGTGCCTATTGATGAAGACATCATAAAAAAGAGGTGGAGATGGATAGGACATACGCTCCGAAAACCCCCAGGTAGCACCACCAGACAATGCCTAACATGGAACCCACAGGGAAAGAGAAAGAGAGGAAGGCCAAAAAATACATGGAGACGCGAGCTAGAGGCTGACATGCAAAATATGGGATACACCTGGAAGCAATTGGAGAGGAAAGCACAGGACCGTGAGGAGTGGAAAGTTCTTGTAGACGGCCTATGCCCCAGACGGGGTAGAAAGGCATAAGTAAGTAATCCACACTGTCGACTTTCATCTGTGTCCATCCACACAGTCAACTTCTTTCTGTGTCCACCTTCACAGTAATCTTCTTTCTGTGTCCATACACACTGTCAACTTCTTTCTGTGTCCATCCCCACTGTCAACATTCATCTGTGTCAATCCACATTGTCAACTTCTTTCTGTGTCCATCCACACTGTCGACTTTCATCTGTGTCCATCCACACTGTCGACTTTCATCTGTGTCCATCCACACTGTCGACTTTCATCTGTGTCCATCCACACAGTCAACTTCTTACTGTGTCCGTCCACAATGTCAATTTTCATCTGTGTCCGTCCACACTGTTGACTTTTATCTGTGTCCATCCACACTGTCGACTTTCATCTGTGTCCATCCACACAGTCAACTTCTTACTGTGTCCGTCCACACTGTCAACTTCTTTGTGTCCATCCACACTGTCAACTTCTTTCTGTGTCCATCCACACTGTTGACTTTCATCTGTGTCCATCCACACTGTCAACTTCTTTCTGTGTCCATCCACACTGTCGACTTTCATCTGTGTCCATCCACACTGTCGACTTTCATCTGTGCCCATCCACACTATCGACTTTCATCTGTGTCCATCCACACAGTCAACTTCTTACTGTGTCCGTCCACACTGTCAATTTTCATGTCCCCCACTGTGCTTTCTCTGTCCACACTGTCGACTTTCATCTGTGTCCATCCACACTGTCGACTTTCATCTGTGTCCATCCACACTGTCGACTTTCTTCTGTGTCCATCCACACTGTCAACTTCTTTCTGTGTCTATCCACACTGTCAACTTCTTTCTGTGTCCATCCACACTGTCACTTCTCTGTGTCCATCCACACTGTCACTTTTCTGTGTCCATCCACACTGTCGACTTTCTTCTGTGTCCATCCACACTGTCAACTTCTTTCTGTGTCCATCCACACTGTCAACTTCTTTCTGTGTCCATCCACACTGTCAACTTCTTTCTGTGTCCATCCACACTGTCAACTTCTTTCTGTGTCCATCCACACTGTCAACTTCTTTCTGTGTCCATCCACACTGTCAACTTCTTTCTGTGTCCATCCACACTGTCAACTTCTTTCTGTGTCCATCCACACTGTCAACTTCTTTCTGTGTCCATCCACACTGTCAACTTTCTTCTGTGTCCATCCACACTGTCAACTTCTTTCTGTGTCCATCCACACTGTCAACTTCTTTCTGTGTCCATCCACACTGTCAACTTCTTTCTGTGTCCATCCACACTGTCAACTTCTTTCTGTGTCCATCCACACTGTCAACTTCTTTCTGTGTCCATCCACACTGTCAAACTTCTTTCTGTGTCAATCCACACTGTCAACTTCTTTCTGTGTCCATCCACACTGTCAACTTCTTCTGTGTCAATCCACACTGTCAACTTCTTTCTGTGTCCATCCACACTGTCAACTTTCATCTGTGTCCATCCCACACTGTCAACTTCTTTCTGTGTCCATCCACACTGTCAACTTTCATCTGTGTCCACCCACACTGTCAACTTTCTCTGTGTCCATCCCACACTGTCAACTTTCATCTGTGTCCATCCCACACTGTCAACTTTCTCTGTGTCCATCCCACACTGTCAACTTTCTCTGTGTCCATCCCACTGTCAACTTTCTCTGTGTCCATCCACACTGTCAACTTTCTTCTGTGTCCATCCACACTGTCAACTTCTTTCTGTGTCCATCCACACAGTCAACTTCTTTCTGTGTCCATCCACACTGTCAACTTCTTTCTGTGTCCATCCACACTGTCAACTTCATCTGTGTCCATCCACACTGTCAACTTCTTTCTGTGTCCATCCACACTGTCGACTTTCATCTGTGTCCATCCACACTGTCGACTTTCATCTGTGTCCATCCACACTGTCAACTTCTTACTGTGTCCGTCCACACTGTCAATTTTCATCTGTGTCCGTCCACACTGTTGACTTTCATCTGTGTCCATCCACACTGTCGACTTTCATCTGTGTCCATCCACACTGTCGACTTTCATCTGTGTCCATCCACACAGTCAACTTCTTACTGTGTCCGTCCACACTGTCAACTTCTTTCTGTGTCCATCCACACTGTTGACTTTCATCTGTGTCCATCCACACTGTCAACTTCTTTCTGTGTCCATCCACACTGTCGACTTTTATCTGTGTCCATCCACACTGTCGACTTTCATCTGTGTCCATCCACACTGTCGACTTTCATCTGTGTCCATCCACACAGTCAACTTCTTACTGTGTCCGTCCACACTGTCAATTTTCATCTGTGTCCGTCCACACTGTTGACTTTCATCTGTGTCCATCCACACTGTCGACTTTCATCTGTGTCCATCCACACTGTCGAATTTCATCTGTGTCCATCCACACTGTCAACTTCTTACTGTGTCTGTCCACACTGTCAACTTCTTTCTGTGTCCATCCACACTGTCAACTTCTTTCTGTGTCCATCCACACTGTCGACTTTTCCTGTGTCCATCCACACTGTCGACTTTCATCTGTGTCCATCCACACTGTCGACTTTCATCTGTGTCCATCCACACTGTCAACTTCTTACTGTGTCCGTCCACACTGTCAATTTTCATCTGTGTCCGTCCACACTGTCAACTTTTCATCTGTGTCCATCCACACTGTCGACTTTCATCTGTGTCCATCCACACTGTCGACTTTCATCTGTGTCCATCCACACTGTCGACTTTCATCTGTGTCCATCCACACTGTCAACTTCTTTTGTGTCCATCCACACTGTCAACTTCTTTATGTGTCCATCCACACTGTCGACTTTCATCTGTGTCCATCCACACTGTCGACTTTCATCTGTGTCCATCCACACTGTCAACTTCTTTCTGTGTCCATCCACACTGTCAACTTCTTTCTGTGTCCATCCACACTGTCAACTTCTTTCTGTGTCCATCCACACTGTCAACTTCTTTCTGTGTCCATCCACACTGTCAACTTCTTTCTGTGTCCATCCACACTGTCAACTTCTTTCTGTGTCCATCCACACTGTCAACTTCTTTCTGTGTCCATCCACACTGTCAACTTCTTTCTGTGTCCATCCACACTGTCAACTTCTTTCTGTGTCCATCCACACTGTCAACTTCTTTCTGTGTCCATCCACACTGTCAACTTCTTTCTGTGTCCATCCACATGTCAACTTTTCTGTGTCCATCCACAATGTCAACTTCTTTATGTGTCCATCCACACTGTCAACTTCTTTCTGTGTCAATCCACACTGTCAACTTTCATCTGTGTGCATCGACACTTTCGACTTTCTTAAAGAGCCGTAAAGAGGAGCGCAGTCCCTTGTGTTTTGAAATAAGTAATAAGTTATTTTTCAAAATATTCGGTGCCGTTTTATCATAAAGCCACCCTAGAGCCATCCTAGAGCCATCCTAGAGCCATCCTATTGAAACACAGGAATTCGGGTCAAAAATAGTGATTCAAATTTAAAAAAAAATTATTGCAAGTTAAATGTACGTTGAGTCAGACAAGCTGTAGCTTTATTCCATAACAACGCATTAAAAAAATTAAATTGTTCATTTTGTTTAAAATGTAAAAGATATTCATGATTAGAATCAAATTAATGGAATGTTACCAAAATTGGTATGATCCTTTCACACAAGTTAATGTCGTTAAACAAAAAACTCAAAGCAGTATAATATTTAAAGGGAATTTTTTCTTTTAGGTTTTATAGATTTTTTAAAACTCTTACTTAATAATTCTACAACATAAGTTCGGAAATATTTCGATTTAAAAAAAAAGATTCGACCTGAATCTAGAATCTTGTATCTTTTAAATGATGTTTTGAAGATCATACACACTAGCATGTTCAGTTAGTGTTTACGCGCCTTGGATATTACCTGAAAAGTAATGACATCACTTTTTGTGTGCGAAACTTTCTAGAATGTTCCAAATGAGTTAGAAAGTTATAAAATGTAATTTTACTTGCAATAGTTAAATGCCGAAACGAAGTCTTCAAAACAAATAATAATAATAATAATAAATAAATAAATAATTTTTTGTAAAAATTAACATTTGACGTAAATACAATATATCTACACCGAAATTGAGCTTGACAAACTACGGTAATCTTTTAAATCTGATTCAAAACAACAGTTGAGTTAAAACTTATAATATCCACATCTATTTGTAGCTGGCGTGTGCCCTTTGGTATTTTTTGTTATTAATTATCGTTTATTAAAGTGACCTACATTACCAAAAGTTTATTATTGTGCAAAAATCTCTTTTTTTCTTCTTCAAAACACAAGTTTGAAAGGCGCCGGGTATATTTGCTAGTTATTTTTAGACATCAAAAGGCAGCGTTTCATGCTCGTGTTACTAATATCAATAATTGAATTTTCGATATTCAACAGCAGCAAGAAAAACAAACAACACGGCATAGAAAAAAAATATCCACAACAATGGTTAATATGTGAGGTTAGAATGAGAGTTTCAAATGATGAGACGAAAACATCGAATAAAAAACACAAGTCCTCGTTGAAAAGCGTGACAGACATTACAGATGATTGATCTTATAATGATCTGGGTTTTGTTCAGTTGGCAAACAAACAAAAATCAATAAAGATTGATTGATGCACATTATAATGGAATTATTATTTTTGTTCATGTTTTTTTTTAAAATTTAGTTATTATTTCCTAATATTTTTTAACGGAATGCCAACGGTTGAGGAATAGAAATAAACTTAAGGACACGCAAACAGACATTCTGTTGGACACACAAACAGACATTCCGTTTTATTTTAACGCTTCACAGTAACAAAACAATAGATATCGATGTATAAAAGTAGGACACAACCTTTCATTTAGATGTCTGAAATCTAATATCCACCATAACAGTTTTGATTTATTCGAATAAACTTTAAATGCATCTCTAGAACTGCTCTGTGAGACTCCCTGGATGGGGTTACATCACCTAAAAAAAAAGAACCACTGAAGCAATGACGTCAATCATATAGGAAAAAATCATGAACCACACGGCACATCTATTAAATAGTTATATTCAAATGTCATTAGGTGAAGCGGTTCTAACATTATCAATGTTTGAAAGCTGGAACAGATGCAATGAAAAATATAAACGCCAGCCTTGAAACTCCCATGTCTTTTCATGTATCTAATGTTGGATAAGGAGGGAGGTATTCAAACCGGATTCGTGGCTTAACCTGAGAACATTAAGGCGTTTATAAGGTGCGCAGTCAGAGGCGTAACAACGACTTGGCATCGGGGCAGTTGCCAAGGGCGCCGAGGGTTAATCCTTCAATAATAAATTTATTCGTTATAATTTAGTATTTCCCCTATTTTTTAAGGACGCCAAAAATGAATTAGCCAAGGGTGTGGGAAAACCCAGTTACGCTTCTGCGCACAGTGGGTAGATGAGTAACAGTTACTATCATAATTCAATATAGTATATGTGTAGCCATGCTGTATGTTTGAACAAGGATGATTGCATAATTTTAACAGACGTTGGATTGTTCAAATGTTGTATGAGAACAAGCAGAGCCTCAGCAACTTGTATTGATCTTCTGTTGTCAGAACTGAACTCCCGGAGACAGACAAGTGCTCTAACTCGTGTTGGAGAGTATTAGCTCGAGAATATTATATCAGTACAAAGCCGCCGATAATAAATTTGTTCGCACAGCACGACGACTTAAACCCGCCTCTATAGAATTTTTAAATATTTCCTACAACGTGTAGGAACCGCCGAGCGATAGAGAGATTGATCGATCGATATGTAGATAGATTAATATATAAATAGATAGACAGACATACAGACAGACAGACATACATACAGACAGACATACAGATTGACAGGTAGATAGCTAGACAGATAGGTAGGTAGATAGATAGACAGATGGATAGATAGATAGATAGAAGGAGGGCGAATATCCTCTTCTATATCGGTGAATGTCTCTCAATCTTTATTTCCTGCGACACCATTTCTAATCTAGGCTCATTGTAATGTGGCGAGCTGCGACACTCTCGTCCCTGGTTGTCGGCTAACTCAATCCGGCGAGCCCGTTCAGCCCCCACACACACACACACTCTTTATTCACCAGAGTTCGACTATGGGGGCTGGCCCGCACATCCACCCACTGTCATGGTAGCCCCCATTCAACCGCTTCACTCGTAGGTTTTCATCGTAGTCTTATTTCATACATGGGAATAGCAACCTGTCTGTCAGGGCAACGTCCTTTTATTGGCGCTACAGAGATTGAGACTTTTAGTATTATTTATTGAGAGATGTAGTCAAATTTATGATTCTTTCAAGTGTATTAATTTTTGTTTTTGTTGTTGTAAACAATAAAAAGTAAAGAGTTTATTTCAAAATTTTAAATTTCTTTTTTTTTAAAAGCTGTGAAATGTCAACTTAAATTCCGTTCTTTCGAAGCATTTCTTGAATTAAACAGTCGTTTAACGTTGTGTAATGTTAAGGGCAGTAAAGGTAAATGTTTTAGACGAGGTACGTGTCAGAGCAACAATGATCTGATCATTTAGTTCGTGAAATTCCTTCCTGGGTAGAGAGTTTTGTGTGTCAAGGACCTGGAACCAGTTATTGGGGCCACATAAGGTTAGGGGCTGGTGTGACCTGCGGGACCTTTGACAGGTAGATTTGCACCGGTAACACATATGAACTACGGACTGAATCACACGTGTGAGGATTAGCTCAAGTAATAAAAGGCAAGTGGATTATCACAACTTCGAAGCATTGGATCGCCATACGGAGTAATAGAGCTACGATATAAGGTAGGATTGTGTAAGATTATCAAATAATTACGTGTGTATGATTATAAAAATACAACTTAAGAAAAGATTGTTTATGATTATAAAACTACATCATGAGACAGGGTGTGTTTGATTATAAAACTACATCACGAGGTGGGATTGTGCAATACGACATATGCATGTGATAAAATATAGATTTAACAGGGAGATATTTGGTTTCATTTACGAGGTGTGTAATTATGCAGCTATATCATTAGGTTGGATTTTTTACTTTATAAATGCAATGTGTAACATTACGTAGGTTTGGGTGTAACATAAAACAGGATCAAACGATAGGGTTCTGAATCCGTTTAAAATTCATGAAGTTACATCGTGTTTCTTGAATTATTCGTCAGAACGTTCAACGTCATAGCTTTAAAAGAAAGATTCATATAAGTCTTGATGCAAGTAAACCATCTAGACACACGCCGATACGTTCTTTATTTGTTCAAACTTAGAACTTAACCTCCTGCTTTTGTCCGATGGCAATGGCCAATACAAATGTGAAAGTTTCGTTGAATGATATTTACATTGGAAATGTATTTTTAAAAAAAACGATGCATGAAGGTAAGAAGATTGGTAAGGTAGAAAATAGGCAATCGATCTATGATTAACGTCTGTTAACATGCATGCACGAGCAATGGAGGCTAAATTAATGCTGATCTTTTATTTTATCCGTCACTTTTGAGGGTTTATTAATGTTGATAATAAGAATAACTTATTTCTCACAGTCTCACTCATAACATTGTCATAAAAAACGTTTAGAAATTGAAGTATAAATTTTGTGGAAATTAAATCTAGTAGCTAATTGTCCTGAAATTTATGAATGAGGAAAAAGAAAAGAAAGTCGCCATGAATAATTTTATAGTCAAAATTGGTGGGTGGTATTTGTGTGTGTGTCTGCAACTTTATATTTTAAGTCTTTAAATCGTTAATTTAAATTATTGAACTATAATATTTATATAGATAGATACAAACATAATTTAAATTATTGAACTACACTATTTATATAGATACAAACATAATTTAAATTATTGAACTACACTATTTATATCGATACAAACATAATTTAAATTATTGAACTATAATATTTATATAGATAGATACAAACACAATTTAAATGATTGATCTGCACTATTTAAATAGATAGATACAAACATAATTTAAATGATTGAACTACACTATTTATATAGATACAAACACAATTTAAATTTAGTGTTGCTCTATGTGTCATGGTGATACGTTTAGCTGAAAAATAGACCCGATCAAATACCCAAGTTGCCTTTTAGAGTATAGATATTACTTGGGTCTCCCAGAGCTGTTTCTTTCGATATGTTTCAATATGTAAAGGTATACTTTAAAACCCATGTTATCTACCAGTTGTATGATGTTTTCTCAGATATGTGAAGTTAGACTTTAAAGCCCATATTCCCAGTTGTATGAAGACGCCCTTCAAATTCCCTTCTCTTGTCTCGAAACTTTTGTATGAATTCGCACCGGATGACACACGAAACACAAGCGGACAAATGTGATAAACAACTTCAATAAAACCCACCTTAGACATGTTCTATGAACATTATATACGCTATAACGTGACGTGAACATGTTCTATGAACATTATATACGCTATAACGTGACGTGAACATGTTCTATGAACATTATATACGCTATAACGTGACGTGAACATGTTCTATGAACATTATATACGCTATAACGTGACGTGAACATGTTCTATGAACATTATATACGCTATAACGTGACGTGAACATGTTCTATGAACATTATATACGCTATAACGTGACGTGAACATGTTCTATGAACATTATATACGCTATAACGTGACGTGAACATGTTCTATGAACATTATATACGCTATAACGTGACGTGAACATGTTCTATGAACATTATATACGCTATAACGTGACGTGAACATGTTCTATGAACATTATATACGCTATAACGTGACGTGAACATGTTCTATGAACATTATATACGCTATAACGTGACGTGAACATGTTCTATGAACATTATATACGCTATAACGGGACGTGAACATGTTCTATGAACATTATATACGCTATAACGTGACGTGAACATGTTCTATGAACATTATATACGCTATAACGGGACGTGAACATGTTCTATGAACATTATAGACACTAATGTTGGTCTACGTGATTTAATGACATGTACAAGTGGCTGTACAATGGCTAATTTATTTTCAGGGGAAAAACAAAAAACTTGAGTTACTCGGGCTACGAATCTGTTCAAGCCCACACTTCCCCCTTACACAACGACACTAAAAGATAGCGTTCCCCAATAGGTCTTGTCATTTCATGTTGGAAATCTATTAATAGAAATATACGATGTATTCAGCGGGCAAATTTCATTAATTTATTAATCGAATTTCAGGGTATTCTGTTAAGACTTTATTTTAACAGTTTTTTGTCAAGTCTACGTCATTTTGTGTTCGTTCAGTCGCTTGGAGTGGGACAAAATCTCGTTTGCAACTTTATGACGCTGAAAATTTTGTAAATTATTGTTTATTACCTCAGTGTGATGCTAAAAAGATAGTGCTTTACTAATACTTTGTTTATATATAGTTAAGTTTATATATACATTACGTAATGATATGTGACATTTTCCGGTCTGATAAATGACAAACCCTATTGATACTTCCGCTCAGAATGGTTCGTCTTCCGCACATCACCTCCACCCCTCTGCCCCCACAGTGCGAGAAGTGTTGAGCGGTAGATGTGTGTTGGCAAAGCTTGACCTTTGACCTAATGCTAAGTGGCAGTCAATGAAGGACTTCTTTGTCAGGAAACTCAGTTTTCTATTTTAAAAAAACAAAACAAAAAAACCCCCCACTCGTTAAACACGATCGAACACGTTGATGTACCAAGTACCACGACCAGGCCATTAAGTTCCAGAGCCGTGGATATAGTACAAGTGGTGCAGCTAATAAACATTGTAAATTGTGGTGCAGCTAATAAACATTGTAAATTGTGGTGCAGCTAATAAACATTGTAAATTGTGATCAACACCTAGTTATAACATTGACGCTCCTTTCATGAGGTCTAATGATCAGTTGTTCTATTGATATGCTAAATTATTAGTTGTTCCTGTCTTGAAAAGTCGTGTACAACATGTACAGTGTGTGCACATCTTACAATTAAATACTGCACACCTGTAAACGTCTTGAATACACGAGCTAAGGGCGCCAAGACAACTTGACTAGACCTATAAATGACATCATGTCTGTACGTATCTTTAATAGACGTATAAAGGACGACATGTCTGTACACATATTGTCTAGACTTATAAAGGACGCCATGTATGTACACATATGGTGTAGACTTATAAAGGACGCAATGTCTGTACTAATATTGTCTAGACTTATAAAGGACGACATGTCTGTAAACATATTGTCTAGACTTATAAAGGACGCAATGTCTGTACTAATATTGTCTAGACTTATAAAGGACGACATGTCTGTAAACATATTGTCTAGACTTATAAAGGACGCCATGTATGTACACATATGGTGTAGACTTATAAAGGACGCAATGTCTGTACTAATATTGTCTAGACTTATAAAGGACGACATGTCTGTAAACATATTGTCTAGACTTATAAAGGACGCCATGTATGTACACACATTGTCTAGACTTATAAAGGACGCAATGTCTGTACTAATATTGTCTAGACTTATAAAGAACGACATGTCTGTAAACATATTGTCTAGACTTATAAAGGACGCCATGTATGTACACACATTGTCTAGACTTATAAAGGACGCCATGTATGTAGACACATTGTCTAGACTTATAAAGGACGCAATGTCTGTACTAATATTGTCTAGACTTATAAAGGACGACATGTCTGTAAACATATTGTCTAGACTTATAAAGGACGCCATGTATGTACACACATTGTCTAGACTTATAAAGGACGCAATGTCTGTACTAATATTGTCTAGACTTATAAAGGACAACATGTCTGTAAACATATTGTCTAGACTTATAAAGGATGCCATGTATGTACACACATTGTCTAGACTTATAAAGGACGCAATGTCTGTACTAATATTGTCTAGACTTATAAAGGACGACATGTCTGTACACATATTGTCTAGACTTATAAAGGACGCCATGTCTGTACACATATTGTCTAGACTCTAGACTTATAAAGGACGCAATGTCTGTACACAAATTTCGAGATCATCCCACGGATGTTGTCCTGTCATTTTTAAGTTTAAATTTGATATTATCCAAAATTGTCCTAAACGTCAGATAAATCTCTACCTGTCAAATTGACAGAGACAAGTCACATTAATTGACATAGTGTGATCCGGTCTAGAACTCGTGTTTTCAATTTTTAGAAGCTATTTAAAGTACATGATAAATGAATTGGCCTGTCTTGTGACGGTTAGATTTTAGCATTAAAATAAATGTCATTGGAAAATTCCGTCCTGTGTTCTTCAGATACTTCAGCTCCTAATCCTCCTATCAAAGTCAATTTACGCTCTTATGCTGGGGCGAGTAAATATTTGATGCATGTTTTAATCTTTGTAAGTGTTTGTAATGTGAGTTATGACTCCTATCATTGACTTAGTGAAGTGTTTGTAATGTGAGATATGACTCCTATCATTGACTTAGTAAAGTGTTTGTAATGTGAGTTATGACTCCTATCATTGACTTAGTAAAGTGTTTGTAATGTGAGTTATGACTCTTATCATTGACTTAGTAAAGTGTTTGTAATGTGAGTTATGACTCCTATCATTGACTTAGTAAAGTGTTTGTAATGTGAGTTATGACTCCTCTCATTGACTTAGTAAAGTGTTTGTAATGTGAGTTATGACTCCTATCATTGACTTAGTAAAGTGTTTGTAATGTGAGTTATGACTCCTATCATTGACTTAGTAAAGTGTTTGTAATGTGAGTTATGACTCCTATCATTGACTTAGTAAAGTGTTTGTAATGTGAGTTATGACTCCTATCATTGACTTAGTAAAGTGTTTGTAATGTAAGTTATGACTCCTATCATTGACTTAGTAAAGAGTGAAACTATTATTTCAAGCTGTGCTTACTTTCTGACGGGTTTTTCGCGAGGTTATCGCGAGGGAACAAGATTACACGGCAAGGTAATCAAGTGGCGATCAGTTAATAAAGGGAGGTAAGATGTGGATTTCCTTATTTCTAAATTGTCAGCATGTCACATAACATTGTGTGATGCCAGAGTCACCAAATGACATGCCTTTTTGTTATATCAGAGTCAGCACATGACATGAACTTGTGTGATGCCAGAGTCAGCACATGACATGAACTTGTGTGATGCCAGAGTCAGCACATGACTTGAACTTGTGTGATGCCAGAGTCAGCACAAAACATGAACTTGTGTGATGCCAGAGTCAACACATGACATGAACTTGTGTGATGCCAGAGTCAGCACATGACATGAACTTGTGTGATGCCAGAGTCAGCACATGACATGAACTTTTGTGATGCCAGAGTCAGCACATGACATGAACTTGTGTGATGCCAGAGTCAGCACATGACATGAACTTGTGTGATGCCAGAGTCAGCACGTGACATGAACTTGTGTGATGCCAGAGTCAGCACGTGACATGAACTTGTGTGATGCCAGAGTCAGCACGTGACATGAACTGGTGTGATGCCAGAGTCAGCACATGACATGAACTTGTGTGATGCCAGAGTCAGCACGTGACATGAACTTGTGTGATGCCAGAGTCAGCACAAGACATGAACTTGTGAGATGCCAGAGTCAGCACATGACATGCACTTTTGTGATGCCAGAGTCAGCACAAGACATGAACTTGTGTGATGCCAGAGTCAGCACATGACATGAACTTGTGTGATGCCAGAGTCAGCACGTGACATGAACTTGTGTGATGCCAGAGTCAGCACATGACATGAACTTGTGTGATGCCAGAGTCAGCACATGATATGAACTTGTGTGATGCCAGAGTCAGCACATGACATGAACTTGTGTGATGCCAGAGTCAGCACGTGACATGAACTTGTGTGATGCCAGAGTCAGCACGTGACATGAACTGGTGTGATGCCAGAGTCAGCACATGACATGAACTTGTGTGATGCCAGATTCAGCACATGACATGAACTTGTGTAATGCCAAAGTCAGCACGTGACATGAACTTGTGTGATGCCAGAGTCAGCACGTGACATGAACTTGTGTGATGCCAGAGTCAGCACATGACTTGAACTTGTGTGATGCCAGAGTCAGCACGTGACATGAACTTTTGTGATGCCAGAGTAAGCACGTGACATGAACATGTGTGATGCCAGAGTTAGCACGTGACATGAACTGGTGTGATGCCAGAGTCAGCACATGACATGAACTTGTGTGATGCCAGAGTCAGCACATGACATGAACTTGTGTGATGCCAGAGTCAGCACATGACTTGAACTTGTGTGATGCCAGAGTCAGCACGTGACATGAACTTGTGTGATGCCAGAGTCAGCACATGACATGAACTTGTGTGATGCCAGAGTCAGCACGTGACATGAACTTGTGTGATGCCAGAGTCAGCACGTGACATGAGCTTGTGTGATGCCAGAGTCAGCACGTGACATGAACTTGTGTGATGCCAGAGTCAGCACGTGACATGAACTTGTGTGATGCCAGAGTCAGCACGTGACATGAACTTGTGTGATGCCATAGGTTTACATAAGTAGTGGCTACCACAGTGTCCGTCTTTAACCATGAATAAAATCAGCTAAAACAAAAATCTATCTTGGGTTCGCAAATGTGCATTCGACGTAACATTACCCGGCTGGAGACAATTTCAATCGTCATTCCAGCCATTTCTCGTGCAGACGACAGTTCCTAAAGACCAAAAATCTTCTATGCCGAGCTGTGTCCTGCTTCTCACCGTTACTCTTCTATGCCGAGCTGTGTCCTGCTTCTCACCGTTACTCTTCTATGCCGAGCTGTGTCCTGCTTCTCACCGTTGTTTTAGTTGGCGATCATTCCCAAAAGTTTCTGTAACAGTATATGAGAAACTGGACTTGACTACCGAATCTTTTTATTGAATGAGCATACAATAAACAACATCTGAACAGTTATAAACATTTACACATTATGTAAGATAGTAACAAATTTAGCATTATATTTATTGCACATTTGAGATTATAATTGACACCAATATGGGAGATAGTTATGTAACTGCGAGTCAACACCATTATGGGAGATAGTTATGTAACACATGTAGGTCTAGAAATACTAAACCATTGACTCCATGTGGGTACTTTGTTAATGTGTTGTACATGGGCGGATTAAGACAACACGGGGCCCCTGGATGCAATTCAAACTGGGGCCCTATCCATCCAGCGTCCTGTTAAATAAAATGATTTCTAGCAGCTAATATAAGACTATAACTGAATAGTACATTGGTTCCTTGCTCATGCTTTGTCTGTACTACAGGATCGGCCTTCCCAGCCAAAAAGATTATTCATGAAAAAACCGAAAACAACGAAATAATTGTTTGCCGGTATCCTAAAATTGATTGCAAAAAGACAAATGTAAAAAAATATTCCACCACTGGGAATACATCGCTTGCACAACAAGCTTACACACTTCCATACGACCAGGAGAGCTTAATAATAAAGTGTTAATGTAAAGAATATAAACAATATTTTTTAATATTATCCCTTATTAAGCTTATCAAATCAATTTTTTTCGATTACTAAGACTATCTGATCCGAATAGCGATCAGATTAATAGATAAGATTTTATTAAGTTATTTAATTTATGATATTTTCAGGGATTCATGCAAATATTTCTCCACCTTTATCACAAAATATACTAAGTTTGGGGGCCCTTAAATCATTGGGGCCGATGGCTTTAGGCTGGTCAGCTCCCCTCCCCCTTTTTAATCCGCCATAGTGTTGTACTTTACTACCTACTCCATGTGGGTACTTTGTTAGTGCGTTTTACTTTACAACCTACTCCATATCGGTACTTTGTTAGTGTGTTTTTCTTTACTACCTACTCCATGTCGGTACTTTGTTAGTGTGTTGTACTTTACTACCTACTCCATGCGAGGTTGCTGAACCACTTCCACACCAAAAGTCTTAGAAAAATTCTCAATATAAAATGGCAGGAAAAAGTTCCAGACACCGAAATATTAGTCAGGTCAGGACTCCTCAGCATCCACACTAGCCTCATGCAAAGCCAACTACGCTGGGCGGGGCATCTAGTGCGCATGCCCGACCATCGCCTCCCCAAGAGGCTCTTCTATGGTGAGCTTACAGAAGGGCATAGAGCACACGGATGTCCACGTAAGCGCTACAAGGATGCACTTAAAACTGCTCTGAAGGCCTTCGACATCGGACATGACTCCTGGGAAGCAGCAGCCAGTAACCGAGCCCACTGGCGCTCTACGATATGGAATGGCGCAGCTGTCAGTGAGGCTAATAGACAACAGGCTGCCAAGTAAAAACTTCAAGCCAGAAAGGAACGTATCCAAAACCCTCCTGAAGGGACAGCATCCACCTCTTGTCCGACATGCGGACGCCTTTTTCGTGCCAGAATAGGGTTAATAACTTAATAAGCCAACAGAGGACACATGTGGCGGCCCAGCAAATATGATGAGAGTGGTCATCGTCCACCACGACGGACGAACAACAGCAACACTACCTACTCCATGTGGGTACTTTGTTAGTGAGTTGTACTTTACTACCTACTCCATGTCGGTACTTTGTTAGTGTGTTGTACTTTAATACCTACTCCATGTTGGTACTTTGTTAGTGCGTTGTACTTTACTACCTACTCCACGTGGGTACTTTGTTAGTGTGTTGTACTTTACTACCTACTCCATGTTGGTACTTTGTTAGTGCGTTGTACTTTACTAACTACTCCATGTTGGTACTTTGTTAGTGCGTTGTACTTTACTACCTACTCCATGTGGGTACTTTGTTAGTGTGTTGTACTTTACTACCTACTCCATGTGGGTACTTTGTTAGTGTGTTGTACTTTACTACCTACGCCATGTTGGTACTTTGTTAGTGCGTTGTACTTTACTACCTACTCCATGTTAGTACTTTGTTAGTGTGTTGTACTTTACTACCTACTCCATGTGGGTACTTTGTTAGTGTGTTGTACTTTACTACCTACTCCATGTGGGTACTTTGTTAGTGTGTTGTACTTTACTACCTACTCCATGTGGGTACTTTGTTAGTGTGTTGTACTTTACTACCTACTCCATGTGGGTACTTTGTTAGTGCGTTGTACTTTACTACCTACTCCATGTGGGTACTTTGTTAGTGCGTTGTACTTTACTACCTACTCCATGTGGGTACTTTGTTAGTGTGTTGTACTTTACTACCTACTCCATGATGGTACTTTGTTAGTGCGTTGTTCTTTACTACCTACTCCATGTGGGTACTTTGTTCGTGTGTTGTACTTTACTACCTACTCCATGTGGGTACTTTGTTAGTGTGTTGTACTTTACTACCTACTCCATGTGGGTACTTTGTTAGATATCATGCTATTTCATGAAATATTTTAACGTATCTTAAACTAGAAATCCTTCATTTATTCTACACATATCACATTAGAGACTTTATTTTTGAGATGATATTTTCTAACAGTTATAAATAATCAACTGCTTTGTAAGTCAGAAATTTTTTTGTGTGAATGCTCTTAGCACGCCATTTTTTGTTTGCTTGGTTAAGACGCGAAATACGATGAGCTATATCCTCAAACCATATTGTTATCTCCCGTGTCTTTAATTGATACACTTCCGGCAGCTACGTTGTGGATGGTTCCACATGAACTCTTTTTGACCCGATTCAAAGACGCTGGCATACTTAAGGAACCTTTGCAACGTCACATAATATCGTCACGCATGAAGTAACACTAACTGATATTTAATGGAATGATTTTGAATTACTTATTTAAAGTTTCTTGCGAAGAACTTACATGTAGAATTGTTCATGGCCAACAAATAACAGCGGCTTTTGGAGTACAGACCGGAGTCAGACAGGGTGTCTGCTTTCGCCTTCCTTATTGCTGCTAACCATTGACTGGATAATGAAAATGTCTGCAGAGGAGAAGAGAAATGGTATGCAGTGGACACTATGGAAACAGCTTGATGACCTGGATTTGCGGATGATCTGGCCCTAATATCACACACACACAGCAACAGATGCAAGAGAAAACTAACTATGTAGCACAGATATCTGCTTGCGTTGGCCTGAACATCCATAGAGGAAAAAGCAAAGTCCTTAAAATAAATACACCAAGCAACACCCCAATAACACTGGAAGGAACAAATCTTGCGGAGTTGGATAGCTTTACATACCTTGGTAGCATCATTGACATACAAGGAGGGACAAACGCCGACATAAGAGTGAGAATTGGCAAAGCAAGAGCAGCATTTAAACAGCTAAAAAAATTATGGAGCTGCAACAACTTGACCCTCAAGACCAAGGTCAGGATATTCAACACCACAGTGAAGTCTGTCTTGTTGTATGGCGTAACGTCTCGCACACACCAGCGTTCTGCGGCACACCAGCGTTCTGCGGCACACCAGCGTTCTGCGGCACATTGGTGGCTGAGCTCTGATCTAGAGAAATAAACTTTTTAAATAAATAATACTTTTTTTAGACTTTGAGGTACTCACCCTGTCAGTTACACTCGTCATGAAAAAGTAGAACGTTAACAGACCAGGTCATTGTGACCTAGAACTAGAAGGGGCGGGCTAGGTCATGTGAAATATATCATTTGAAAGTATGAATATTATACACTCGTATAGCGTAGGAACCAATAGTTATACATCTTTTTGTTGCAACTTGTTAAAGTTACATTATAGTAACGCTCACTTTCTCTCTTACAAAATAATTTAAATTCTCTGGATAAAAAAAAACCCGACATCAAATGTGAATGAATAAAAAGGCTCAAAAAGTTATGAAAACACAGATACAACAGACTCAATAAGTTATGAAAACACAGATACAACAGACTCAATAAGTTATGAAAACACAGATACAACAGACTCAATAAGTTATGAAAACTCAGATACAACAGACTCAATAAGTTATGAAAACTCAGATACAACAGACTCAATAAGTTATGAAAACTCAGATACAACAGACTCAATAAGTTATGAAAACACATATACAACAGACTCAATAAGTTATGAAAACACAGATACAACAGACTCAATAAGTTATGAAAACACAGATACAACAGACTCAATAAGTTATGAAAACAGAGATACAACAGACTCAATAAGTTATGAAAACACAGATACAACAGACTCAATAAGTTATGAAAACACAGATACAACTAGAAGAATTTTTTTTAAAAGGCAGCAAATTGCATTACTGGAGAAAATTCAAAATTGACAAGAGTAACACATGAGTGAACCATTAAACCTAGAGACACTAGAGACACTAGAGACACTAGAGACACTAGAGACACCAGAGACACTAGAGACACTAGAGACACTAGAGACACTAGAGACACTAGACACTAGAGACACTAGAGACACTAGAGACACTAGAGACACTAGAGACACTAGAGACACTAGAGACATAGAGACACTAGAGACACTAGAGACACTAGAGACACTAGAGACACTAGAGACTAGAGACACTAGAGACACTAGAGACACTAGAGACACTAGAGACACTAGAGACACTAGAGACACTAGAGACACTAGAGACACTAGAGACACTAGAGACACTAGAGACACTAGAGACACTAGAGACACTAGAGACACTAGAGACACTAGAGACACTAGAGACACTAGAGACACTAGAGACACTAGAGACACTAGAGACACTAGAGACACTAGAGACACTAGAGACACTAGAGACACTAGAGACACTAGAGACACTAGAGACACTAGAGACACTAGAGACACTAGAGACACTAGAGACACTAGAGACACTAGAGACACTAGAGACACTAGAGACACTAGAGACACTAGAGACACTAGAGACACTAGAGACACTAGAGACACTAGAGACACTAGAGACACTAGAGACACTAGAGACACTAGAGACACTAGAGACACTAGAGACACTAGAGACACTAGAGACACTAGAGACACTAGAGACACTAGAGACACTAGAGACACTAGAGACACTAGAGACACTAGAGACACTAGAGACACTAGAGACACTAGAGACACTAGAGACACTAGAGACACTAGAGACACTAGAGACACTAGAGACACTAGAGACACTAGAGACACTAGAGACACTAGAGACACTAGAGACACTAGAGACACTAGAGACACTAGAGACACTAGAGACACTAGAGACACTAGAGACACTAGAGACACTAGAGACACTAGAGACACTAGAGACACTAGAGACACTAGAGACACTAGACACTAGAGACACTAGAGACACTAGAGACACTAGAGACACTAGAGACACTAGAGACACTAGAGACACTAGAGACACTAGAGACACTAGAGACACTAGAGACACTAGAGACACTAGACACTAGAGACACTAGAGACACTAGAGACACTAGAGACACTAGAGACACTAGAGACACTAGAGACACTAGAGACACTAGAGACACTAGAGACACTAGAGACACTAGAGACACTAGAGACACTAGAGACACTAGAGACACTAGAGACACTAGAGACACTAGAGACACTAGAGACACTAGAGACACTAGAGACACTAGAGACACTAGAGACACTAGAGACACTAGAGACACTAGAGACACTAGAGACACTAGAGACACTAGAGACACTAGAGACACTAGAGACACTAGAGACACTAGAGACACTAGAGACACTAGAGACACTAGAGACACTAGAGACACTAGAGACACTAGAGACACTAGAGACACTAGAGACACTAGAGACACTAGAGACACTAGAGACACTAGAGACACTAGAGACACTAGACACTAGAGACACTAGAGACACTAGAGACACTAGAGACACTAGAGACACTAGAGACACTAGAGACACTAGAGACACTAGAGACACTAGAGACACTAGAGACACTAGAGACACTAGAGACACTAGAGACACTAGAGACACTAGAGACACTAGAGACACTAGAGACACTAGAGACACTAGAGACACTAGAGACACTAGAGACACTAGAGACACTAGAGACACTAGAGACACTAGAGACACTAGAGACACTAGAGACACTAGAGACACTAGAGACACTAGAGACACTAGAGACACTAGAGACACTAGAGACACTAGAGACACTAGAGACACTAGAGACACTAGAGACACTAGAGACACTAGAGACACTAGAGACACTAGAGACACTAGAGACACTAGAGACACTAGAGACACTAGAGACACTAGAGACACTAGAGACACTAGAGACACTAGAGACACTAGAGACACTAGAGACACTAGAGACACTAGAGACACTAGAGACACTAGAGACACTAGAGACACTAGAGACACTAGAGACACTAGAGACACTAGAGACACTAGAGACACTAGAGACACTAGAGACACTAGAGACACTAGAGACACTAGAGACACTAGAGACACTAGAGACACTAGAGACACTAGAGACACTAGAGACACTAGAGACACTAGAGACACTAGAGACACTAGAGACACTAGAGACACTAGAGACACTAGAGACACTAGAGACACTAGAGACACTAGAGACACTAGAGACACTAGAGACACTAGAGACACTAGAGACACTAGAGACACTAGAGACACTAGAGACACTAGAGACACTAGAGACACTAGAGACACTAGAGACACTAGAGACACTAGAGACACTAGAGACACTAGAGACACTAGAGACACTAGAGACACTAGAGACACTAGAGACACTAGAGACACTAGAGACACTAGAGACACTAGAGACACTAGAGACACTAGAGACACTAGAGACACTAGAGACACTAGAGACACTAGAGACACTAGAGACACTAGAGACACTAGAGACACTAGAGACACTAGAGACACTAGAGACACTAGAGACACTAGAGACACTAGAGACACTAGAGACACTAGAGACACTAGAGACACTAGAGACACTAGAGACACTAGAGACACTAGAGACACTAGAGACACTAGAGACACTAGAGACACTAGAGACACTAGAGACACTAGAGACACTAGAGACACTAGAGACACTAGAGACACTAGAGACACTAGAGACACTAGAGACACTAGAGACACTAGAGACACTAGAGACACTAGAGACACTAGAGACACTAGAGACACTAGAGACACTAGAGACACTAGAGACACTAGAGACACTAGAGACACTAGAGACACTAGAGACACTAGAGACACTAGAGACACTAGAGACACTAGAGACACTAGAGACACTAGAGACACTAGAGACACTAGAGACACTAGAGACACTAGAGACACTAGAGACACTAGAGACACTAGACACTAGAGACACTAGAGACACTAGAGACACTAGAGACACTAGAGACACTAGAGACACTAGAGACACTAGAGACACTAGAGACACTAGAGACACTAGAGACACTAGAGACACTAGAGACACTAGAGACACTAGAGACACTAGAGACACTAGAGACACTAGAGACACTAGAGACACTAGAGACACTAGAGACACTAGAGACACTAGAGACACTAGAGACACTAGAGACACTAGAGACACTAGAGACACTAGAGACACTAGAGACACTAGAGACACTAGAGACACTAGAGACACTAGAGACACTAGAGACACTAGAGACACTAGAGACACTAGAGACACTAGAGACACTAGAGACACTAGAGACACTAGAGACACTAGAGACACTAGAGACACTAGAGACACTAGAGACACTAGAGACACTAGAGACACTAGAGACACTAGAGACACTAGAGACACTAGAGACACTAGAGACACTAGAGACACTAGAGACACTAGAGACACTAGAGACACTAGAGACACTAGAGACACTAGAGACACTAGAGACACTAGAGACACTAGAGACACTAGAGACACTAGAGACACTAGAGACACTAGAGACACTAGAGACACTAGAGACACTAGAGACACTAGAGACACTAGAGACACTAGAGACACTAGAGACACTAGAGACACTAGAGACACTAGAGACACTAGAGACACTAGAGACACTAGAGACACTAGAGACACTAGAGACACTAGACACTAGAGACACTAGAGACACTAGAGACACTAGAGACACTAGAGACACTAGAGACACTAGAGACACTAGAGACACTAGAGACACTAGAGACACTAGAGACACTAGAGACACTAGAGACACTAGAGACACTAGAGACACTAGAGACACTAGAGACACTAGAGACACTAGAGACACTAGAGACACTAGAGACACTAGAGACACTAGAGACACTAGAGACACTAGAGACACTAGAGACACTAGAGACACTAGAGACACTAGAGACACTAGAGACACTAGAGACACTAGAGACACTAGAGACACTAGAGACACTAGAGACACTAGAGACACTAGAGACACTAGAGACACTAGAGACACTAGAGACACTAGAGACACTAGAGACACTAGAGACACTAGAGACACTAGAGACACTAGAGACACTAGAGACACTAGAGACACTAGAGACACTAGAGACACTAGAGACACTAGAGACACTAGAGACACTAGAGACACTAGAGACACTAGAGACACTAGAGACACTAGAGACACTAGAGACACTAGAGACACTAGAGACACTAGAGACACTAGAGACACTAGAGACACTAGAGACACTAGAGACACTAGAGACACTAGAGACACTAGAGACACTAGAGACACTAGAGACACTAGAGACACTAGAGACACTAGAGACACTAGAGACACTAGAGACACTAGAGACACTAGAGACACTAGAGACACTAGAGACACTAGAGACACTAGAGACACTAGAGACACTAGAGACACTAGAGACACTAGAGACACTAGAGACACTAGAGACACTAGAGACACTAGAGACACTAGAGACACTAGAGACACTAGAGACACTAGAGACACTAGAGACACTAGAGACACTAGAGACACTAGAGACACTAGAGACACTAGAGACACTAGAGACACTAGAGACACTAGAGACACTAGAGACACTAGAGACACTAGAGACACTAGAGACACTAGAGACACTAGAGACACTAGAGACACTAGAGACACTAGAGACACTAGAGACACTAGAGACACTAGAGACACTAGAGACACTAGAGACACTAGAGACACTAGAGACACTAGAGACACTAGAGACACTAGAGACACTAGAGACACTAGAGACACTAGAGACACTAGAGACACTAGAGACACTAGAGACACTAGAGACACTAGAGACACTAGAGACACTAGAGACACTAGAGACACTAGAGACACTAGAGACACTAGAGACACTAGAGACACTAGAGACACTAGAGACACTAGAGACACTAGAGACACTAGAGACACTAGAGACACTAGAGACACTAGAGACACTAGAGACACTAGAGACACTAGAGACACTAGAGACACTAGAGACACTAGAGACACTAGAGACACTAGAGACACTAGAGACACTAGAGACACTAGAGACACTAGAGACACTAGAGACACTAGAGACACTAGAGACACTAGAGACACTAGAGACACTAGAGACACTAGAGACACTAGAGACACTAGAGACACTAGAGACACTAGAGACACTAGAGACACTAGAGACACTAGAGACACTAGAGACACTAGAGACACTAGAGACACTAGAGACACTAGAGACACTAGAGACACTAGAGACTCTAGAGACACTAGAGACACTAGAGACACTAGAGACACTAGAGACACTAGAGACACTAGAGACACTAGAGACACTAGAGACACTAGAGACACTAGAGACACTAGAGACACTAGAGACACTAGAGACACTAGAGACACTAGAGACACTAGAGACACTAGAGACACTAGAGACACTAGAGACACTAGAGACACTAGAGACACTAGAGACACTAGAGACACTAGAGACACTAGAGACACTAGAGACACTAGAGACACTAGAGACACTAGAGACACTAGAGACACTAGAGACACTAGAGACACTAGACACTAGAGACACTAGAGACACTAGAGACACTAGAGACACTAGAGACACTAGAGACACTAGAGACACTAGAGACACTAGAGACACTAGAGACACTAGAGACACTAGACACTAGAGACACTAGAGACACTAGAGACACTAGAGACACTAGAGACACTAGAGACACTAGAGACACTAGAGACACTAGAGACACTAGAGACACTAGAGACACTAGACACTAGAGACACTAGAGACACTAGAGACACTAGAGACACTAGAGACACTAGAGACACTAGAGACACTAGAGACACTAGAGACACTAGAGACACTAGAGACACTAGAGACACTAGAGACACTAGAGACACTAGAGACACTAGAAACACTAGAGACACTAGAGACACTAGAGACACTAGAGACACTAGAGACACTAGAGACACTAGAGACACTAGAGACACTAGAGACACTAGAGACACTAGAGACACTAGAGACACTAGAGCACAGGTTCCCTAAGTATGGGTTTGCCAAGGGTTTTCTGTCTGTTTAACTACATTTTAAACACGCCTTTCTCAACTGTATCGGGGTCCTGGGTCATTTACTTTTGTTAAAAAAATGGCCACCACCGCCACGACCGCCCCTTTGTTCATGTCTGCAGTAAAAATATGACTACCAGCCTCATACAAAAGTCTGTCACCCTCTTCAGCTAAAGCGAGTCGCTGCAATTGTTCTTAAGCATCTTTCATTTGCATGCTAAATCCAAGTGTATAGGGGCAGGTAGTTTGGTGGTGTATCCAGTGCTCTGATAGATGAACCTAGTGCTCTTTATGAGACCACTCAGCTATTTGGCCCCCAAAAAGACGTAACAGTTTAGAAACCCCACCGGAAGAGGTCGCTTCTGAAGAGGCTACCTGGGCAACCAGGACAGACAGTCGAAAAGGCCTCCCACTAAATTGGCCTCTATTGATAGATAAGCATTTGGATTTCATGTGCCCCAGTAAGAAAACAATACAGTCATATTTCATGTACACAATAAGAAAACAATAACAGTCATATTTCATGTACACAATAAGCAAACAATACAGTAATATTTCATGTACACAATAAGAAAACAATACAGTCATATTTCATGTACACAATAAGAAAACAATACAGTAATATTTCATGTACACAATAAGCAAACAATAACAGTCATATTTCATGTACACAATAAGCAAACAATAACAGTCATATTTCATGTACACAATAAGCAAACAATAACAGCCATATTTCATGTACACAATAAGCAAACAATACAGCCATATTTCATGTACACAATAAGCAAACAATACAGCCATATTTCATGTTCCTTAAATTCCCTCGTAGAAATAATCTCATGAAACAGTTTTAATTTTTGGTTTAAAAAAATCATAGAAACAGTCCCATACAACAAGTCTGAAGATACATCGCCATTTAAAGCAACCAACATAATATTCACATCATATCCACATCATATCCACATCATATCCACATCATATCCACATCATATCCACATCATATCCACATCATATCCACATCATATCCACATCATATCCACATCATATCCACATCATATCCACATCATATCAAGATGCAACGTCTTTTAAATCAACCCTCTTGTCCCAGAAATTCTTTTTAAAAATCTGTATTCCAATTAGATTTTTAAAAAAACTTAAATAAATAAAAACATTTTCCACAACCTCAGTAAATCTCATTTCTTCTTGTTGGCAACAAATTTCGTTTTTTTAAAAATGTTTCCCCATCAACCTGGTTATCTCCCACAAGACATCTGTAATACATTTCCGGCTACAAAAAGTCTTTCGTCCCGATCCCTCCCTTTTATCCCCGCCCCCTTACAGTAATCACCAACTTCCGGGAGATCTCGTGCAATAGGTCATGAGACAACTAACATCTCTGTCACGGACTTGTCACTTAGTGCGGCCACATGTCAGGGCGACATTTATGTCAATCTTTCACTATGAAGTTTCCCACAAACGCTTGTTGTACAAATGATATATTAATTAATGTCTAGCGATGAGGTCTAACACGTTTTTAACTACTGCATTAATCGTCATCACAACAAAGGGAGGCTAAAAACGATGTAAAATCGCAGTTAGAGATTGCAGGACCTAAATCCACGGCAATGACATAAAGACGTAAAATGATATCATATCAATAAACAACTGGAGATCAGGACATGAATGGAACACAGCGTAAGTGTGCAACAAATGTCATCATATAGTTTGTTCAGTTGTGAACGTTTCGTCTGTTTCTTCATAGTCTAGTACGATTTGAAAAAAAATAAACTTAAAACAATGATGCAATGTTTTAAATTACAATTTTCTTTGCCGTAAACATTATATTTTGGCGAAAATATTTTGGACTCTCTAATACAGTTTATTAAATATTTCAATTTTAAAGTTTAAATTAAAATCCTTGACATAGCGAATCTTTCTACATATGAACGACAAGCATTTGCATCCAAAAACCGCATTTTTTAGTTTGAGGCGGATTAAGTAATCAGTGTCTATGACGTCACTAAAGTAAGTTTTTCGACAACTTGCATCTCCATCGTATGGGAAATATACCAAAATGCAACTCAAAATTGCACTGTGTCTATTGACAACACCTGCACAATTACACCATGTCTTTAGAAAAGACCTGCATAATTGCACTGTGTCTATTGACAAGACCTGCATCATTGCACTGTGTCTATTGACAACACCTGCATAATTGCACTGTGTCTATAGTCAAGACCTGCATAATTTTATTATGTCTTTTGACAACACCTGCATAGTTGCACTGTGACTATAGACAATACCTGCATAATTGCACTGTGTCTATAGAAAGACCTGCATCATTGCACCTTGTCTATAGTCAAGACGTGCATACTTGCACTGTGTCTATAGTCAAGACCTGCATCATTGCACCGTGTCTATAGTCAAGACCTGCATCATTGCACTGTGTCTATAGACAAGACCTGCAACATTGCACTGCGTCTATAGACAAGACCTGCATCATTACACTGCGTCTATAGACAAGACCTGCATCATTGCACTGCGTCTATAGACAAGACGTGCATAATTGCACTGTATCTATTGACAAGACCTTCCGCTAGTGTTGGATTCCTTTACAAGGGCACACACTCACGCACGCATTACGATAACATTTGGCGTATCTGGAAGTTTGAGCAACATTATCTCCCCTGGCGTCTGATTATCACACTAGCGGCGCATGGAGTGTGCGCCTTTTGTTGTAGAGGAGAAAGTTTCTGGCAAGAATCAGTGGCTAATGTTTAAGTGTAGCATTTTATGCCAGATTGTTTGGACACCCTGGTGTAAAAATTATGGCAAAGTCTTTAGATCTGTAGCACCCATTAGTGTAAACGAGCAATACTTTACTGCACTTTTACTTACGCACGTTTTTGAAGAATAAGATGGTATTTACGTGAAAATAACGTAGAATTTTGTTCGGAACTGTCTGGAGTATTTAGCTAATGTATTTCTTGCCATTATTTTGAATGCAGAAAATTTTAGAAACTAATGGAACTTGTGTATTATCAGCACATGTGTATGTGTGGGAGTTATGTGCATGATTGATGTGTTACATAAACACATCGGTGAGACATTAACTGGATTCAGTTGATATACGGAATATTTTCAAAATTGATTATTTGCTTATACCAGCAGCGATTAAGGCGATACCCTTTCACTGCGCCACAAATATCTTTCATTCTCGTCTTTGTGCCGCAGTCACACGTGTCTTTATTCCTTGATCATACAGCACACGTGCCTTTATCCCTTGACCGTGTAGTACGCATGGGTTTTATTCCTCAATTGTGTGACACACGTTCGCCTGTACTCACCTACCGTGTGGCACACACGTATCCCTTCATTTTCCCCGACCAGCCGGATTACTTGTCTCTTCCTACACCAATCCTCTACTCCACTCCGACCATCACCGACCAGCCGGATGACTTGTCTCTTCCTACACCAATCCTCTACTCCACTCCGACCATCACCCACCAACCCATTCCCCGACCAGCCGGAATACTTGTCTCTTCCTACACCAATCCTCTACTCCACTCCGACCATCACCCACCCACCCATTCCCCGACCAGCCGGAATACTTGTCTCTTCCTACACCAATCCTCTACTCCACTCCGACCATCACCCACCAACCCATTCCCCGACCAGCCGGAATACTTGTCTCTTCCTACACCAATCCTCTACTCCACTCCGACCATCACCCACCCACCCATTCCCCGACCAGCCGGATGACTTGTCTCTTCCTACACCAATCCTATACGCATGGGTTTTATTCCTCAATTGTGTGACACACGTTCGCCTGTACTCACCTACCTATTGGCACACACGTATCCCTTCATTTCCCCGACCAGCCGGATGACTTGTCTCTTCCTACACCAATCCTATACTCCACTCCGACCATCACCCACCAACACATTCCCCGACCAGCCGGAATACTTGTCTCTTCCTAAACCAAACCTCTACTCCACTCCGACCATCACCCACCCACCCATTCCCCGACCAGCCGGATGACTTGTCTCTTCCTACACCAATCCTATACTCCAATCCGACCATCCCCCATCAACCCATTCCCCGACCAGTCGGATGACTTGTCTCTTCCTACACCAATCCTATACTCCACTCCGACCATCACCCACCCACCCATTCCCCGACCAGCCGGAATACTTGTCTCTTCCTACACCAATCCTCTACTCCACTCCGACCATCACCCACCCACCCACCCATTCCCCGACCAGTCGGATTACTTGTCTCTTCCTACACCAATCCTCTACTCCACTCCGACCATCACCCACCCACGCATTCCCCGACCAGCCGGATGACTTGTCTCTTCCTACACCAATCCTCTACTCCACTCCGACCATCACCCACCAACCCATTCCCCGACCAGCCGGAATACTTGTCTCTTCCTACACCAATCCTCTACTCCACTCCGACCATCACCCACCCACCCATTCCCCGACCAGCCGGATGACTTGTCTCTTCCTACACCAATCCTATACGCATGGGTTTTATTCCTCAATTGTGTGACACACGTTCGCCTGTACTCACCTACCTATTGGCACACACGTATCCCTTCATTTCCCCGACCAGCCGGATGACTTGTCTCTTCCTACACCAATCCTATACTCCACTCCGACCATCACCCACCAACACATTCCCCGACCAGCCGGAATACTTGTCTCTTCCTACACCAATCCTCTACTCCACTCCGACCATCACCCACCCAACACATTCCCCGACCAGCCGGATGACTTGTCTCTTCCTACACCAATCCTATACTCCACTCCGACCATCCCCCACCAACACATTCGCCCGACCAGTCGGATGACTTGTCTCTTCCTACACCAATCCTATACTCCACTCCGACCATCACCCACCCAACCCATTCCCCGACCAGCCGGAATACTTGTCTCTTCCTACACCAATCCTCTACTCCACTCCGACCATCACCCACCACCACCCATTCCCCGACCAGTCGGATTACTTGTCTCTTCCTACACCAATCCTCTACTCCACTCCGACCATCACCCACCAACACATTCGCCCGACCAGCCGGATGACTTGTCTCTTCCTACACCAATCCTCTACTCCACTCCGACCATCACCCACCAACCCATTCCCCGACCAGCCGGAATACTTGTCTCTTCCTACACCAATCCTCTACTCCACTCCGACCATCACCCACCCACCCATTCCCCGACCAGCCGGATGACTTGTCTCTTCCTACACCAATCCTATACGCATGGGTTTTATTCCTCAATTGTGTGACACACGTTCGCCTGTACTCACCTACCTATTGGCACACACGTATCCCTTCATTTCCCCGACCAGCCGGATGACTTGTCTCTTCCTACACCAATCCTATACTCCACTCCGACCATCACCCACCAACACATTCCCCGACCAGCCGGAATACTTGTCTCTTCCTACACCAATCCTCTACTCCACTCCGACCATCACCCACCCACCCATTCCCCGACCAGCCGGATGACTTGTCTCTTCCTACACCAATCCTATACTCCAATCCGACCATCCCCCACCAACCCATTCCCCGACCAGTCGGAGACTTGTCTCTTCCTACACCAATCCTATACTCCACTCCGACCATTACCCACCCACCCATTCCCCGACCAGCCGGAATACTTGTCTCTTCCTACACCAATCCTCTACTCCACTCCGACCATCACCCACCCACCCACCCATTCCCCGACCAGTCGGATTACTTGTCTCTTCCTACACCAATCCTATACTCCACTCCGAGCATCCCCCACCCACCCATTCCCCGACCAGTCGTGCTCACGCCGAGCAGCTATTTGCACAGCCATCCCTTAAGTCGCCCTGTCATGCTGGTCACGACAATAAGACATGTGTTGTCTCGCTGAGAAGTCTTCATTCAAACCCCCTCCCACGAAATCGTGCGCTCCTCCTCCACTCCCACCCCCTCACAAACTTCAATTTCGGGGAAAACGCTCACACCATGACGTGAGTTTTAGTATCCATCTCTAGCTGTGGCGAATTCTATCTGGAAAAATGTTCGTCTCTAAATCTGTTTGCTGTATCTATTTATAGCGTAAGCTGATGTTTTAGACGTACCGCTAGGTCGTGGCACCAGGAGTGTTCCGAACTTTGTTCAACAATTTGAGAAAAAAAGCCTCCCATGGGAATTAAAGGGTAAATTCCATTGACATAAAAATATCGGTAGATGGCTTCCCAGTAACACCATTCCCCACAAAGTTCCATAACTACATGATGTCATGTCAGTGTTTTCATTAATGAAATATCCTAATATCTGCTATTTATTGAATATCGTACGATCATAAATTGTTCATTGGCTAGATTCCTAATAACATTTGACTTACAGAATGCGTGTCTTGATTTGTTCAGCACACATGCTTCACATTGAGTGACAACTTTTACCTCAATTACTCGGTGCCATGGAAGATAAGACAATACTCTCCCTAATTCTTTACCTACACATCGCTGATGAAATTGATTCCCCCGTTTAAGGTTATTGAGAAGAATAACACTATTTCTATTAAGATAAAATGACATGATGACTGAGTTAATAAATATATAGATACTAGCTTAGTACCCACACTATTCTTGATATTAATATGATTAGGGGCCGTCCATAAAGCATGTCACGCTATTTTTGACCATTTTAAACTCCCCTCTTCCCCACTGTCACAAATCTCGCACCCCCCCCCTTTTCTTAAAGTACGTCACACTTTCGAACAAAATGGGTTTTTTTAAAAATAAATTAACAAAATAATTAAAATTTAATATAAAACATCGTGACATAAAACATGGCCGGACCCCCCTCCCCCTGTCACAAATTGTCACACTTTCTTACACCCCCTCCCCCTCTGGAGCGTGACGTACTTTATAGACGGCCCCTTATTTTAGAGCATTACAAATATGTTAAGAAGTATGTTTTTTAGTTGAAGATGAATGTTAAAGAAGATGAACACTTTGATCATTAGAACTGGGTTAGTAGGGGGCTGTTGGGCTGACTTAAGACTGTTGGGCTGACTTAAGACTGTTGGGCTGACTTATAAGGATATGTCTTATTTAGGGGACTGTTGAGCTGACTTATTAAGATAGCTTTTATTCTCATCGACTAGGTGTGTAGGCCAAAAAATATTAAGTAGAAATAAATCTTCGCTTCTCGGCACCCTTTGTAACCTGTTAATTTAATCTTTAAGAATTTTCTTGCATCAGCCCCGTAGTGCTGAGATTGAAATGTGCTTCCATCAACCCTGTAGTGCTACGATTGAAATGTGCTTCCATCAGCCCCGTAGTGCTAAGATTGAAATGTGCTTCCATCAGCCCCTTAGTGCTAAGATTGAAATGTGCATCCATCAGCCCTGTAGTGCTAAGATTAAATGTGCTTCCATCAGCCCCTGTAGTGCTAAGATTGAAATGTGCTTCCATCAGCCCTGTAGTGCTAAGATTAATATGTGCTTCCATCAGCCCCTGTAGTGCTAAGATTAATATGTGCTTCCATCAGCCCTGTAGTGCTAAGATTGAAATGTGCTTCCATCAGCCCCGTAAATGCTAAGATTGAAATGTGCATCCATCAGCCCCGTAGTGCTAAGATTGAAATGTGCTTCCATCAGCCCTGTAGTGCTAAGATTGAAATGTGCTTCCATCAGCCCTGTAGTGCTAAGATTGAAATGTGCTTCCATCAGCCCCGTAGTGCTAAGATTGAAATGTGCTTCCATCAGCCCCGTAGTGCTAAGATTAAAATGTGCTTCCATCAACCCTATAGTGCTAAGATTGAAATGTGCTTCCATCAGCCCTGTAGTGCTAAGATTGAAATGTGCTTCCATCAGCCCCGTAGTGCTAAGATTAAAATGTGCTTCCATCAGCCCCGTAGTGCTAAGATTGAAATGTGCTTCCATCAGCCATGTAGTGCTAAGATTGAAATGTGCTTCCATCAGCCCCGTAGTGCTAAGATTGAAATGTCCCATCCATCAGCCCTGTAGTGCTAAGATTAAAATCTGCTTCCATCAGCCCCGTAGTGCTAAGATTGAAATGTGCTTCCATCAGCCCTGTAGTGCTAAGATTGAAATGTGCTTCCATCAGCCCCTGTAGTGCTAAGATTGAAATGTGCTTCCATCAACCCTGTAGTGCTAAGATTGAAATGTGCTTCCATCAGCCCCGTAGTGCTAAGATTGAAATGTGCTTCCATCAGCCCAGTAGTGCTAAGATTGAAATGTGCTTCCATCAGCCCCGTAGTGCTAAGATTGAAATGTGCTTCCATCAGCCCCGTAGTGCTAAGATTGAAATGTGCTTCCATCAGCCCCGTAGTGCTAAGATAGAAATGTGCTTCCATCAGCCCTGTAGTGCTAAGATTGAAATGTGCTTCCATCAGCCCTGTAGTTTTAAGATTGAAATCTCTAGAATAAGCTTTATTCATTTTCAATTACCTCCCCTTTTTCAAACCCCTTTCCCATGGTAAGATCGGCTCCTGATGTAGTTTTAATAATATTTTTATTTGTACAACGAGTGCCTTCTCAAGACCACCCACCTGACAGCAGTTATCTGCCCGCTGTTACCTATCCAGACCATTTCTAAATATATTTGGTAGAAAACAGTAACAAAACGTCAATAACAATGCGCGTACAAACGAGCGCGCGCCGCGTAGATATCAGAAAGCGAAACGTTTTCCTTAACACATACTCAAAGATGTTCACACGAAGTATTTTGACTATTACTCCATCGAAGCTGTTCAAACGAAATATGTTTCTTTTAAAAAGCACTTTAGTTCTAAAATTTTAAGATTGTTCACATTATTACAGCAAAGGGGTACGGGGAAGACACACAAAACATTCCAGGAAATATCTTCTGACCAGGAAGACTGACCACTTCAATTTTGGCCGGGATCCAGTGTTTGGGTTTCTTGTAATGCAAATATTTTTGAGACTGAGCTTTGTAAGTTCGCCATGCTTCTCAGACAGGGATGACGGAAGGTGTGTGTATTATGTGTGTGTGGGTGGGTTGTGTGTGTGTGTGTGTGTGTGTGTGTGTGTGTGAAAGTATCAAGTGTTGGAATGGTTAGAATGAGCTAAATTCAAAGACACTTGACCTTTATTTTCATCTCTTTAGCCTAGTGCCCCCCTCCCCCCCCCACACACACAGTGGCGTATCTTGCACTGGCCAACGGGGCTGCAAGTCGTAAATGTCGATGACAAAAATAGGCGTACGATGATTCAGTTTAAAAAAAAACAAACAAACTATATATTATATTTTGATGACGTCATTGCACGGAGACATCCATTTGTCACACAAAAACCCTCACACCCCTACACAAACTTCAAGTCTGGGACCGACATGCCTCAGTTTGTACACGTCTGCTCGGGTTTTAGCCTTTCACTCACTGTGTCTCATTTAAGACGGCATCTTATCAAATCCCGTCTGGCTATAATTTTTCATAAAATAAATTTTTGTGATAGAGAAATTTGGAGTGTGCTGGCTACACTCCGCTTTGCTCGTAGGCCATTCAAAGACGCCGTGAGATAGAGTATCTGTAGGCGGCAGGCCTACGCTGCCTGGGCTTATCACAGTTATTTACAGCTAGGATAATATTGTGTTACAGGGAAATGTTTGCTCATGCTGAAAAGTGATTCTAACCTTTGAACTTAAGTACGGCGCCAGCTCATTGCTTGTCCTCCACATCACATAAAGAAATCAACAGTTGAATTGTTGGCCGTGGAAAAATAACATAGGATATGACGTCACTGGTCACGTGTTTAGGCCTGATAAAATCCTGAGTGTGGGGACATTTGTACATCATTCTTTCATCATTCGTACATCATTCTTTCATCATTCGTACATCATTCGTTTCATCATTCGTACATCATTCTTTCATCATTCGTACATCATTCTTTCATCATTCGTACATCATTCTTTCATCATTCGTACATTATTCTTTCATCATTCGTTCATTATTCTTTCATCATTCGTACATCATTCTTTCATCATTCGTACATCATTCTTTCATCATTCGTACATCATTCTTTCATCATTCGTACATCATTCTTTCATCATTCGTACATCATTCTTTCATCATTCGTACATCATTCTCACATCATGCTCACTTCATTTGCACATCATTTAAAAATATTCGTAATTCATCAAACATAATTTGTACAAATTTCATACAAAACAGAAGTACACATTTTTTAAATCATGCATATTTCGTACAACTTTCTAACTGGGGCAATATGTATTCTTTCATCATCCTTGATGTTCTTGTTTTTTGTGTGTATTTTATCATCATTGAGTGATTACTTTCCGTTGGAACGTTCATAAAGTCTTGGAGAACTTCTTTATGATTTAAATATGAAGGCTCTGATAAAGTCATAAATTCCATTTGCCTCTGATGTTTGTTTGGCAAAAGATGCGCAGCAAAGATATGATGTCTTGTGAGCCGCAAAGCTGCTACTTCACCTAATCTGTCGGCTCCTGGAGTATGTTGGGTATGCACCCGAATGTTACATATGCGTGTTTTAAGTATTCTATATAGCCATAAATAATTTATTGGAGTTGGACGTCTCCCTGTCCAGCTGGTCACTAATACTGACCATCTCGACTTTATTACAAATCTCTTAGGAGGTCACAAAATGGCCGGTACCCCCCCATAAATGGTCCCGCAACAAACCTACCGAGTTATTCCTCATGATTCAATAGTCCATAGACGTTGTAATGACAGCACCCAAGGCCAGTGTCAATGCTCACTACTGACTCCGCTTGAAGTTTTTCTGGGAATTTTTGTTTCACGGAACGGAACCTGCGTCCACGTTTATCTCCGCAGCCCGGTACTCAGTATGCCGTTGTGAAGATTGGGGGAGGGAAGGGTTGAGACAAAGACTAAAGTTACAGCCACCACATGCCCCAGCCAGACCTTCTCACGAGCGGCACACAACAGACCCTTGTCATTAACCAGAAGAGTTTTACGTTCTGAGTAAGTTTAATAATGAAGCTGTGTTGGTTTTTTTCTCATGAAAGTTAGTGGGCCATCAAGTTCAAAGATACACACACACACTCACGCAAATGCGCCCTCATATTCACACGCCCAAACACAAACATACAGAGAAGTGGTTTCTCTCTCTCTCTCTCTCTCTTAATGTATAATCTGTTCGTATACAGTAACATTACAGACGCTCACCATGTACAGCCTAATCCTGCATTTTTGGTTAAAGTTTTGAATGTCCAATAATTTTTGGCATCTCATTTCTCTACGCATTTTATTTGAAACAAATGATTGCACATCTAAAGATTTTTAGCAATTTTGAGACCATTGATTATCACAAAGGGTCTCGGGGTAAGGGTTTGATCCCATTACAAAGGTATCTCTCCAGAGTACTACAGGAGATACATTGACGATTGCATTGGAATTACAAAAATGAACATGCAGCAATTGCAAAGTTTTATTGACTTCGTCGGTAACTTCCATTCTTCGATCAAATTTACTTCAACAATCCATAGAAGTGCTGTTAATTTTTTGGATATACAAATTAAATTGAAAGAAAATAAAATATCCACATCAATTTTTTACAAGTCTACAGACAGCCATAGTTTCCTTATGTATTCATCGTCCCATCCTGAATCTTGTAAGAGCTCTATCCCATTTTCGCAACTATTGAGACTTAAACGACTCTGCAGTGATGAGGCAGACTTTTTGGAGAAAAGTAATGAAATGCTGGATTTTTTTCGAAGAAGGTCATACCCGGAAACAGTTTTAATATCCGCTGTCAATCGAATTAAAGGCATGACCAGACAGGATACATTTAAATCATCTGTTTCTGATCAATGTGATCGATCAAAATTTATTTTAACTTTTCATCCTCATAATTTTAAAGCTCGCCAGGTGATTCTCAAAAACCGACCAATCCTTATGGCTGACCCTCTAACTCAGCAGGTCTTCAAAAAACCTCCTCTTTTTGCTTTCCGGAGAGATAGAAGCCTCAGAGATATTCTTGTAAGAAGTCACCTTCCCACAATGAAAGCATATATTGGAACAAAAGGTTGCAACCGTAACCGTTGCAATACTTGTCCATATGTGATGGAAATTAACAACATTTCTTTCCCTCTTGAAAAATTCTTAATAAAAGATGGATTCACTTGCACAAGTCGCAACGTGATTTATGCAATTCTTTGCAAGAGGTGTAATAAAATTTACGTGGGTGAGACTGGTCGTCGTCTTGGAGATCGGTTTAGAGAACACCTGTATAATATAAATAAACAGGCTCAATGTCCTGTGTCTAAACATTTTAACAGTGTTGACCATAACGGCATATCAGATATTGCAGTAACTGGTATTTTATATGCAAGCAATACCCATGATAGAGTCCACATGGAAAATAGACTCATAAAAAGATTTGGTACGTTGGCTCCATATGGAATTAACCAAATTCATAATTTTACTTAACTGCATAATCTTGTTCCCGTTGTGGTTTTTACTGTAACTTTGGATACTTCCCCCTTTTTGCTATATCCTGTGTCCATGTTTGTTTTTGTTTTTCCTTTCTTTTTATTTAACATAAATATTTTAAAATACAATATGTTTTAAGAATATTATTATTACTTATGTAAGTATTGTAAGAATGTATTTTATGTTGTACTGATGAAGGCATTAGCCGAAACGTTTACTGTCGTATCAGTCTAAAAATAAAGCTCAAATTTATTGTTTTCATTGCACAATTTGTTTGTGTATTTTGTATTTTATTTAAAAGCTTTATTGCAGTCCCATTCTATATGATGTATTAATCCCATGATTGTGCGGACTTTGTGCAGGCTGTTATAGCGTTGAAGGTTTCACACTTATTGCAGGATTTCAAGGCTTGCCACAGAGCAAAGATCTTACGATTTCAAAGTTAAAATTGATTTCACATTCACAGATAAAGTTACATTGCTTCATGTTGCATCTGCCGTTAGAAAAATATTTTAATTCAAAATAAATTAAATAGTTTATATCTTTCTAAATGTAATATGTTTACATAGTATAAATTCTTTATTGCCAGCAAATTTGCTAATTGAAATCAATAGGTCGTCAACAAAAGCCCGTGGGACAAATCCATCCCGCAATTTTGATTTTTGACTGGCCTTTAGCAGCTATGAGCTATATTTAAGTGTCTTTATTTACTTATTGCAAATTCAGTGTTTTTTAAGACTATCAACATTTTTATTTATTGTATGCTCTTTTAAGTGTTATCTTCGATACTTTTACTATTAGCTGAATATTTCTCAATTTCAGGGTATAGTACATAATTTCACGTAATATTCTTTTTTCGTTTTTATATTATGCATATATAACTCAAATGGTAATGAGTGAATCTTAAATCATTATTAACATCTGTACATACATGCAGTTAAAGATAAACGGGAAGATTAATTTCATGAGCAGAATCTCACCAACTGCCTGTAATATTAAAAATGTTTTAAGAATTTTCTGTCGAAATTCAGCGTTATAGCAGTGTTTAAAATTGTTCTTTGAAATATAGATTTCATGGCTGCCTTAATGTAGGCATTTCCAGTTCATGGTATTTTTGTGTATTTGTTATTATTAACTCTACAGGAAAAATATCTTGATATAATATGTATATACTAGGTTGTGCTGCGGCGGCGCCAACTTTTTTAGGGCGCCTACGGCACCCACCTTTTTCAAAAGCCCAAGTAACTTATCTTATATTTGTATTTTATAATTAACAATCCTCAAATCCTCTTTTTACTTTGTTTCCTTTTTCCAAATTTAAAATATGAGCTAAATCAACGACGTCATATAATAACTTTTTATGGCGAGAAATTTTAGAAAGCAGCGCAAGAAATTACGGCACCAAAAATAACTCTTATCGAACGTCCGCATGAAATTGTTCAATTATTAATAAAAGTGTGGAGGGTGTTTAATGTTAATCTGGAAACCAAAATGATTATCCAATTTAAAAAGAAAAGTAGAGTGATGTCCCTTAGTGTTGGGCTACATAATTGAGCGTAAATATATATAACTAGTTTGTGCTGCGGCGCCGTGGCGCCTGCGGCGCCCCCTTTTTTAAGGGTGCCTACGGCGCCCACCTTTTTCAAAAGCCCAACTAACTTGTCCTTGTATGATAATTACGTAATATTACACTTTCTTAAATGTACACAAAGTATTTTATAATATGTTTTTTGTGTGTGCAAAAGCCCAAGTAACTTATCCTTGTATAATAAATACAAAATATTCCTGAAATGTACACAAAGTATGTAGAATCTATATAATATTTTTTTACAGCTCTAATCACCACACGATTGTTAAAGTAATTTTAGAAAGCATCGCACCAAATTACTGCACCAAAAAATAACTATTTGAGTCAATCAGCACTGCTTACAACACAAAATTAAAAAAAAAGCAGAGTGATGTCCCTTAGCGTTAGGCATCAGCAATAATTGAGCGTAAATATGTCTGTATATGATAATAATAATTTATCCATGTTAAAAGCTGTGCCAAGAAGTTCTGTTCACTGTAATACATCTGTTCACTGAAATACATCTGTTCACTGTAATACATCTGTTCACTGTAATACATCTGTTTACTGTAATACATCTGTTTACTGTAATACATCTGTTCACTGTAATACATCTGTTTACTGTAATACATCTGTTCACTGTAATCTGTTCACTGTAATACATCTGTTCACTGTAATACATCTGTTCACTGTAATACATCTGTTTACTGTAATACATCTGTTTACTGTAATACATCTGTTCACTGTAATACATCTGTTCACTGTAATACATCTGTTCACTGTAATACATCTGTTCACTGTAATACATCTGTTCACTGTAATACATCTTTTCACTGTAATACATCTGTTCACTGTAATACATCTGAGACACATCACGTGTTGAAGTTTCCATATAATATAATTCTTGAAATTGGAAATACAAATATGTAACATGCAGATCTGTTCACAACTGATAAGCAAACATATATGATACACATCTTGTGATAGAATCTGGGGATTTAACAGTGAAATCTATTGGCTGCAATGAACTCATTCATGTCTGTTTGGTAACTTTCTTACGGAATCCATCGCGGCATTAACCTGACTGCACCGTGCCATAATATAGCTGTCAGGTGGCTAAATCGTGAGAAGCTTTTATCGTAACTTTCTACATCTGAGATTGAAATATTCTTGATAAAAAGCAACGGTTTCCCGCTACGAGGAAAAGCGATTAGATTATGAAATAATCTTCTTTCTGCATATTCGACGAAATTTCAGATGTTAGGGTGGAATAAATGTTGTATTTTACGACGATTAGATACATAACTGTTTTTTTTCCAACTTTTATTTGTTGAGTTTAGATTAGTTCAGTTCCATATTCATCTAAAGGCCATTCGTTTAATATCACTAGGAAAAATTCTGGTATAAGGGCATACAAAGAGGACTGTATGTGAATGATGATAAATTAGTGAATTTTGGCCCATGTTGCGATATAGTTACCGTAGCGTAATGGTAGGTCTAAACAGGTCCAGTAAGTTAACCTCGCCATAGAAGACTTCTGGAAAAAACAACACAAAAAAAACAACAACAACAAATGCTATAATAAATTGTGAGTGGTTAAATTCGCTCTGCTTTAAATTGGATATATCTGGTGCTATACTACCAAGCACGGCGGGATAGAAACAATGCGTTTTGTAAGTCACGACTGTAGGTAGCTGATCTCAAGAACAATTTCAATTATGGATTCATAGCGTTCAGCCAGAGATAGCTTTTTAATATTTAAAAAAAAATTCAATCAGAAAAGTATTTCCATTGGGTATTGTTTATTTGTATTCATAACGTTTCATAAAATAAAAATTAAGTGTTAAAAGTTAAGAATGTTAAATGGTAGATAACTACATATTATTTTGTCAAGTGTGCGATGGCAAGCAATCATGGGAGATAACAAGAAGCTACTACAATGGTTCTTCAATAAACTAATATTGTAAAAGTACAAATTAAAGGGAAAAAAAGACATGTTTCTATAAATAAACATCATTTTATTGCTTCGTTCAAAGAGTTGCTCTTTTACCTCTGTGTCCTTTACATATAGTTTTCGTATAAAACACTAGACGCCCCGCGGCGTAGCATACGCCGCAGACTTGCTCATAGATAGTGCAAAGAAAAAAAAGGGAAGGGGTGAACGGACACTAACAGTAGCACGAACAAATGGGAACAACGCGAGTGAACGTTGGGGGACCACCGAAGCATTTTTGGGAAGTATTTCGGACATCGCCACAATTTCTGCTTTGTCACCATATACTCCTGAAGTATTCATGTACTGAGCGTGTTGTTGAGAGTGTATGACTACGTTTCCGTCACCGAGAACAACGGAGAGCTCGTCGCCGAAGTTATCCAAATGTTGAGAAACAAATATTACAGTTACAGCCATGAAGCGAAGTTGGAGAGCAACAACTTCGTCCATGAACTTTTCCCAGAAATATGCGACCAATAGAAACAGACAGTTACCTGGTGAAGGAATTGGTATAACATTGAACGATCTTTTTTCCCGTGACATGCGAAGCGTGTTTATGTTCGCTAAGAAGAAAGAACGGGCATACGCATTAAAAAAAATAAAATGATGCCTCTTGGGCATGAAACGAAGACCTGCCGCATGTCAGGTAATAACCAATACACTACGAAATACATGCACACTGTGAAGGAACAACGAAAGTGAATGTAAAAAACATTGCTGGTCTCAAGGCATGCCCCCACCCCTCCACTACCTTTGCTTGCCAACCGTTAACTGTGATTAGTTGACACCAGCGAGGGTCATTCGTTATGCTTATTTGCACATGCTCGTTTAGATGCGTGCGTGGTGTCCCGCATGGTTGGACGACGTAGAGAATTATATATATAGATAGATGGGGCGTGGTGGTCGAGCGGCAGTGCGCTCAGCTGGCGTACCAAGAGTCACGAGTTCGAGTCTCAATGAAGGCTGGGTCTTGTTCTCGTGGCCAAGGACATCCCTGAGTCCACCCAGCTCCTAGGGGATACCCGACATCAGTTGGGGAAGCAAAGGTGGCTGGGCATTGTGCTAGCCACACAATCCCCTCGTATACTATGGCTATAACAACTTGTGAACGCTGCTTCACTTGCCCATTAGACCAGCATGGTCTGAAAGGGTAACTTTACTTTTTACTTTCTTCTATAAACATTATGTAGAATTGAAATACATTGTCTCTAGCTACGAAAAGTAAAAGAAAGACAAACAAATTCTGTGATTAAAAAATAACTGCGTATGACGCAATAATCTTCTGTCTAGAAGGAGTGTCTGTATCAGATAAGAAAACGTACAGCTTTATATACGGACTAGAGTACAAGTAAACGTTTCGGCTAACGCCTTTATCTGTGAAAATAAATAAACAAAAGTGTTTAAAATAAATTTATATTATATAGCACATAATTTACCATGAAACAAAAAAAGTAGAGATTTTTTTTTAAACGAAAAGAAGAAAGATGGGCACAAGACCTTAACAAAAAATACAGGATGGAAGAAGAGGAAGGAAGTATCAAAAGTTACAGTTTAAGGAAAAACTATACATATATTCTAAAGTTACTTAACATTATGGACTTAACTACAAAATCGTTTTACTAATCTAGTTTCTTTATAGATCCTATCGGGGTATTGCTTTCATATAGAATGCCAGTAACAGCAATATCTAAAATCTAGTCATGATCAGCACTTTTGAATTATTATAGACATTTTATTTACATGTTCACGATCTTCTCCAAACTGATCCCCGGGGCGACGACCTGTCTCCCGTGCGTATTTACAACTTCTTGTATTTTCACATCTAATTAACAAGCGCTTTTAACTTTAATATACTAAAAAATTATTGTCATCGTACTTATATGACACTTAATATATATTGTTTATTTTGCTAATTATCCTACATGTGGAAGAAAATCAGAAGCCTCGAGCCTAGTGCTCTTCATGGGTCTTCCCGAAAGACCCTCTCAGCTATCTGGCCCCCAAAGGGACGTAACAGCTGAGACCCGGAAGCGGTCTCTTCTGAAGCGGCCACCTGGGTATCCAGGACATAACGTCGAAGATGCCTCCCACGGAGTTGACCTCACAAGGAGGTGTGGAATTCCCTACTACAACCCGCTACAACTTTGGCGCCACCCCGGCAAAGCATACGAGTCTCAATGGTTGGGACCGCCGCAGTGCGGGGGATCATCAAAGACCTACCGAGGGTGTAACCACCCCTGGAAGGTTTCCTCAGAGCCCAGAGCTAATAAATCAATTCATTTTATTTAAGAAAGAAATACTAGCAATATCATTCAATTAAAATGTTAGGCGACTGTTCTGATTTGAAAAGATTTCCATGGAGTAATGTAGCAGATGAATAAATATGTATATTGATAATACAAATTTGAACATTGACTTTGGATACACAGAAAACGGGGCATGGGGTATGGATTAGATAAGACCGAAATTTATTCAAACTATTAGTAGCTAATGTTGAAATAATTTTAATTTTTTATGCATAATTTAATTTTTAAACGTCTAAAAATAACAGTTTGTACAAGTTCTGCCACATTTTTCCAGAAAATACTGAGGCATGGTAACTAATGGGAACAAATTGTTTTGTTACACAACACAATTTATCACGGATGTCGGATGTCCCACTTAAGTGGACGACTCATGCGTGTATCCGCTTTCCTCTGAAGTGAGTTTAATAAAACTGAACACCAAAGTCTAATAATCTAGCACTTCAAAGTTTAATACAAATTTAGATCAAATTCTTGCTGGAAATTTTCCTTCCTGCTCTTGAATATAATCAAGATTTAGACATACAAATGTTTTTAATCTATAAAGGTGTTTTAGTCTCGACTGACAAAGAAAGCGAGCATGCGTGTTTGAAATAGACATTTTCTTATTCAAGCCTGAACTTTCCATGCTCATTATTGTGTTTATTTCACAAGTCATGAAGGCAGTAATGCATTGAACTGAACATAAACAATTTCAAACTGAACTTTCGTCTCAACACATTGTTGCCATCCATCACACATTTTTGCCATCTACCACAAAACTTAATAACCAAACTCGTAGGGAGTCTAAAAATTTTAAAATTTTAAATTCGTATCTTCCTTAATATTTTTAAAGATTTATTTATTTATTTTTGTGTCCCATAACCTCGTAGTCGTAAGGTGTTTTAATGTTTCCATTAGAACTTTCTCGGGGCTTGGTAGACCTTGGCGGCGCCAATCTCCTCTCCAGGTCAGCGGAGGACTTTTTTTTAAAATTGATACTCATTCATCAATATTTTTATTGTGGCTTCAAGGTGGGCTAGATCCCACGCCCCTCAGCTTGTGAGGCGAGCGCACTATTGACCATCTTTATTATAAAAAGCAACAAAAATCAAATATAGAAGTAATTATATAAAATAAATATATAAATTTCTTTGTTATCGGTGTATTTAAAGAGGATTGCGGGTTTTGAACAGGTCAGAGGTTAGGCTATTTGGTGGCAACACCCACGTGAAACAACGCTGTTAAGTTCAACAGGGTGTAGCGATCCAGCAAAGTGTTGCGCCATCGTTTTCACGTGGCTCTGGTTTACAATATATGTTGTTGGATAACATGCAAACAGGGTATGTATGAGTCGGACAAGACGTCACAAAATGACCGTTGTTTTGTGACGTCTTGTCAGGCTCATACATACCCTGTTTGCATGTTATTCATCTACTTATCTACAAGCCTGATTGCAGTCTCACCCACATTTGGTTCGCTGGTTTAAAATATAACAAGTTGCTCTAGATTTTCTAAAGTAGTGCGAAACGATGACGATAAAAAATTAGCAAATATTTGCTTTGTTGTTATTTTATCTTTAATGACAGTTTTCTGCTTTTCATTCACTTTTACTGGTGTGTGTTTTGTTTAAGATACTCATACCCTCGGGTACTTAAATCTCCCTATGATATCGATCCCTAGTGCATGTCCAAGTTAAGTCTAAACAAATAGAAATCATCCGTGTTAACTAAAGAATTCCCGAGCAATCCTCAAATATGTTTGAGAGAAGCACTCAATTAGTCTGAATGTTTAATTGAGGTTGATTTCGAATATCCATCAAATAAACATTGCTTTAAATAGCACGTTAATGATAAACCAGAGCGGGCGTTAGCATCGAATACATGTATTGGTTCAATTGTCAATTGCTGGATCGATACTGCCATGCTGCACGTAAAGAGTTTTCGGAGTCGTAAAGGTATGTCAATTCGAGCTGAGAGTAAATAATAACTTAAATTAGGTTGATTTGTGGGGAAAATGGGGGGGGGAGGGGGGGATTAATGACAGCACAAACACATTTGTATTACTGACCAGTCACACGAAAAAGTATCGTCAAATATAGGAGCTGATTATTGATGTAGGATTTGATATTATTTTAGAAGAATAACTTCATTTTTCACATATCATTTGATATTTGATATAGGAGTTGACGTCTTAAATAGTTGAAGTAAATTTTGATCAACTGAGCGACACATACTTGAAAGTATGAAATAGAGATGTGATGATACCATGGATAGTCTATTGCTATCTCTGTTGTCTGTTGAGCCTTTATTTGTGTTGTGGCCGAAGAAGGCATCGAGCCGAAAATCCTGTTGTGACTGTTTCCTCTGTTCATGTCAAGGGTACAGTTTTATACGAATCATAATTTTAATGCAGGATTTCAAAGCTTGGATTTTCTTTTTTAGATTACAAAATATGGAGTTTGAAGTCTTTTTAATTTAAAAATTATTTTATTTTCTTAAAACTTAAAGAATTTTCCCCAGTAGTTGATGTTTTCTAATTCTTTTCGGAAGTTCTAGACGCTATTTTTATGTTCCCGTTGTTATAATTTATACCTTAATGTCACACTTTGTCCAACTCTTCACAATCAAATTTGTGATCACACTCTGTAAACAAGAATATATTTGTTCGTGAATGAACTTTTCTGTTGTATCATATTATACAAAACCATTTTAAACAATCTTCATTTAGCTCCCCATCTTACCGCTATTACTATTTACTTCTACTTGGTGCTATTGTATACAGCCGTGAGACCATCTTCTCTGTCTTACATCTCTATTCAGATAAAGATATCAGTAATATCTGTAGGTAATAAGTCTGAACTCAAATACCTTTAAAAATTAAACAGTTTTAAATAAAACGAATACATGTCTCTGCAGTTAATACAGCAATCTTGATGGACAGCATTCCTCCCCATGTCCCTACTCCCCCCACCCCGATTTCCCATCCCTGGCATACGACTGACCTTTCTGGCAGAAGTGACCCTTGCATCACAGCACTTAGGGTAACAGCCGCGACATTTACTTTCACTTCAAAAACGCTTGTGTGTTAGTGCTAACACTGATAAACGGAATGACACGATATACATGTACCACTAATGAACTTCAACTCGACTCAAGTGTTTTCTAACTATGTATACACGCATCACGTGATAATCCCATGCTGTTTTCACAAATGCCTAAATAAAGTCATCTCAACATGTGGTTTGGCATGCAAATCTAATGCAATCCAGTGATTTTTTTGTCGCCATATCTGTACGACGATATCGAATCTCATTTGCAGATATATCATTGGAGTAAAATACATTAGGATTTTCTGCCGTTGCTACGATATAGTCATATGGCATCTTCCCAAAATGATGATATGATGAAATCACATGCTATTTTCTAACATGCTTATGTGATAAATCATATACCATAATCTGACATGACGTAATAACATGATAATTTAAAATCACGTGTCGTATTACAAGTGTGTGAATGTCACAGGCGTGGTTGCGTAACCTAGTTACGCCAAGTGTTTACATTACAGATCTGTTTCCAGTTTAACTTGAGACAACGTTCTTCATATCTCAACGAGCTAATTTACATGTGATTACCGGCCGTGTAGATGGCGTTGTGGGTGTAGAGCAGAGAATGCGTTGTATGCATGTGGGAAGAGGATATGAGGCGTGCAGTCAGCATATGAGCCGTTTGGAGAGGAGAAGAAATAAGTAGAGGGGAGATGAGGTTTGCGAAATGGAGAGTGACATGTTGAAGGGAATCCAATGCTCCTAGAACTTGTCTAAAGATTAGTGTGCTTGCAATTAACACTTGAAAATAGTCATCTGTATCAATTGATAATATTGTCAAATCTTCTTTGAAAATTCAAAAACTATGTGTGCTACTTGGTATGAAACTTTAGATTTTTTGTGTGTGTAACAATGATATATTTGGAAGGTGCTTTATCTATGTACTTGGTCTATCTAAGTTTAAACTTTTCTCATAGCCCTTTCCATAAGATGGCTGCTTAAAGCTGTTGAAAATATTGTTTTGAGTAAGGAAATAAAAATGTTTTTGGGGACACATTTTTTAACGGTTGTATCTTGTTCGAAACCCAAAACTAAACAGAAAAAAAGTTTAAAAAGCATTAATAATATCTTAAACATTAACCGTGCTTCTCTTTATTTCAGAAGCGGAAAGGAACTTTCCAGGCCAGCGATGAGCTCCCTTTCCTGATGTAAAACAACATTAACACTCGGCTGACGAATGCGATAGCTACCATTCGCCGGAACAGAATGAAGACTACCGGAAGCTACGGTACGGCAGAGGGAGATAATGCGGTGCAAAACCGATGACTAAACTTTGGCACAAATCATTCCTTGATCACTGTACGGGGAGAGAACTTATTGAACAATCAACGTTTTCTAACACGGCGCTGCACGGCGGGTAAATAAAGAAACAGCTTGTAAACAAGCGAAAGCAAACAGCACAGGACAGCAAACAACATCGTTAGAGGCTAAGTGCTTGACGTCTCCAATATCATTATTACGTCAACTATTGATTTATTTCAGGGGATTGAAAAAATATTTCCATCAGATCCAATGACGCACGAGTCAGGAACATTGAGGGACGTTGGAGCGATATACTTGTAGGTGAGCACGTCGATATATTGATGGGGTTGTTCCCCTAGTAGCCGACCAATGGATTGATTTAAACCTAATTAGGCTCAGTGCAACTATGTTGCCGACAGACATTGGAAGAGTTAACGAGGTGGAGAGTAAGAAGGAAAAAAAACAGTCGGCGAATTCGGTGATAATGCCACACTGCCATACTCTCTAATCGATTTCAACGAATACAGCTGTTATATAGATTGTATCGGAGTTTTTCAAATACATTTCTCATATCGGTTGTACTCGAGTTCAACATTACAGTTTTCATGTCAAACTTTTCAGTTAGGAAGTGATGTTTTTCCTTCAGAAAAATAAAACAACTTTGAATGTAATCCTGAGAGGGTTAGCGGTAACACTGCATTATAATTTTATTTTGGTTGAAATCACATTGTTATTAGGAATGCAGGCTACGAACAATTGTGACAAATCGCCATTCAGCTTACCTGGACAAAACTACTGAATGAACTAATGCTGAAATAAGGTCTCGTTAAGACCTGGTCTAATGAAACTGTTTTTGAGACTCGCGTGTCCCCGTCTCATGGTGGTCGAAAGTTGTCAACGTCGGCGAGCTAACGGTTGCCATGGCAACATGACGCCCCAACAGGATGACTTTTACGCCCGCGGCCCTCTCCTGTGCTGAAATGTACGCAGGGATTAGGATCCTCCTGTGGGGCGCCATTTTGGTCTTAAGCAGCCATGCTCATTCGAACACCAACGACGAGACGTCACAGGCTCTGCGGGAACAGGGCTGGGAACCGCCGAGGAACCGAGCCTCGTGGCTCTCTCATATCAGCGGCGTAAAACATGTTGAGTACAGGAGAAAATTGCCAGCTTTGTCAGAGACCCGGGTATCTCGTGCCGGGCGTGACGTCAATGGTAATGAGAAGATGGAAACGAGAGAACGCACCACGGAGACCCATACCAGTGCCACCCATGAATTACCCCAGGTTCATCCGTTGGATGATATTCCGCTTGGAGCAACAAATCGGCAAATATCAACATTTAAAATCCACAGAACTGGAAATGAAAACACCACACGTGAAAAAAACCGTTTTCAGTGGGATTGTTATCGGGAACAAAATGAGAAAACCCCGAAACGCGGTAGGGAAGAACTCCACCGGAAGTTCTACGGCGAAGGGAAATGTTGTTGGGGAGAACTTACGGAAAAAGCCAGCAATGTCGTCGTCTAACATTCGAGCACGTCAGGAGGGCGATGCCATCATTGGGGCGCTCTTCCCCCTGCACGAGGTGCCCACCCAGGAGACGGCCTACACGAGGCAGTGCGGGAAAATACGGGAGCATTATGGGATACAGAGGGTGGAAACGATGCTCATGACGATTGAGAAAATTAACAAGTAGGTTGTATGTAGGTTGTTCGTAATATGAGGTATTTGTGATGAGCTGTGTGGGTTTTGGGCGCTGATAAGGTTTTTTTGGAATTGATAGTTTCGAGATTAGTGTACTGTAGAAACTGTCCGAATAGAGTAGAGAGTGTGAGAAGGACGTTAGGAGAACGGGTGGGGGAGAGAGACAGAGAGAGAGGGGGAGAGAGACACACAGAGAGAGAGAGAGAGAGAGAGAGAGAGAGAGAGAGAGAGAGAGAGAGAAAGAGAGAGAGATAGAGAAAGACAGAGAGAGAAAGAAAGAGAGAGAGAGAAAGACAGAGAGAGAGAAATAGAGAGAGATAGAAAGAGAGAGAGAGAAAGAGAGAGAGTGACAAAGGGGCAACTTGAATTTAATAATCAGTAAGTAATGTTTACGTTTTGACCTCTTTCGTTTCTCTTCTATCTATATAAGCAACTCACTCTCTTTCACTCCTCTATCTATACACGTCACTTACTCTCTTTCACTCCTCTTTCTAAACACGTCACTTACTCTTTTCACAAACATTCTACCTCTCCATATTGTGATTAGTCATTTCGGATTTTAGATATATAAATATTTGCCACAGTTGTTCGATATATATAAATGAATGATTATGATGAATAGTTAAATTATAGTTTGGATTTACTTGTCCGGATTATTTATTCCAAATCTTTAACCATTTTGCAATCCAACAATATTCTACGGATATTTTGAGGATAGTTTGGTTTGACTCTGATCTACAAATCTCATGTCACAAAGTGCAGGAATTAATATTTCACTTCATGCAACTGAAAAAAAACCTACCAAAACAAAACATGGCGAGTGAAAAGAGTATGTGACTCAGTAGATAAATATCACGGTTGCCTATAAAAATAACCTCTCATTTTTTCCATTTAAAACATATATATCTGAAGACGTGGAATATTTATTTAAGAATGCGCTACTCCCTCCACAAAAGATTTGGTTCACATTGATATATGTTTCAATATATCAGCGTATTCGTCCTTATGCATTGTTTCATAGAAAACACTTCAAAAATGTTTAGGTCTTCATAAAGGTTATAAACTTCGAAATGGCGTTAAAAAATTGAACATGCGTTAAAGCCCCTAACCAAAAGATTCATTGAAACTTAGTGAACATTTTGAGATGACGTTTCCAGACTTATATATTATAATTTTACATTATCGTTTATAAGACATTTCTTTAAGAGTTTGCCTAAGACAATGTTATACATATAACACTATTTGAAAGGCTTTCATTTTGGCTTAGTCTATAATATCTTGTATCACATGCTGGTTTTAAATGAAACTAAATAAGTTTGTTTGATTTTTACAAATATATAAAAGAAAACAATTAAATTATTTTAAAGGAATACATTTGTTTGAGTTAACATTAAATGCAAATTTTAGAAATAGATTTAAGTTAATTTAAATCGTGATCTTTTTTTAGAAAATGATAAAAAAAAGTATTATTATTTTTTCTCTCTTTTCTAAAATTTAATTTAAAAAATTTGATTGTGTTATCCGAATGTGCACTCTAATTGAGTTTAAGTCTTAACTTATCTGTTTCAGACGCTCCTTCTATACAGAAGATTATTGCGTCCGACGCTTATCTATGGTTTGTGTCTAGTCCTGCATTCTTATTAGAGTTTTAAATGTTGTTAAAGTGTTGGCTTTCCTAGTTTCTTCAGGCAACCCATTCCACGCCCGAATTCCTGACGGGAAGAATGAAAATTTGTATGAGTTTGTTCTCGCATACGGAATACGAAATGTGTTTTTATCCTTATGTCTATCTGAGGGTTGTATTAAGTCAAGCAATATTCTAAAGAGTTCATGTAGGGGTACAAACAATCATCAAGGATAACTTCGGTAGTCCGTTGTAAGCAGGCCCGGACTAAGAGACCCATTGCCCCTGGGCATTTTTGACAATTAGCAATCTTGAAGCTATTTTGGAAATTTAGCAAATTAAATGCACTATTACAGAACATATAATTTTTAATTGACTTTAATAAATTTAATAAACATCAGAATAATACAGTCTATATTACTATAGTTACGTAATTCTATAAAATTTATAGAATCTTACGACGATCTTTCTTGTGATGACGTCATCATAGTCAATTGATCGCTTTATTTCTGACTCTATGTACATTACAGAGAGTAAATTGAGTCTGTTCTCTCCTATGTTAGATCTTAAGTAATTCTTTACTTTCTCTACCGCTGAAAACGGCCACTCTGCTGTGCGGTTTGACGCTGGTGTGCACAACAGCATTCGGAGCGCAATTCCTACGTTTAAATAAACAACCAAAAAGCCTTTTTCCGATAAGTTTTTATATAGATTTAGTGACGATAACTCCATAACTTCGTCATTCGACGACAAATGAGCGTTCAGGTGCAGACAATCGTTTTCCAAAATCCTATCCAAATACCCCGGATAAAAAGTTTTAAGGTTTCTGACTCCTTCATGGATTTCTTAAGTTTCCAAACGATGTAGTTTCGTAAGAAGGTCAAACTTTTCACTTACCTGCTCATAAGCAGATCCGCGTCTTTGTAGTTCTGTAATTAGTCATCTATAACGACGTTATAAATAGTACCTCTCAATCTTTCCCTGCCAGGGAGCTCGGTCTCGTTTCCTTTCGCTTTGTTCAACTAGACTTTACGCTTACGTTTCCTCTGCATGTCATATGCACATCTATTTTCACAGGATCAATATCAATATACACAATTCCCGTCATCTGTATGTATGTATGTATGTATGTATGTATGTATGTATGTATGTATGTATGTATGTATGTATGTATGTATGTATGTATGTATGTATGTATGTATGTATGTATGTATGTATGTATGTATGTATGTATGTATGTATGTATGTATGTATGTATGTATGTATGTATGTATGTATGTATGTATGTATGTATGTATGTATGTATGTATGTATGTATGTATGTACGTACGTATGTATGTACGTACGTATGTATGTACGTACGTATGTATGTACGTATGTATGTATGTATGTATGTATGTATGTATGTATGTATGTATGTATGTATCGTATGTATGTACGTATGTATGTATGTACGTGTATGTATGTATGTATGTATGTATGTATGTATGTATGTATGTATGTATGTATGTATGTATGTATGTACGTATGTATGTATGTATGTATGTATGTATGTATGTATGTATGTATGTATGTATGTATGTATGTATGTATGTATGTATGTATGTATGTATGTATGTAGTATGTATGTATGTATGTATGTATGTATGTATGTATGTATGTATGTATGTATGTATGTATGTATGTATGTATGTATGTATGTATGTATGTATGTATGTATGTATGTATGTATGTATGTATGTATGTATGTATGTATGTATGTATGTATGTATGTATGTATGTATGTATGTATGTATGTATGTATGTATGTATGTATGTATGTATGTATGTATGTATGTATGTATGTATGTATGTATGTATGTATGTATGTATGTATGTATGTATGTATGTATGTATGTATGTATGTATGTATGTATGTATGTATGTATGTATGTATGTATGTATGTATGTATGTATGTATGGTTGTAATGCAACTAATTTTAGAAAGCAGCGCACCAAATTACTGCACCAAAAATAACACTTTTCGAACGTTCCGCATAAAATTGTTCAATATAATAATAAATGAATCAAATAAAAATAACTAAAATAAAGAAAGTTCTGTATTACGTTATTTTTTAATCTGATGTGTATTTATTTTGAAAACTTCCGTCCTTTTTGACAGGTGATAAAATTCTAGTCAATATACATAATTCCCGTCGTCTGTATTGTTGTAATAATGTAATTTCTAATTTTAGAAAGCAGCGCACCAAATTACTGCACCAAAATTAACTTTTCGAACGTTCCGCATAAAATAGTTCAATATAATAATAAATGAATCAAATAAAAATAAATTAAATAAATGAAAGTTCCGTATTACGTTATTTTTTAATCTGATGTCTATTTATTTTGAAAACTTCCGTCATTTTTGACGGGTGATACGCTAGTTTTTCAATAAATTTCGACTCACAATAATCAAAGGTACTGGTTTTCCTTGAGTGTTTTATGTATGTTACCAAGGACTGATATAGTTCAAAGATCGTACCCAGGTCGATGTGAACAGGTTGGAGAGATCTGATTACTTTGTTGAAACCTTTTCAAGATGTCATTCCAGAGAAGTGACAACAAACAACAAGTTTCAATCAAGTCTAATGAATTGAGAAGACCTGAAGCCTCATGGCGCGTAGATAGACCTGAAGCCTCATATCGCGTAGATAGACCTGAAGCCTCATGTCGCGTAGATAGACCTGAAGCCTCATGTCGCGTAGATAGACCTGAAGCCTCATGTCGCGTAGATAGACCTGAAGCCGCATGTCGCGTAGATAGACCTGAAGCCTCATGTCGCGTAGATAGACCTGAAGCCTCATGGCGCGTAGATAGACCTGAAGCCTCATGTCGCGTAGATAGACCTGAAGCCTCATGTCGCGTAGATAGACCTGAAGCCTCATGTCGCGTAGATAGACCTGAAGCCTCATGTCGCGTAGATGGTTTTTTCATTTACATCAATTATTTGAAGAGCTGCCATGATCTCATCCCAGGAGCAAAGATCGAAGAGGCTTCAAAGATACATTAAAGATTTGATATTGATTTATTTTGATGGGAAAAATGTTAAAGACTTAGGAAGGTAAAGAGAAAAAATGTAATTAAATCCAAAAATATTATAAAAATATGTATCAAGATAATTACACGGTAAAGAAGTCTCTTTTTATCCTGTCGTAGATTGAAAAGGAAAAGATTAAAATAAGAGTTAAAATATTTTGTTTAAATGACGTAATTCTTAAGGCAGACCAAACACAACTCATAGCAGCCCAACGTTTGAGTGGGGGAGAGAGGGAGGGCTCTCATGTATGTAAGGGGGAGGGGGCGTGTGAGTGTGCAAGGGGCCATGTGTGTGAAGGGTGTGAAAGGTGTGTGTGTGTGTGTGTGTGAAAGAGGGCGAGTGAGTGCGCACATGTATGTGAGTGTGTGTGTAATGGGGCTTGTATTTGTTCCCACGATGCAATGCGTATGTTTGTATTTGTCTGTGTTAGCATATGTGCGTATGTGTTTTTGTGTTGAGAAAGAGAGAGAGAGAGAGAGAGAGAGAGAGAGAGAGAGAGAGCGAGAGAAAGTATGAGACAGAAATAGTATATATTTGTGTGGAACGTATAAATGAACTTTCCTCTTTTTAAAGAAAAAAAACCCAAGCAAAAAAAGGTTGAAGGTTGTTATTGAACATAAATAAGGACATTATAATCTTCTGTATAGAAGGAGCGTCTGTAACATATAAGATTTATTTTACGTAAGTTGTAGATTTTCAGCAATACAATATCTCATTTCGTGTGATCATCAAAAACTTAACAACAGGTAGCCTCATGGTTATAAAACTTTAACTTAGGAATGTCATCTTGACATTGTTACTGTCGTCCTTCAATCGTTGCTCATATCATGTTATATTGCTCCCTACACTTACGGTTAGAAGTAAAAAAACAAACAAACAATTGCCGTTATAAAATAATCCAGAACTCGACAGCACTGTCAATAAGAAGTTCTTTTAAAGTGTTGGGATGTAAATTAGATTTTCCAAAACCGACTTCAATTCCAAATGCTAATGAATGAAGGCAATTGAAAATTTGCCCGGTTTAAATGAAAGAAGGTGACAAATTAAACAGATAACTTCTCATGCGATGAAAGAGAAACTAAGGGCGTTAATCAATCATCGCACGTGTTTTATGTGATAAATTATCTTCCCTTTTTTCTGACTACAGAACAAAGTCAGGAATTAATGACTAGCTCCGGGTATCATACATCACAAGTTCCGTTCTAACAGATGGTCGGATGGTATGAGGATAACAGTCAAAAAATTGTGCAGTGTTTCTTAGTTTCATGACTAAAACTTTTCATTGGAGCTTCGTTTTTAGTCACAAAAACTACGAATGTGACATTTCAGTTTTATTATTGAATCCTATGGCTAGTCTCGTGAAATATTGGATTGGAAATGTATTCACATGACTCAAAATGTATAATTAGAGGTTGTTGTCTGCTAAAACAATATTACTGGAGCGGTAAAGAAAAAAAAACAACATATACATTCAATGAAATTATAGACATGTGGGGAAAAAGACACGAAATTATTCCTGTGTCGAACGTTTACAGACTTTCGACTTGGACTAAAAAAATTAACAGTCAATTTCAACTTAATCATAATATCCACACGGTATCCATATTTAAACATCCACATCAACACCAATTTTAAACACCCAATAAACTCACACATTTAAAACACCCAAGCCGTCTTCATACATAATCACCAGCACCACGCTAATAATAAATCACCACCACCACCACCATACCAATTAATCACCACCACCATAACAATTAATCACCACCACCGCCAGCATAACAATTAATCACCACCACCACCACCACCACCATAACAATTAATCACCACCACCACCATAACAATTAATCACCACCAACACCACCATAACAATTAATCACACCACCACCACCATAACAATTAATCACCACCACCACCACCATAACAATTAATCACCACCAACACCACCATAACAATTAATCACACCACCACCACCATAACAATTAATCACCACCACCACCACCATAACAATTAATCACCACCGCCACCACCATGACAATTAATCACCACCACCACCACCACCACCACCACCATAACAATTAATCACCACCACCACCATAACAATTAATCACCACCACCACCATAACAATTAATCACCACCACCACCATAACAATTAATCACCACCACCACCATAACAATTAATCACCACCACCACCATACATTACCACCACCACCACCATAACAATTAATCACCACCACCACCATAACAATTAATCACCACCACCATAACAATTAATCACCACCACCACCATAACAATTAATCACCACCACCATAACAATTAATCACCACCACCATAACAATTAATCACCACCACCATAACAATTAATCACCACCACCACCATAACAATAAACCACCACCACCTCCATAACAATTAACCACCACCACCACCATAACAATTAACCACCACCACAACCACCACCACCACCATAACAATTAACCACCACCACCACCATAACAATTAACCACCACCACCACCATAACAATTAACCACCACCACCACCATAACAATTAACCACCACCACCACCATAACGATTAAGCACCACCACCACCACCATAACAATTAAGCACCACCACCACCACCATAACAATTAATCACCACCACCACCATAACAATTAATCACCACCACCACCATAACAATTAATCACCACCACCACCATATCTAATTAGAGTTAGTGGCTTGTGACGTTGGACAGAGATGTTTAAATAGAGGTTATTAAATTTACAATTTTTCAAATGCAACTTTTCCATTTTAAGGTATTTTCTTTCCTTGTAAAATATGTTTTGTTTATTTCACAAGCAGTTCATAAAATACAAACCCCCACCCCAAAAAAAAACAAAAAACAACAAACAAACAAAACAAATAAACAAACAAACAAACCAACGAAAAACAACAAACCAACGAAAAACAACAAACCAAAAACAAACAAACAAAAAAAACAACTGTCTATACCACTTGCGCCAACGCTGCCTAATTATAATCTTCTTAAACTAAGTACTGTTGTTTGGCTAAGTTATAAACTAACTTATTAATTAGGCACTGCTGCAGATCAAAGTATGACACATTAAAGGACAATTTATGACACATTAAGGACACGTTATGGCATATTTAAGGACACTTTTTGACATAGTTAAGGACACTCATACAAGAGTTTAATCAGAATGAAGGCTAAATTTTTCGTTTCCTAATGTAAAAGATCACCATTATTAACTAGGCAATTAGGTTAGTTGTGCTGTGAAGATATCGCTTATTATCAATTTTTACTTTATTCGTTTCCTTTCCTCGTTGCCCGGGGGTTCCATGAAATAATTAACAAGATGCCCACGTGACAATAAAAACACCCAATCAATGTCAAAGAGCGCTTCTCCAAGGTCAATCGACTCATGACAACTAGATGGGGGGTAAAGGTTAAAATCAAAACGAGGTAAAATAAAATGAGGCGGGGCTTTTTCTGAAGGATTCATATCACACGAATTTCACGTCACCCAGCGATGACATAAGATTCAAATGTCATTGGATTCGTTGAGTCAAAGTTCTGATCATAACGGATTTGTTTTTATTTTTTTTATTTACTGAGTGTTTAATGGAATATTTTGAAGTGATTGCAGTCAAAAACATACAAGAGAATCTGAAATTTCTTTGCCCTATAATGACGGCTAAATCTTCCACCAATGTCATTGTATATGTTGTTAAATTATCGTATGAATGTGAGTTATTGAATGTATATTTTCGTCTAGCTATTATTTATGGCGAGGCGAGAAAAGCGTCATGTGGGGTTTCTCAAATGCTATTGGCTATCATATGATTATTCGAATTATAATTCTCTCAAGGACGGGTAAAACTAGCAGAGGAGCGCAGGATAGAGAAGGCTGTAGGCAGAAGAGCTTGGAGAAAGGCCAAAAACATTGGGAAGAACAGAACACGTGAACGAAAGCTGTGATAAAGACTGTCACTCAAGGATAGGACTGCACAGCCACACGAGGAAATGCAACCCAACCCAACGTTGATGCACCATCGTCTCGCCAGACAGAAGGATGCTGAATAATTATTCTGTATCTGTTAAGAAGCATGCATTCATGATTACATATTCTGTGTCTTAGCAACAGTTGAATCGCAAATTGGTTGAAACAGAGAATACCACCTTACAAAGTATTCTTAAATTAGTGTTCTAAAATGATTTTGTAAAACAAAAAAACTTAGTTCTTTGAACGCTCACGTTAAATCATTGAAATCAATCAATGTATTTTGGTTCAGATCGATCATCAATAATTTTAATCCGCTGACCGTTGCATACTATTTTTCTTTCTACTTTCTGTATTGAAAACCATTTTGAAATATAACTTTGATTTGTAAACTCCTTTCCATACACCTTACCCCCCCCCCACCCGCCTCCATCCCCTTATACAGACACACTCGGCCTCAAATAAAATACTAAATATCTTCTCTACGCCAGCCAGTTATTCCGTGCAGTTCTGTCCCCGCCATAATTGAATAATTTGACCCCTACGTCTGATTGCCCGTCAGATGCAGTCTCTGTATGAGCACGAGGCAACATTTCATCAGTATGGATGTATTCTCTGTGTTCCTTCGCATTATCGCCAGGACGCCTATAACATTCGTCATTATCGCCAGGACGCCTATAACATTCGTCATTATCGCCAGGACGCCTATAACATTCGTCATTATCGCCAGGACGCCTATAACATTCGTCATTATCGCCAGGACGCCTATAACATTCGTCATTATCGCCAGGACGCCTATAACATTCGTCATTATCGCCAGGACGCCTATAACATTCGTCATTATCGACAGGACGCCTATAACATTCGTCATTATCGCCAGGACGCCTATAACATTCGTCATTATCACCAGGACGCCTATAACATTCGTCATTATCGCCAGGACGCCTATAACATTCGTCATTATCGCCAGGACGCCTATAACATTCGTCATTATCGCCAGGACGCCTATAACATTCGTCATTATCGCCAGGACGCCTATAACATTCGTCATTATCGCCAGGACGCCTATAACATTCGTCATTATCGCCAGGACGCCTATAACATTCGTCATTATCGCCAGGACGCCTATAACATTCGCTCATTTCTCAGCTACCACCTCATTCATTATCCCGAGCTTTCATAGAAATCTTATCGTCGAATAATCATTCGCTACTCAGTTTCTTTTAAATAATTGTTTTTGTTTTATTCTGAGATAAACCGTATAAAATGTTAATAATACACCAAGTTTGACAATGGGGTGAAATATTGTTTGTTAACATACCGTAATTAAAAATTGCATAAATCTTAACACAATAGTTTCCAATTCGTCAGAGCGATTTCTTCAAAATAAATAATTTAATATTTAGTAGTTTCTTGAAGCGCTTTGTTAGCGCTCTGTTGTTATTGTATTTTAATTGATGAAAATCAAATAATTTTTAAAAACTTTTCTAGGGGGTGGGGAATGGAGGGATTAAAAATCATTTTACTTATTGTTTAAAAAAAACAACTGTCTTTACTTTTAGATAAGTGTTCCGCACACCTCTGTGAGGGCATGTCTGTTCCGTAATGATTCATTTTATCTATAAGTCAAAGCCCTGACTGATTGACACATCACTATTTGTCCAACTCCCCGTGCAGGTAGAAGCATGAAACTTTGGGAATTTGTTTAAAAACACTCCCGCATCGGTATCCGGCAATTTATTTTGAATATATTTAAATTATGACTCATTGGGGTCGAGGGACAACCAAAGAAGTATTATTTCCCCTACATGAGCTATCGAAAATGATTTTAAAATTTGGCTACTATGTAAATGAATGGATCTCGACCAAACTGGGTACATAAAACATTGAAAGCCCATATTTAAATACAATATGGCATTAATCTCCTAATGTCTCTTGCTTCCGTGCAAGGGCCCCCAAATATTTTTTCGTAAACTTTTAAGACTCTCTTCCCCATTCAATTTTTACAAAATCTTGACAAATATTGACACACATGTCATCATTATCAAGTCTGAAAATCTTCAGGCCTTTTGAAAGTTACTTCTTCTCCGTTTGGGCCTAAGGGTCATTAATGTTAGTTTATTTCCCCATTCTATTTTAGACTATCAATTGTATAACGCCTATGTAGGTGGCATATTGAACTTTCCAACGGTATTAGTTAACTATGGGCCCATCGTCATGTATTTGGTACGCTGTTTCAAAATGCTAAATGAATTCTACTTCGCCGCTGCAAAGCACGGGTATATTGCTAGTCATTATTATATTTGTTGTACGTATTGTCTATTTATTTTAATTTAGGATTTTTAAAAGCATTTTACTTTTCATATTATGGTTGTATGAAATACCGCAGTAGATTAACTTTTTAAGTCAGATGTCGCTTGATGGTATCTTTCCTACAGTTGTAATTTTAAACTTCTTATTTTATCTGAAAACTTTCCCAGAAATAAGGCACCTGTGTCATTGATGTCAAGTTCAGAGTAAAACTAAAGTGACCTGACATCGCTCGATTCTTGCACTCATCTCACGCCAGTTTGATGCCCAGGCTCCAATTTGACACCTCAAAAACATTTTCTGTAAACTCATCTAAGTAGTTTGCCTGCCAACGGTATGCAGATTACAAGGAGATGTGCGCGGTTCATACATCATTTAACGTGAATATCTCACTACAACCATGCGTAAGAACGATATTTCTTTTCCGATCTTTTGTGTATGAGATAGAGAAAAGGAAGACGATCTGCATGGAAAGTTTTATCAAACATTGAGTTGGCAACAAAATGGCATATTTAGACTTCCATTAGGATAAAATCAGAAAAAAAAACCGACATTAACTTGATTTGACAAACATTTGATACCACTTAGATACATTCATGGGCGTAGGGAAGGGGGGGGCAAGGGGGGGCATTTGCCCCCCCCCCTACATTTGAGAATTTTAAATTTTTATAAAATTAAATGCATTAATAAATGTTGTATTTTAACTATTGCAGTACTAATTTGTAAGTCTTATTAATTTCTAAAGCTTTTTTCAACCCTTATTTTATACTGAACTTGAATTTAATTGAAAATTGTACCTGTATGGCATTGCCAGTGAAAATTTTTAAAAAGTGGGATTGTTTTGCCCCCCCCCCTGGAAAAATTCCTAGCGACGCCCATGGATACATTCACGTGACAAAACTGAGACAATACCCCCCAGTTTCACCCGTTAACATGAAAGCCCATACCAAACGTTAAAACTTTCCTCTTTGCCTTGATTCCCCCCTCCCTCACTTTATTTAAAGGCGTTCACTTTTTGACCCATACGTACCGGTCTGTTTTTATGATATGATGATGTCTACATAGTCATATATTGAACGTGTTAATATGTTTATGTCCTGATTGTGGATATATTTAATGATTTGAAAGCTGCTATACTCTCATGAAATGACAGTGTCAGTTTCATGATCTAAAATAATATGCCAAGTGTACATATTTTCTTGAGAAGATGGTGAATATATATGTATGAGTTGATGAAAGAAAACAAGATAACAACAGCAATATTTTATGCATGAATCTTTTGAATCCATGTTAAACTCTTGATGTTGCTGCCACTTGGTAACACTACATCTATCGCACAGACGCAGTCAAGCGTACATTAACGAGATACATTCTATTTTATGTTTGAAAATAACTCAGCTAATCGCCCGCCAGTGCATTCCTCACCTTGTCTCAGGTGAAACGCTCACGATGTTCTCGACAAGTTGCGCAGATTCAACAGAGAAATGTAACTAAACATACACAAGGATGTAGCCCCACCCTTACTGTATCATATTTATAATCTCAGTTCCAACATGCACCCATACTGTATCATATTTATAACCGCAGTGCCTCATGCAATGTCACAAAACAAACGTGCCAATAACTTGACATGAATCGTAGGATAATAGAATACAATGAAATGCTTCGTTAATCAACAAAATCTATTTAGTTTAATCATTTGTTCATGCTGCGCCTTACACACGGCAGCTGTGTTAGCGTTTAAGTGATAACTTAGAGGTTAGTGTTAGGTGTCGGGATTTAGTGATGAGACAGAAGTTTAGTAGACATACCTTAGAGGTTAGGGTTAGGGGTTGAGCTTTAGTGATGAGACAGAGGTTTAGTAGACATACCTTAGAGGTTTAGGGTTAGGGGTTGAGCTTTAGTGATGAGACAGAGGTTTAGTAGACATACCTTAGAGGTTAGGGTTAGGGGTTGAGCTTTAGTGATGAGACAGAGGTTTAGTAGACATACCTTAGAGGTTAGGGTTAGGGGTTGGGATTTAGTGATGAGACAGAGGTTTAGTAGACATACCTTAGAGGTTTAGGGTTAGGGGTTGGGATTTAGTGATGAGACAGAGGTTTAGTTGACATACCTTAGAGTTTAGGGTTAGGGGTTGAGTCTTTAGTGATGAGACAGAGGTTTAGTAGACATACCTTAGAGTTTAGGATTAGGGGTTGAGCTTTAGTGATGAGACCCGAGGTTTAGTAGAAATACCTTGAGGTTAGTGTTAGGGCGGTGAGCTTTAGTGATGAGACCGAGGTTTAGTAGATATACCTTAGACGGTCAGCGTTTATCGTGCCCCGGTTGAGCTGTTATGATCTGATGACAGCAGGTTTATGTAGAAATACCTGTCAGATGTTTAGGGTTAGGGCGGTTGAGCTGTTAGTGATCTGAGACAGAGGTTTAGTGATATACCTGTAGACGGTTAGGGTTAGGGGTTGGGATTTAGTGATGAGTCAGATGTTATTCTGTCGGTTCGGCATGTGTGCTCCACGCTCTAACTTCTGCGGTTGTGACGGGAAGGCGGAAAATTATGTCGTTTACCCCGGTCGAGTGCAATGTTTGCAAATCAGCTGTTATATCTGTGACCCCGGTCCGAGTGCAGTATGTGATCAGCTGTCAACAAGACAGATAAAAGGATGAGATTTGTGGGGGGGGGGTCGGAGGCAGGGGGGTTAATGGTTGTGGGGGGGAGGTGGAAGTAATGATGCTGTTATGGTAGCAGGAGAGACGGGTCTTCGGTGGACAATTGAAAAATCGATGCCTGAATGATTGGAGGCGATTTTATTGACCCGTCTGTGACCCGGAGCTCACTCCTAGGGAAACTCCGTTAGCCCGTCTGTGACCCGGAGCTCACTCCTAGGGAAACTCCGTTAGCCCGTCTGTGACCCGGAGCTCACTCCTAGGGAAACTCCGTTAGCCCGTCTGTGACCCGGAGCTCACTCCTAGGGAAACTCCGTTAGCCCGTCTGTGACCCGGAGCTCACTCCTAGGGAAACTCCGTTAGCCCGTCTGTGACCCGGAGCTCACTCCTAGGGAAACTCCGTTAGCCCGTCTGTGACCCGGAGCTCACTCCTAGGGAAACTCCGTTAGCCCGTCTGTGACCCGGAGCTCACTCCTAGGGAAACTCCGTTAGCCCGTCTGTGACCCGGAGCTCACTCCTAGGGAAACTCCGTTAGCCCGTCTGTGACCCGGAGCTCACTCCTAGGGAAACTCCGTTAGCCCGTCTGTGACCCGGAGCTCACTCCTAGGGAAACTCCGTTAGCCCGTCTGTGACCCGGAGCTCACTCCTAGGGAAACTCCGTTAGCCCGTCTGTGACCCGGAGCTCACTCCTAGGGAAACTCCGTTAGCCCGTCTGTGACCCGGAGCTCACTCCCTAGGGAAACTCCGTTAGCCCGTCTGTGACCCGGAGCTCACTCCTAGGGAAACTCCGTTAGCCCGTCTGTGACCCGGAGCTCACTCCTAGGGAAACTCCGTTAGCCCGTCTGTGACCCGGAGCTCACTCCCTAGGGAAACTCCGTTAGCCCGTCTGTGACCCGGAGCTCACTCCTAGGGAAACTCCGTTAGCCCGTCTGTGACCCGGAGCTCACTCCTAGGGAAACTCCGTTAGCCCGTCTGTGACCCGGAGCTCACTCCTAGGGAAACTCCGTTAGCCCGTCTGTGACCCGGAGCTCACTCCTAGGGAAACTCCGTTAGCCCGTCTGTGACCCGGAGCTCACTCCTAGGGAAACTCCGTTAGCCCGTCTGTGACCCGGAGCTCACTCCCTAGGGAAACTCCGTTAGCCCGTCTGTGACCCGGAGCTCACTCCTAGGGAAACTCCGTTAGCCCGTCTGTGACCCGGAGCTCACTCCCTAGGGAAACTCCGTTAGCCCGTCTGTGACCCGGAGCTCACTCCCTAGGGAAACTCCGTTAGCCCGTCTGTGACCCGGAGCTCACTCCCTAGGGAAACTCCGTTAGCCACATCTGATAGGTCGTTTAAGTTCAAGTTGGTGACAGAGATGTTGTGTGCTTAAGAGTTTCGTCAGTCAGTTATAAGCTGAGCCTGGAACTTTTTTGTATTGTTCCTGGTACTTTCTACTTTTCTTTGATTCGGTAACCACTTTGATCCCTTGATAAAATTACTTCCTTTGATCCAAGTGCACATACTTTCATTTGATCCAATTACCTCCTTTGATCCAAGTACTCCCTTTGATCCGAGTACTTCCGTTTGATTCAGGTATTTCCTTTGTTCTAAATCTTCATAATTTTTAATTAAGTTTCTTCAGACACATTGATCATTTGTCTTGGTAAATATTTGAGGTCCTACCGGAAGAAAAAAAGCTTCTGAAAGTATGTTATACATAGGCCTGCAGTAGTGAATACAATTCTTATATTAACAGCATAGGCCCTCTCATTTAAATGTGTTATACCATTGGCTGATTATGCCACCATTGTCTCCTATTGCCTACATTGTCTCATATTGCCGACCATTATCTCATATTGCAACCATTTCCTCATATTTGCCCCCATTGTCTCATATTGCCACCATTATCTCATACTGCCTCCATTGCCTCATATTGCCACCATTATCTCATATTGCCGTCATTGTCTCATATTGCCATCATTGTCTCATATTTCCACCATTAGCTCATATTGCCTAAATGGTCTAAATACGCCATTTTAGTTTAGTTTTTCTCTATAAAAATATGCCTTAGAAATTAGATATGAAATTCGTTACAAGAGATTGGCTTCCTTCCATGCTATTGTGATAAATTATTGCATGGCCTCTGAAGCACTGATGCTTTTCTTAGAATGTACTTACATTTTACATATATTGTACTGATATGTAAGCTTGTCTGTCCCTTGTTTCAGCGACCCTTCCATACTGCCCAACATAACGCTCGGCTGGGATATCCGCGACTCGTGCTGGTACTCGGCCATCGCCCTGGAGAACAGCATCGACTTCATCAAGGACGCCATTGCCAGTCAGTCCAAGAGGGAGAACGCCTTGTTGGGGATGGAGTCGTCAAAGTCTTCGTCCTCAGCCACCAACGACTCCAGCAAACGGTGTACCTCAGACAACAACCTGAAACCAATTATTGGACTTGTCGGGCCGGGGTCTAGCGAGTCCACAATACAGGTGAGTCCTAACCTAAATAACAAAATTAATAGGTAAGTTTACAGGTGAGTCCTAACCTAAATAACCGAAACAGTAAGTAAGATTTCAGGTGAGCAGTAGTCCAAATAACTAAATAAAGGTAATTCTCGAGGCAGGTATTAGCTTCAGGAATACTTTGCCCACAAACTGTTACTGTAACCGAGTTTATCCATCTAATTTATCTAACAACACAATCTAATTTATCTAACAACACAACCTAATTTATCTAACAAAACAACCTAACTTATCTAACAACACAACCTAACTTATCTAACAACACAACCTAACTTATCTAACAACACAATCTAATTTATCTAACAACGCAACCTAATTTATCTAACAACACAACCTAACATATCTAACAACACAATCTAATTTATTTAACAACACAACATTTTGCCCGTCTTATGTATGACGATAATAGAGAGTATTAAAAAAAAACACGAAGATCAGTGGGGAAAAAATGTCAATTTCTTTACAAAAATGTGATTTCTTTTCAATTGCAGATTTAGTTAAAGTAGGGATGCGGGTGAATTCAGTTCTTGCTTCGTGTTAGAATGAGATTGTGTGTCTCGGCGGATCGAGCGTTCATTTGCGTTAGGTGTCAAATTATGTCTTCATTGACGATGGGGGGGAGGATAGGTCGAATTCCCATTGACATTTTTAGGCTCTAACACCGTCATTTCCCAGATAGTATATATATCATTAGTTAGATACTATCTATATCAGTAGCTAGATACTATCTATAGCCTTTCCCAGATAGTATCTATATCATTAGCTAGATACTATCTATAGCCTTTCCTAGATAGTATCTATATCATTTCCTAGATACTATCTATAGCCTTTCCTAGATAGTATCTATATCATTACCTAGATACTATCTATAGCCTTTCCTAGATAGTATCTATATCATTAGCTAGATACTATCTATAGCCTTTCCTAGATAGTATCTATATCATTAGCTAGATACTATCTATAGCGTTTCCTAGATAGTAACTATATCATTTGCTACATTTAATTTATATCATGTTCAAGATTATATCTATATCATTTACTTAATTTTATAAATGTAATTACTTTATTGTATCTATATTATTTCCAAAATAATATATTTATAATTTTCAAGATTACAACTGCATTGTTTCCTAGATTATACCTGTATAGTTTCCTAGATCATACATGTATAGTTTCCTAGATTATACCTGTATAGTTTCCTAGATTGTACCTGTATAGTTTCCTAGATTATACCTGTATAGTTTCATAGATTATAACTGTATAGTTTCCTAGATTATACCTGTATTGTTTCCTAAATTACATCTATTTCCCACTCCACCCTATGTAACGTGACCTATGACATATGCCAATTACAACCCATACAACGTACATGACTTATGACATATGTACATTTAACCCCATATAATTTACATGATCTTTGACATATGTGATTTACACCCCATATAACTTACATGATCTTTGACATATGTGCTCTACACCCCATAGAACTAACATGATCTTTGACATATGTGCTTTACACCCCATAGAACTAACATGATCTTTGACATATGTGCCTTACACCCCATAAAACTTACATGATCTTTGACATATGTGCTTTACACCCCATAGAACTTACAAAACAGATCACACATCCTCATCCTACCCCTTATAGCGTACAAGATCTGTGACATATGTCTATTTTATACCATATCACTTACATGACCTATGACATATGTCCATGTTGTGATCAACTTACATGAACACATGACATGTGTTCTATAGTTTATACCCATTTCACCCTATTTAAAGTGTATGCCTTATGATATATGACCATTTCAATCAATACAACGTACATGACCTATGACATATGTCCTATAACTTGTACTCATTTCACCCCATATAAATTGCTTGACCCATAGGTCACATATACCCACTCCACCACGTACATGACCTATGACATATGCCCATTCCACCACGTACATAACCTATGACATATACCCACTCCACCACGTACATGACCTATGACATATACCCACTCCACCACGTACATGACCTATGACATATGCCCATTCCACCACGTACATTACCTATGACATATACCCACTCCACCACGTACATGACCTATGACATATGCCCACTCCACCACGTACATTACCTATGACATATGCCCACTCCACCACGTACATGACCTATGACATGTGCCCACTCCACCACGTAATAACCTATGACATATGCCCACTCCACCACTAACATGACATATGCCCACTCCACCACGTAATAACCTATGACATATGCCCACTCCATCACGTAATAACCTATGACATATGCCCACTCCACCACGTAATAACCTATGACATATGCCCACTCCAACACGTAATAACCTATGACATATGCCCACTCCACCACGTAATAACCTATGACATATGCCCACTCCACCACGTAATAACCTATGACATGTGCCCACTCCACCACGTAATAACCTATGACATATGAACACTCCACCACTAACATGACATATGACATATGCCCACTCAACCACGTAATAACCTATGACATATGCCCACTCCACCACTAACATGACATATGACATATTCCCACTCCACCACGTAATAACCTATGACATATGCCCACTCCACCACGTACATGACCAATGACATATACCCACTCCACCACGTACATGATCTATGACATATGCCCACTCCACCACGTACATAACCTATGACATATGCCCACTCCACCACGTACATTACCTATGACATATGCCTATTCCAACACGTACATGACCTATTACATATGCCCACTCCCCCACGTACATGACCTATGACATATGCCCATTCCAACAAGTACATGACCTATTACATATGCCCACTCCACCACGTACATGACCTATTACATATGCCCACTCCACCACGTACATTACCTATGACATATGCCCATTCCAACAAGTACATGACCTATTACATATGCCCACTCCACCACGTACCTGACCTATGACATATGCCCATTCCAACAAGTACATGACCTATTACATATGCCCACTCCCACCCATGTACATGACATATGATATATGCCAACTCCACCACGTACATGACCTATGACATATACCCACTCCACCACGTACATGACCTATGACATATGCCCACTCTCCCACGTACATGACATATGATATATGCCAACTCCACCACGTACATGACCTATGACATATGCCCACTCTACCACGTACATGACCTATGACATATGCCCACTCTACCACGTACATGACCTATGACATATGCCCACTCTACCACGTACATGATAGAATTGAACCAATCACAAACGGCTGTTACGTTAGTTTTGTGTCTCAAGACATGCGTGGTCATGGCAACCAAAGGTCACTGAACGGAAAGTGGTCAATTTGATGTACGCCATTAGCGGCAGCTCTCGTGGAGCCTCGTATCAACCCGAGAGCCCACGTTATCTCTGGTCGTTATCTGACGTCACAGTCAGTGCAACTCTTCTCACTTGCCGGGTCAAGATGGCGGGATTAGCATTACCGGAAGTTGGTAATTTCCTGTCAGATTTGTCTTCCCCTATCAGACACAGACAATACATCAGGGGGTCGTTTGTATTACTTTGAGGCCTGTAATGAGTTGCGGTTACCCAGTTGTACGCCCCTGATATCCACGACTCTTTATGAAACGTTATGAAAATAACAACAACAATTCCCAATTGATACTCGAAGAGCAGACAAAAAAATCATTTTTCTGTTATTGAACCTTGTCCGTTTAATGTATTAAATTTAAATCCAGAGTTGTTGTTACACCTTCAGCAGAAACAACTGTAACTAAAAGGCGGAGCTGTTTTAAAGGCTTGACGTTGTTTCGTTATGAAATAATATTTTTTAAAAATCATTGTTGATGGTGTTTAAAAAATGTTCAGTTCCTTATTTACTTCTAAACCAATTCCCTCTCATAAGCTTGGAGTTTGATCAGCACAAGTTCTTTCTAAGAGTGGAAATTAACTGTTGACTTTAGAGACGTGGAGATATAATAGTTTTTTGTAAAATTATTTACATATTAGTCCTCTAATCTTATGGTGAAGATTATGATTAATTTATTTACTTTACATTAAATTATGGCGCAAAGAACTTAACATACACATAGTAGCGAAGGATGAAATCGAAAGAAGTTGTCCTGTCAGCTAATAGATAGCAAGCAAAACGTACACAAAAAAAAACAAGTAACATCTATCTAAACTCAAAAAGACATACAGTATGTATATTCTCAAGGGAATACATTTCAAACCAAGTGAACTTTCTGTGTTCCGTTGTGTTATATTAATTTTAGGTTTGTTATGAATTTGTTCCAAGATTTTTAGATGCACCGGCTGATGTGAAATTGATAGATTTTTTTTCATCTAAGGCCCAGAACTCCACTTCCGTAGAGTGATCAATATTTAACATCAGAGGAAGGTTAGACAACTGTGGGTGGTTCTTAGCTCCACAAAAATGAAGCATGAATTTATAATGAATTTAAAAAAAAATATGTCATTATTTTTTAAAACTTTTTGACAAGTTCAGATAAATTAGTTTTAGTTTCGCCAAAAATTCTTCCGGTATTTTTGAAAAAAAAATGTTTAAATAAAAGAAAAGTTATATCATTTATATGCAACATGTGTTCTATGAAATCAGCATTAAAAAATAAAACAAAAAAGCAATGTATGAAAGGTCAGCTGCCTCCATTTCCCCACAAGTTAACTTAGATTATCATGAGAAACATAAAAATGACAGATTATATGAAGATTATGAAGATGTGATAGACATGTCAGGGTAAGGCTGACGTAATCTTGTGCAGATGGGAAGTTTGCCATTCAACACGACGCATTGTTTCAGCGTGTGCCACAAGAGTTCGTCTCAGAACGGGCGAAAGTATGGAATCTGGGTCACCTAATACCTTGTGTTGTGGAGGTCAGCACTTTCCTAAAGAGAAAACTTGTCTGGGAGTTAACATGAGGAGTGACGCCCCAACAATTGGCTCCTCAACAATCGGCTCCCCAACAATCGGCACCCCAACAATTGGCTCCCCAACAATTGGCTCTCACAACAATCGGCTCCCCAAAATCGGCTCCTCAAAGCAATCGCTCCCCAACAATCGGCTCCCCAACAATTCGGCTCCCCAACAATTGGCTCCCCAACAATTGGCTACCCAACAATTGGCTCCCCAACAATTGGCTCCCCAAAATAAGGAATGACGTCCCAACAATCGGCTCCCCCAACATTCGGCTCCCCAACAATTGGCTCCCAAACAATCGGCTCCCCAAAAATTGGCTCCCCAAGTAAACAGTGCCCCCCATCCCGTTTACTCACGCAAATGCGTATTATGCAGCGTCATGGCGATTTTTTCCCGCTCTTGTTGATCATTGATGTGCCTCCTTCCCTCTTGATGCCTAATACAGAATTCTGTAACCCCACCTCGCGTCCGGCTTTCCCCCTTGTGCTCAAGATGGCATAGACGTTTGCATATGATAATACAACTGTCTAATCTCAAACTAATTGGGTGTCCATTCCAAAAGGTTTCCATTTTCACGTGGTCTTAAAAGTTAAAAAACCAAACAATTATATTAAATTTACTGGTCTACGCTTTTAAATTTAAAAAAAAAGATTTACTACCATTTCACCACTAGGATGTGGCTTTTCAATAATTCATATGATATGAAATGATAACTGAATATAAATACTTAATTGAACAGATTTAAATTTTCAAAATGTAATTTTTAATTGGCTAAGAGTATCAACAGAGGCGTTACTAGTAATGGTGTCATACAGTGCGGTGCGGTAAGTCATGGTGTCACCCAGTGCGGCAGGTCATGGTGTCACCCAATGCGGCAGGTCATGGTGTCACCCAGTGCGGTAGGTCATGGTGTCACCCAGTGCGGTAGGTCATGGTTTCACCCAGTGCTTAGGTCATGGTATCACCCAGTGCGGCAGGTCATGGTGTCACCCAGTGCGGTAGGTCATGGTGTCACCCAGTGCGGTAGGTCATGGTTTCACCCAGATGCGGTAGGTCATGGTGTCACCCAGTGCGGCAGGTCATGGCGCCACCCAGTGTGGCAGGTCATGGTGTCACCCGGTGCGGTAGGTCATGGTGTCACCCTTCGTGACCTAACCCACAGACCTCCTCTGAGTCAGTGCCAAAGAACCAGAACATACATAATTTTACAATTTGGTGTCAAGCCTAGTGATGCTGGCACCCGGTGCGGTTCGCACTCGCCGCACCCCCTTGGTGATGCCTCTGAGTATCAGTAATTACATGATTAAATTCTCGACTTAAAACAAATCACAACTAAACTGGACGTGATTCCACTACAGTGGACTGATATAATTCCCAAGAAATAATGTAGTAATTTAATAATCTAATACGCTGATCATTTATTTCCTTTGAAACCTTGTCAAACATCAAGCGTCATACCAGACATTGTTTACTTCAGTGCCACAGTATCCACCATATAAGAGCCTGTCCTTCAGATAGACAGTATTCACTATAAAAGTTGTGTATGAATTTAAAAACTAAATTGTGACTTTTACGGACTGAATCGTTAAGATAGAGGTTTTTAAAAAAAAAGGTTAAATTTTAACCTGGAAACCTTGTTGTCTGGCTATCTTGGCCACGCACTCACTGCTCCGTCTCAAAACTCAAGAGAGTTTCAGCTGGTCCACACACGAGATCTCCAAATAATGAAAAGCAAACAGTCAGTCCACTCGTTTTGTTACAAAGTCTGTATTTCCTCGATTTCCCTTGACTCCTTCATTTCATCTTTGGTGTGTTATCTTGTCTCTAAGCTGGTAGACTTTCAGTGTTGCAAGTAAAAAAGAAACGAAACACCCCCCCCCCAATTCTCTTCATTTTTAAATCCTACTTCACAGTTTTGCGTGTAGTAAAGAATGTTTGTGTATTACTCTCAAACAACACGTAGGTTACCATGACACAGCTTTGTTTATTGTTGTGATCGATTCTTCGATTTTAACACAGTACATTCTCTCGTCTCTTGCAGGCATTTATGGACAACATAATCGAGGGATATTAATGTAAAAAGAATCCATACAATTTCAGCAAGTAATATATCTGTGAAATTCTAGTTACTTTATTAATTTAACAAAAATCAATATCTTTATCGACATTAAAAAAATTATCATTGTATTCCTATTCATCCGTTGTCCACTAAAATAAAATGTTACAAAATTACAATTCAAATTTATTACTTGCGAATTTAAAATACGCAATGCTACCATACGTGGGAACTTACTTCAAAGTTTTTATTGCATTTATTAACAACAAATTTCTATAATTTGTGTATGCATATGTCTTGTAAAAGATCATTTAGTATTTAACTAATAAGTTAATTCTGTTACTACTAAGACTATAATAATACAGTGAGAACTTTTGGAGGATGGTAACATCCACCCCCCCTCTCCCCATTTTAGTTTTGTGGTCACCGAGCTTTGCAGATATAATAAGAAAAATTTTTATATTTAATTAAAATTTTAAAAAAAACATTCAAAATTATCAAAATTTACAATGCCATGCCATTTAAAAGTCAACGATTAGTATACTGATGATGAACGAAAATTCGTACCTTAGTCTTGAAAATTAAAAGTCGTGCTGTTAAATATTTGAAATACGAAGTTTGATATTCAATTTTTCTTTAGCACCTAGGAGTGTCTTTCTTGAAATACAATTAATACCAGAGGTTTCTGTTTCCAATAATTTCTGTCTTTCATACGTCTGCTGACACGTCAGTCACATCAGGCACTACCGCGTGTAAGAAAACCATTCACCTTCACTTTTCACCTTCGGCTGCTAAGTGTGAGGATTTCATTAAAACAAAAATAATTTTTAAAAACTTTTATCTGGTAACATTTTGTTAACGGACTTAATTTATTTGCAAATGCATCAAATTTTTAAGTATGAAAAGTATAACATCATGACCTTATAAATGATATAACATCATGACCTTATAAATGATATAACATCATGACCTTATAAATGATATAACATCATGACCTTATAAATGATATAACATCATGACCTTATAAATGATATAACATCATGACCTTATAAATGATATAACATCATGACCTTATAAATGATATAACATCATGACCTTATAAATGATATAACATCATGACCTTATAAATGATATAACATCCAGAGAGTATTAAACGGTTTAACGACATGAGAATATAAAGGTATATAATCATATGAGTATAAACGGTTTAACATCATGAGAGTATAATCAGTTACACATCTCGTAGAGAGAGAAACAGAGTGTGAATAGTATAATTTAATAAAAGTTTGAATATTAAAACATCAGGTGTATAAGTAGGGCCTTAAAACTACGAGCACTCTATTATTACCTTCAGGACTTTTACTTCTATATGTAAACTCATCTCCCAGGGAGACATGGGGGGCCCGGGGAGGGGGGTGGAGGAATTATCTGAGGTGGAGAGCGCCGGGACGATGGATGACTCGTGCCTCAAAGAAATGTAATTGAATACCAGGCACTTTGGGGCTCGGACAATGCTATGACAACGGTGTCAGTATGCCGCGGGCAGAGCGGGGTGACGTCCCTTTAAACTGATTTGTCACTTCCATCAGTTGGCTAATGACATTACAGTCCTAAAGTCCCCTTTAATCACACGCTACAGGCTTCACAAAGACTTGCTCGCGACATGACGACTTCCGACAGTCACTTGCATACTTAAGTCATGATCATTTAGTTCAAGGAGACAGTCACTTGGATACTTAAGTCATGATCATTTAGTTCAAGGAGACAGTCACTTGAATACTTAAGTCATGATCATTAAGTTCAAGGAGACAGTCACTTGAATACTTAAGTCATGATCATTTAGTTCAAGGAGACATTCACTTGAATACTTAAGTCATGATCATTAAGTTCAAGGAGACAGTCACTTGAATACTTAAGTCATGATCATTTAGTTCAAGGAGACAGTCACTTGGATACTTAAGTCATGATCATTTAGTTCAAGGAGACAGTCACTTGAATACTTAAGTCATGATCATTAAGTTCAAGGAGACAGTCACTTGAATACTTAAGTCATGATAATTTAGTTCAAGGAGACATTCACTTGAATACTTAAGTCATGATCATTAAGTTCAAGGAGACAGTCACTTGAATACTTAAGTCATGATCATTTAGTTCAAGGAGACAGTCACTTGAATACTTAAGTCATGATCATTTACTTCAAGGAGACATTCACTTGAATACTTAAGTCATGATCATTAAGTTCAAGGAGACAGTCACTTGAATACTTACGTCATGATCATTAAGTTCTAGGAGACAGTCACTTGAATACTTAAGTCATGATCATTAAGCTCAAGGAGACAGTCACTTGAATACTTAAGTCATGATCATTTAGTTCAAGGGGACAGAATAAAGTTTGGTCAAAGATGGAAGCTGAGGGTAGGGGGAGGATGACTTTTCGGTGGGACCAAGACGCCAATTTTTAAAAAATACCAAAGTTCGTTATCTTCCGCTAAGGAAATTTAATTAATCATCTACCGGGCCCACACCAATCCTTGCCCTAACTGGAGCCCTAAGCCTAAACGTATGAATGAATGATTTTTTTCTATAGTGCTAACACTTTCCATTCTTGACTAACCCTATAGCCAGGACAGTTACCCTAGTGTTAGCTTTAACACTTTCCTTAGTCCTATCACTAGCATTAGATACTAGGTGCAATAAAAGGAGAGATAGGATTTTCATGGCATATGGCAAATAGTAATTCTGGCATTAAGTTATAGAGTTCATTCCTGACAAAGTTCAAAATATTAAAAAATGAAACTACAGAACGTATTGTTATCAAGGATCTAACCAATGCTATCAAACTGCTTACTCAGTGTTGTAAGATTATAGCTAACTATAAGTGTTATCTTACAGGTCGTTGTCCTCACTAAGCAATGATGTGTTACATCCAACTAATGATGTGTTACATCCAACTAATGATGTGTTACATCCAACTAATGATGTGTTACATCCAACTAATGATGTGTTACATCCAACTAATGATGTGTTACATCCAACTAATGATGTGTTACATCCAACTAATGATGTGTTACATCCAACTAATGATGTGTTACATCCAACTAATGATGTGTTACATCCAACTAATGATGTGTTACATCCAACTAATGATGTGTTACATCCAACTAATGATGTGTTACATCCAACTAATGGTGTGTTACATCCAACTAATGATGTGTTACATCCAACTAATGATGTGTTACATCCAACTAATGATGTGTTACATCCAACTAATGATGTGTTACATCCAACTAATGATGTGTTACATCCAACTGATGATGTGTTACATCCAACTGATGGTGTGTTACATCCAACTAATGATGTGTTACATCCAACTAATGGTGTGTTACATCCAACTAATGATGTGTTACATCCAACTGATGATGTGTTACATCCAACTGATGGTGTGTTACATCCAACTAATGATGTGTTACATCCAACTAATGATGTGTTACATCCAACTGATGATGTGTTACATCCAACTGATGATGTGTTACATCCAACTGATGGTGTGTTACATCCAACTAATGATGTGTTACATCCAACTAATGATGTGTTACATCCAACTAATGATGTGTTACATCCAACTAATGATGTGTTACATCCAACTGATGATGTGTTACATCCAACTGATGATGTGTTACATCCAACTAATGATGTGTTACATCCAACTAATGATGTGTTACATCCAACTAATGATGTGTTACATCCAACTAATGATGTGTTACATCCAACTAATGATGTGTTACATCCAACTAATGATGTGTTACATCCAACTAATGATGTGTTACATCCAACTAATGATGTGTTACATCCAACTGATGATGTGTTACATCCAACTGATGGTGTGTTACATCCAACTAATGATGTGTTACATCCAGCTAATGATGTTATATAAAACATCATCAGATCCATCAACCTTCAATATTAAAAAAAACAAACATGTTTTTTTTAAAAATTCAGCCATCAATGATCATTAGTTACATCAAGACTAGGTTTTTTGCATTAACCATTTATAGTTACCTCAAACCATGTTTTGTGTTACTTCAAACATCTATAGTTACATTAAATCATTAGTTGTCACTTAACCAATCAATAGTTACGTTACATCAAGCCTAGGTTTTTTGCATAAACCTTATTTACCTCAAACCATATTTCTTGTTACTTCAAACTAGGGCTGCGGAAATTAACGATAAATTTCTCGATTAATCGTTAAATATGTAACGATTAAATTATTTTTTAACGATTAATCGACCCATCACTTACAAATTATTGGAAGTTAAAAAGTAATTTAAAATATTTTTAAAAGCGGCCGATAAATAATAAATTTCCTGACGATTACACGAACATTTTGGTTTTAAACTATTGACTGAAGGGATTGTTCAAAATGTTGATAAGTTTGCCTACCATGGTTGTAACACTTCGCCTACTTATCAAACCAAATGAAAAGCGTATTAAGCTAATGGCAGTAATGGAGTCTAAATCGGAGACAGACAATGACGACAGCTCTTCTGATGAATTACTGCGTTACAAAATGGAGATGAAAGTTCCTGAATCCATTAACCCTCTACAATGGTGGAAACTTAATGAACACCGATATCCGAGACCAGTTGCACAGCAGTTGCATATGTTCCATGTGAATGATTGTTCAGCTCGGCTGGTTATATTGTCAATTAGACCCGCTCATCACTAGAACCAAATAATGTCAACACACTTGTCTTTTTGCGTAGTTGGTTAAAAGATGACATATAAAGGAGACATTCCTGGGTTATTTAGATTTTCAACAAGAACGTGTAATAAGTGTTACTTATGACATCATAAATTAAAATTTTTGGCTTTAATCGAAAATAACGCTTAAATAATCGTTAATTTTTCAAAACTTAGTGATTTATATTAAATTAATCGTTAACAGCCCTACTTCAACCATCTATAGTTAAATCAACCCATAGGTTGTTACTTCAACCATCAATAGTTACATCAAGTTATTGGTTGTTACTTCAGCAAACAATAATTACATCGCTCTGTGAGTGTATAGACAGTCTCACGAGGCCTTTCTTCACACTTGAGGGAAAAAAAGAAGGGCAAAAACTACAGTGACCCACGGCGATTTTTAAAAGAGCTCTTAAGTAGATTAGGGACTGTGAAATAAACCGGAAGTTCCACCGTTGTGCAGCGTGTCGTTTCCACGGAAACGATTATTCATTACTTCCGCTGTATGAAAGAAAGCCAGTACAGTATTCTTAAAATAATAATACTTCAACATACACACTAGAGTTTTACTCGATTTTAAACACTCTTTAATGGGGGTAGGGGGTGGCTAAAACTATAAATATTTGTTATTTTCTCCCAAAATGTCCTTTAAAAGGACTTGTAATATGGCGGAAAACTTTATAGACTTATATGGGGTATTAAGTTGGAAAAAATTCATGAAGATATGAATCACATATTCGGGGTATTCAGTTGGACTAATTTCATGAAGATATGAATCAAATATCCGGGGTATTCCGTTGGACTAATTTCATGAAGATATGAATCAAATATCTGGGGTATTCCGTTGGACTAATTTCATGAAGATATTAATCAAATATCCGGGGTATTCCGTTGGACTAATTTCATGAAGATATGAATCAAATATCCGGGGTATTTCTTTGGACTAATTTAATGAAGATATGAATCAAATATCCGGGGTATTCCGTTGGACTAATTTCATGAAGATATGAATCAAATATCCGGGGTATTCAGTTGGACTAATTTCATGAAGATATGAATCAAATATCCGGGTTATGATTTGAGGACTTATCCAACAGACATTTGTTAATGTTACGTTAATTGTGCTTTGATTAGTTGACACTTGTCTACAGCTTGATATTCTAAATATTTGCCAGACTTTTTTGTTATTTCTATATTAGTATGTTGAAAAAAGTTGTGTTGCAAAAATCTTTTCTAAAAGTAGTTACGTTGTGTTAGATATATGTCATTTTCAAGTCCGAGAAAATCATAAATAAAAACACTATAAAATGAAAGTATGTCTGTATGTCTGTTTCTCCTTTCGTAACTTACTATACCATTAATGCGAGCTCCATGACACTTAAAGAAGTTCCAAGTACATTCACGCAATATTACTTGCAAATTTTCTTTTTGAAATTACTACTCATGTGGGGGCCGGGAGGCAAAAATTGTCATAAAAATTGATGTATTATATTAAAATAACATAGGGCTTTGAACTCCTAATGTCCAAATCATTTTTCGTTGTAAATTTTAAAGACTTTTCCCCATTCGATTTGTACGATCTTTGTCTTATTTAAGTTATACACAAATTATTTTATTTATCCGATTGCCCAGATCCTTTATTTAGTGGCAGTGTACACCCCCGCAAATGTTTAGGGCATTTATTTAAATGACTACTCGATGGGTTTGGGGGGCCCAAACTTTCGTTGTTTTTTTTCTTGTAAAATGACCTTTAAAGAAATTATTTTAAACGTCTGCTTGCTAGAAAATGGATGGATCTTGAACAAAATAAATACAAAAATATTCTACTATATGACACTGAACTCCTAATATTCATTTCTTTTGGCCGAGGGCCCCCAAATTCTTTTTTTCGTAAACTTTTTTGGGAAGTTATTCCCCATTCAATTCTACACGTTCTTGACAAATAGTAACACACATATCCATCATGACCCATATTGCAATATATAGGAATTCTGAAATTTACATCTTGAAAGCATTTCGGCGCGGCCCTTAATGCCATTTTTTCTGATATTAGCTTGATACATATTATTTTATTCAACCGATCGCCCTGATAATCAGAAAAGTTGTTCAGTACAATGGCAATAAATTATTATATAGCTTTTACTTATTTTCGGGGCTGGGGACCCTTAATGTAGTTTCTTTCTTAAGTAAGTTTTTAAAATATTATTTTATTTATCATATCGCCATGAAACTTTGTTCAGTTTTTTAGTACACTTTTGTGAAAGTTTCTGGCATAATCGATGTTAGCATTACCACTCATTTTTTAAATATTATTATTATTTATTTTTTTTTAAATTTAAAATTTCCCTTTTTTCTGAGATCAGATTGTCGCACAGTGCGACGGGTCAGCTAGTATCTGAATAAATAAAATACGAGGCTAGACCAACATATTCAAGTAAATAAACATTTAACAGGACACAAATAACGATACTTTGGACGCCTTTTAATAAGCATGATGGAAAACAAGTGACTCTTTATTTAAAAATAGAAACTATCATACAACTTAAATTATGTTTACTAGTAGTAATAACAAGTGTAGGTAACACTATTTTGCCAATCTCCAGCTCATTGCAACTTCTAATGCTGACATCGTGTAAGATTGCCAGAAGCGAATGTACCGTTATATTAAAGGGCCGATAATTGATGGTGTTTGTTGACCAATTTGATCAAAGACACCACGGGGCCGATGATAAGTGGAGTAATTTAGAGCAGTGCTTCTCAAAGTGGTGGTCCGTGGACCGGAGCCGGTCCATGGACCATCCACCCCCGGTCCGCAGAATTTATCAAGAAAGAAAATAAAAATCTATTTATAATCCTCCAGAACAGGGAAACAGTGCACTGGTCCCTGGAGCAATGAAACAAATCCTGCCTGTCCGCCAGACTAAAAGGTTTGAGAAGCACTGATTTAGAGAACATGAAGATGTTGGTGCTTTGTTTAGTTGAACATGAAGATGTCGGTACTTTGTTTAGTTGAACATGAAGATGTCGGTACTTTGTTTAGTTGAACATGAAGATGTCGGTACTTTGTTTAGTTGAACATGAAGATGTCGGTACTTTGTTTAGTTGAACATGAAGATGTCGGTACTTTGTTTAGTTGAACATGAAGATGTCGGTACTTTGTTTAGTTGAACATGAAGATGTCGGTACTTTGTTTAGTTGAACATGAAGATGTCGGTACTTTGTTTAGTTGAACATGAAGATGTCAGTTCTTTGTTTAGTTGAACATGAAGATGTCGGTACTTTGTTTAGTTGAACATGAAGATGTCGGTACTTTGTTAAATTGAACATGAAGATGTCGGTACTTTGTTTAGTTGAACATGAAGATGTCGGTACTTTGTTTAGTTGAACATGAAGATATCGGTACTTTGTTTAGTTGCACATGAAGATGTCGGTACTTTGTTTAGTTGAACATGAAGATGTCGGTACTTTGTTTAGTTGAACATGAAGATGTCGGTACTTTGTTTAGTTGAACATGAAGATGTCGGTACTTTGTTTAGTTGAACAACAAGATGTCGGTACTTTGTTTAGTTGCACATGAAGATGTCGGTACTTTGTTTAGTTGAACATGAAGATGTCGGTACTTTGTTTAGTTGAACATGAAGATGTCGGTACTTTGTTTAGTTGAACATGAAGATGTCGGTACTTTGTTTAGTTGAACATGAAGATGTCAGTGCTTTGTTTAGTTGAACATGAAGATGTCGGTACTTTGTTTAGTTGAACATGAAGATGTCGGTACTTTGTTTAGTTGAACATGAAGATGTCGGTACTTTGTTTAGTTGAAAATGAAGATGTCGGTACTTTGTTTAGTTGAACATGATGATGTCAGTACTTTGTTTAGTTCAACATGAAGATGTTGGTACTTTGTTTAGTTGAACATGAAGATGTCGGTACTTTCTTTAGTTGAACATGAAGATGTCGGTACTTTGTTTAGTTGAACATGAAGATGTCGGTACTTTGTTTAGTTGAACATGAAGATGTCGGTATCTTGTTTAGTTGAACAACAAGATTTCGGTACTTTGTTTAGTTGAACATGAAGATGTCGGTACTTTGTTTAGTTGAACAACAAGATGTCGGTACTTTGTTTAGTTGAACATGAAGATGTCGGTACTTTGTTTACTTGAACAACAAGATGTCGGTACTTTGTTTAGTTGAACATGAAGATGTCGGTACTTTGTTTAGTTGAACAACAAGATGTCGGTACTTTGTTTAGTTGAACATGAAGATGTCGGTACTTTGTTTAGTTGAACATGAAGATGTCGGTACTTTGTTTACTTGAACAACAAGATGTCGGTACTTTGTTTAGTTGAACCATTCACATCGCTGTAAGGGGACATACCAAGTGTTTGCCGTGGCCGCGAAAATAAAACCTTTAACCAAATGACTTAACACATGGACCCCGAGACAAAACTAACTGCTCTCTGACCCCAGTACCAGAGTCGAAACACATTAACTCCAAGACTAAACACATTGACTCCAAGACTAAACACATTGACTCCTATACTAAACACATTGACTCCAAGACTCAAAACATTGACTCAAAGACTTAACACATTTACTCCAAGGCTAAACACGCCGACACCGAGGCTAAAAACATTGACTCCAAGACTAAACACATTGACTCCAAGACTAAACACATTGACTCCTATACTAAACACCTTTACTCCGAGATTAAACACATTTACTCCGAGATTAAACAAATTGACTCCGAGACTAAGTACATTGACTCCAAGACTAAACACATTGACTCCAAGACTAAACACATTGACTCCAAGACTAATCACGTTGACCCGAGATTTAACACATTGCCCTGAGAGTACCTACTTTCAACCATGACTAACGACACTGACCTTGACCTTCATGAAATGAGATCTAATTCCGATACTCGCTTATTCTGATATTTAAAAAGTGTAATATGTTGTGTGGATGAAATGAATTAGTTTCAGAGCCTCCATTGACCAGGGACCGCTGTATTGAACTCTCTGATTGGGAAATATTGATTGACAGAATGTATTCATGAGCATTAGCATGGATAAATCCAGATTTCGATATTTTACTTCAACTCATGCATTAGCGTAAACTTTATGGAACTATTTAAGGAATGTTAAAATGCTTTAAAAGGGATCAATAATAGTGTTACGAATATAGACTTTACAAAATTGAATAAATAAATTTGGAATAACTTATTTAAATGATGGTGATCGGCGAATTTCTGCCCTCCCCCTCCCTTTTAGTGATTAGTATGTTTAGTTTGAGGAATGACCGGAAGTATCATTATTACATCCATTTTCTCAACATTAATGACACAGAGTGACCAAGATAGCTAGAGATATATAACACAAGTTAAAATGTCTTCACATATTTTCACAATTTTCAAATTTTCACCGATGTCTCTGACATTAGTTTGAATTACAACTTTATATTAATTCTTAATATACAGGAGTAAATGGGCAACTTTTGTATTAGTTCTTCAAATAAACGAGTAAAATTGGCCACATGTAAATAAAACATTGCTGTAAAGGCGTAAATGGGCAACATTTAATTTACCCAGCTCTAATCCCCACAACTCCTGGTGGCCATGTACCTTACACTATAGAGCGTTGTGTATGTCCGTCATAAATAATAGGTTGGCAGTCTGTGTACTATTTGGAGACTTTGGCATATTGCACAGCTTCCAAAATAAATTATGTTGGTACCTTAATTAAATTTTAATTTCAACATGAAGAATCTGTTCTCATTATTATTTATTATTATTGTTATTATTATTATTACTATTTTTATTATAATTATTATTTTGTATTTTTAAAATTCACAGGTTCAAAACTTGCTCCAGATTTTCAACATACCACAGATCGGTTACTCCGCCACTGCTATGGATCTTAGTGACAAAAGTCACTTCAAGTATTTCCTGAGAGTTGTTCCGCCTGACCTCTTCCAGGCCCAGGCCCTAGTGGACATTGTTGTGCACTTTAACTGGACCTACATCTCAACTGTACATTCTGACGGTGAGTAAAAACTTTTAGATAGCTGTTACGTCATTTAGCCGTTCGCATCATCGTCATCACCTGTCGTCCATCATCATCAATACCTGTCGTCCATCATCATCATCACCTGTCGTCCATCATCATCATCACCTGTCGTCCATCATCATCATCACCTGTCGTCCATCATCATCATCACCTGTCGTCAACCACCACCACCACCATCAACATCATCTGTTGTCCCATCATCATCATCACCTGTCGTCCCATCATCATCATCACCTGTCGTCCATCATCATCATCACCTGTCGTCAACCACCACCACCACCATCATCTGTTGTCCCATCATCATCATCACCTGTCGTCCCATCATCATCATCACTGTCGTCCACCATCATCATCATCATCACCTGTCGTCCACCATCATCATCATCATCACCTGTCGTCCACCACCATCATCATCATCACCTGTCGTCCATCATCATCATCATCATCACCTGTCGTCCCATCTGGGGCATAGGCCGCAAACAAAATCTCTCCAGGCTTCCCGGTCTTGAGCCAGTCTCTCCAGCTACCCAAAGGCTGTGCCCACTCTTTTTGGTGTCTTCATACAGTTCCTAAATTCAGGAAACGTTTTTCCTAATCTTTAAAAGCGAAGGCGCCAAACACATTGGTTATCTAGATAAATATCCTGCATGTTTTCATGTTTGTTCAGTGGAATTTCATCTCCATGAAGATTTGTTGTACAAGTAACATTTTCTTGTGTACTCTTAATCATGGTGCTTCGGAGACACACTTGACGCGTGGTTGTATGTTGACATAGATTACCACATAATTATTATGTGCCCACATGGTGTTTCTTAACAAGTACAAAAAACCATTGATTTGCCGTGCTTGGCACCCACGCTTTTATTTTTGTAGTGATGAAAATTTGACAGGAAATGGTAGTTTGCAGTTTGTGCGAATAATTTATTTTGTCCCATTTAGTACATTGGAATAAAGGACCACTTTCGGAGTAAGTGGTACCAGGAGTGGGCTGACAACACAACAGCCAGAGGGGTATTCGCTAACATGCCCAGGCCAAGCCGTTCAGACCAGTGGTGGAACCTGAGTCGCAAACACCAGGGTTTGGTGACTCAGATGAGAACAGAACATTGCCCAACCAACTCTTACTTTCACAGGCTAGACCACAACAGGGACTCGAACTGCCGTCATTGCAGCCAAGCCCCTGAGACAGTCGAACACCTGGTGACGTCTTGCCCGGCGCTTGATATAGCCGGGGGGGTGAGGGAGGCGGGCGAGTCCCATGTGAAGACAATGTTGTATGGCAATGCTCAGCAGATGGAGCAGATTGCCCAGGTTCTAGCCAAGGCCTTAAGAGATTAGTCTCAGGCCTACAGAATATGTGTTTAGTTTAGTACATTGGAATAAAAGCGTGTTTTTAAAAATCCATTTTAACCCGTTATTTTAAAGGCTCTGTTACTTCCGCCATGAATTCAACTTCTGTAGTCTATGTTAAAGAAAGCCATAAATAGAATTATTCAAATGTGACGCTTGGAGGCGCACAGGGGCTGCCGATTATGGTTTAATATTTACTAGAGGGATAATATTCTACCGAGCTTTAGAAATACATACATTTGACTGATTTTTGTGGGATTTCTTTATCAAGTTTTTAATATCAAATAAAACACCAATCGCTTGGATTTATTTCCATCGTTAGGAACTGGCCCAGTCTTATTTTATAAGAATATTGCCATCGATAAAATGAGGTTGTCCCGTCTCTTTCATTGTCTATTATCAATAATCCAACTCTTAAGTTGCTCTGTGACGTGTGGATTAAACCACTACTATTGTTAAACACTTGACTAGTAGGGTGATTACAAAATTATTATTTTTATGAAACCACTTGCAATCGAGGAACTTTTATGTATAATTGAAGAATATAAATAGCATTTTTGATTTTTTTAAAAAAAACGTTCCCCCACCTTTTAGGAAGAAAAAAGTGAAAAATTATTTTTTTTAAAAAAAGGACATATTTTTAAAGCTTATTTCAAAAGAGTAATAGTAATAACTAAACAACTTTTATTAACAAATAAGATACAGAGCATTTAGTAGTCTGTACACAATGTACAAGAAATATTTTAAAAATATTTTTTCCTATGAACTTCTTATAAAAAAAATCAAGTTTTCTGGATAGGGCATGAAGTTCCTGCAACAGTTTTACAGCACGTTCAGCAATTTGGTTAGATCTGGAAATGTTAATTAATGACTCCTGTTCCTCCAACAGTTTTACAGCATGTTCAGCAATTTGGTTAGATCTGGGAATGTCAATTAATGACTCCTGTTCCTCCAACAGTTTTACAGCACGTTCACCAATTTGGTTAGATCTGGGAATGTCAATTAATGACTCCTGTTCCTCCAGCAGTTTTACAGCACGTTCAGCAATTTGGTTAGATCTGGGAATGTCAAATAATGACTCCTGTTCCTCCAACAGTTTTACAGCACGTTCAGCAATTTGGTTAGATCTGGGAATGTCAATTAATGACTCCTGTTCCTAAAACAGTTTTACAGCACGTTCAGCAATTTGGTTAGATCTGGGAATGTCAATTAATGACTCCTGTTCCTCCAACAGTTTTACAGCACGTTCAGCAATTTGGTTAGATCTGGGAATGTCAAATAATGACTCCTGTTCCTCCAACAGTTTTACAGCATGTTCAGCAATTTGGTTAGATCTGGGAATGTCAATTAATGACTCCTGTTCCTCCAACAGTTTTACAGCACGTTCAGCAATTTGGTTAGATCTGGGAATGTCAATTAATGACTCCTGTTCCTCCAACAGTTTTACAGCACGTTCAGCAATTTGGTTAGATCTGGGAATGTCAAATAATGACTCCTGTTCCTCCAACAGTTTTACAGCATGTTCAGCAATTTGGTTAGATCTGGGAATGTCATTTAATGACTCCTGTTCCTCCAACAGTTTTACAGCACGTTCAGCAATTTGGTTAGATCTGGGAATGTCAATTAATGACGCCTCGACTGACCGATGTGCCTGTAAACACTTAAGTGTCTTCTTGCATTTTATCTTGATGAATGAGGTAAACAGTTCATTGAAGGACTCTTTATTGTAGTGTTGCCAATGGAATCAAGCATTTGCACATTCGCAGCAGATGAAGTCGCATGCTGGAGCAAGGATGCTGCGCCACTCTGGTATCAGAAATAATGCTATAACAGCAGATAATACGTGAGTTCCATCTTACCTGGTATAAATTTGGCAGTTTTTTCCAGCTGATTCTAGGCCAACTTGAAGTTGTTTTGTAATGACGATAAGCCTGACATAGTTCATATAAGAACATGAAATCATCTCGCCATCCAGAGCTCTCGCTTGTGTTAACATCCTCTGTCGCAACGAGGGGGTAGTCAACCTGAAGAGAGGCTGTTAATTTGTCAATGAAGGAATAGTTGAGTTCTGGTTTGCTCGTTGGCTCTTGAATAAGAAAATGCATGACATGCTTCAGAAGAAGATCGAGTACATGGTGCTGACAGCGAATATATTGTGGCTTCTGAAAGCCTTTGCTCAAGACATCACCCTGTATGAGCTTTACAATCCCGTGCAAACGACCAGTATTTACTGCGGTAGTGTCGCAGATTATCATGCAAATATTTCCCCAACCATCGTATTCATCAATTAGTTGATGTGGTTCTTTGTGAATGGCCGTGACAGAACCACTCTTACATTTAAGAAGACCGAGTTTGATTTCAGTTGTCATATTTTTAAGCATAACTACTCGAACCTCTTCCCCTTGCACTCTTTTACCATCAAACTGGAGACAATAGGGATCTTTGCTTTGAAGTTTTTAAAACAATTTTGCTTTTCATTTTCTGTCCCTCAGAGATTACTCGTTTCAAGACACCCGCCTGACTTGGAATCGGCACATCATGACCATGTTCAGCAATGTTTGCAAGAACGTCATGTGCTTTATGTGTAGAAATGTTGTTTTTCAGTCCTAGTAAACCCGCTGTTGTAGTGCTTGCTCTTTGGTATTTCGGTTTGCATTCAGGAGTAGATGACGTGGAAGATGAGGTTGGCGACTCGGGTGAAGAAGCAGAGGTTTCAGAATCCAAAGATCTGAGACAGTTTTATGTGTTTGTGTGGGCTGCGATTGATAAGAGCTGGCTTGAGGTTGAGTTTTTGATAGTCGGATTCGTTTTCTTTGGTAGATTTATTCTAAAGGGGCTTGTTTGACCATTGAATAACCAATCTTTCCTCCACTCTTAACTTGCCTCTGGTAGAGTTCTTTATCCTCTGTGCTTTTCCAAACTCCATTGACGTTGGTAACATCAAATAAATGATAAAGCGTTGCAGTGAATTTATCAGACGGTTTCATTTTGTTTTTGTCATATAGATCAATCAGACTATTGAGTTTCTTTCTGATGAGTGCGCTGGATAATAGTGGAAAGTCTAGAATTTCCCTCCAGAGCAATTCTATATCCGTAATCATAATTTTGATTCAATCCAGTCACTGTTTCAGAAAAAGTGAAGTTTCCAAGAATTTGACGGTTTGTCGGCATCTGTGTGAGATTGGTTAGCTTTTCAACAGATGCAATTCTTGGATTCCTTTTCATTTTCTGTTTAGAAGATGAGGGTGCCTTGTTTATAAACAAATGGAAACAGCTGACTGGAATGTGTTTGAAAGCAGTCTAGAACGTCATACAAAAATTCAATGTGAAATTGAAATCAATAGTCAAACAGCGCTATGTGTGAACAAAAGAAAATGAAAAGGTGGGGGAACTTTTTTCAATTAAAAAAAAATTTAATGTTGCTACAGTTATCTGCATGCAATTGTTCCTCGAATGTAAAGGGTTTCAGGTTCGTTATAAAAAAAATGAAAATTGTAATCACCCTATTGATTAGTTTTTTTTTATTTTAAAAGAACCTGATCTAGTAAAAAAAGAAGGAATCAATGTGAGAGGTGGATTTAGATTACCAGAGGCGTCCCTGATATTTTGTTAATGATTATAAACCCCACCGCCATCAAATGAAATAAATTATATGCTGGTGACGTAAGAAGTGTGGGTGAAGGTAGGCCATCCAACTGTCACGTTTATTCGGAACGTTGGATTTAGCGTAAACGATGGAGTTATTTCTTTCACAAAAGGGGCAGCAACCCACCAGGAGGCACTAACCCGAGTTACACCACTTATGTACGTGGTTTTGTCATTTCAGATAAATTTGTATGGAATATTTCAATATAACCCCAAACCAATCCGTCCGTATTTTCAAAGTTTCTAGTCTGCTAGAAATTACCTGGCCAACAATGACAGTGGAGATACATAAACATCGTCTAAAGTTGCTTGACAAAATGTGCGGACAAGTAACACAACTGTATAGACACAATAGTAACTACAATCTTCTGGGAATTATATTTGGCCTGTTCGTTCATCACAACGTTACAGCCACACATACACATGTATTTATTTTTGGTGATGTCAATGACAGAATAATCTACTGCTTTCTAATAAAGCATGACACGAGTCTTTATATTGAAAGGGCATATTTTGTTCTGTTTTAGAACCGCTGTTTAAAAAAAAAGCTTAGCCTTTGGTATTTTACGGTAGGCATCCAAATTTGACCTTCCAATTGTTAACGCCCACATTTAGCCAACATTTGTTGAAATGAGTGAGTGTTTTTGTGAGTGTGTGTGGGACTAGAGACTTGACCCTTGACCCTTTCTCACGCTCAAAGTTCACATCGTCTTAGACCCCGCCCACCTGGAAAATGTGGCAGCAATTGTCCTTGCTAATTGCTAACACATATTGTGCAGTGGGTGGAACATGAATCTTATATTTTCAAACTTTAACTATTTCATAAATATAAATACTTATGTTAACTTTTGAGCTAAAAAGTCGAAAGACATAATGACTTTAATTAATCCAGTTGTTTGAGCTATGGAAATAAACCATAACTTTGTAATATTTACTTATTAGTTAGTTAACACTGCCAATATTAAATTGTTACAAAGCGTCAATATCAATTTCCGATCTAATTTAGCTAGATTTTTTAAAGAAATGTCCCATGCTTTAGTTTTAGCTCTGTCATTAGGTAACTGTAATGTTGTTGGTTAATTTTGAGATAAACTGACCTGCTGCCCATTAACTTAGTGAGAGTAATGGACCCTGAGGTTTCATCGAAAACATTTCCCGCTCCACCTAAAAAAATAAACTATGTTGACCAAATTATTAAGCATCTCAAGATATGGAAAAAAGCGTGGCGCCCAGGGCGTAACATCCCTTGTGCGCCACTCACCTGAAACTAGTCTGCTTTCGGATCACAAGCCATATCCTCTTACCAGAAGCTTATTGCATGTTTTTTCTGAGTCGAGTTCATTGTTGAGCCACTGTACTTGTTTAAGGTTAATAACTTGAGTTAATAACTTTGTTAAACAGACAGACAGACAGACAGGCAGGCAGGCAGGCAGGCAGGCAGACAGGCAGGTAGGCAGACAGACATATCCATCAAGATATTCTGTGATGACGTAGGTTACAAGTCACAACATCTGTTCAGTGAAAATCATTGGTTTCTACGTGGTGAGATTCACATGAACTTTTACATAATTATAGCAAATAAGATTTTACATTGTCCTTGAGCTGATATCGACTTTAGGGATATTTATAACTTGAACGTACATTTTCTGAAAGGCATCAAAACTATATAATTACATATAAGAAGATAACCTACTAAAACTAGTTTAAAAAATCAACAATTTTGGTCTGCTGAAAAATTCAGTGTAATCCTTCTAGGAACTGTAAGTTCTTTTATTTAAAAATATATGTTTTTGTTTGTGTTTACAAAGTAATTGAAAGAAATGGATTAAAATCTCTGTTAGATTTTAACACTGACTAACACTGAATTCCAAGGATCCTGAAAGCCATCATCGTTAAAAGTAGAACTCCACTCAGTGTCTGGGAAGAGTTCAAGGGATGGACGGCTAGTGGTCAACACGGACATCCTCAAGGTCGCTGGGGTTTAAATGAAATCAGGAGTTAACGTTGGGGAGACATGAACGCTGGCTAGAACGTCTGACCTTAGAGGGACCTGGACGATTTGAACATGACAGTGACGGTGATAGATCTCTAGTTAAAGCCTTAATCAGTGGTCTTACGACAAGGGGCGTAGACGTACCGGGACCTAGCGCACAGAACAGAGAAAGAGAGAGAGAGAGAGAGAGAGACAGAGAGAGAGCGAAAGAGAGAGAGACAGAGAGAGAGACAGAGAGAGACAGAGAGAGAGAGAGAGATAAAGAGAGAGAGAGATAAAGAGAGAGAGAAGAGAGATAAAGAGAGACAGAGAGAGAGAGAGAGAGAGAGAGAGAGAGAGAGAGAGAGAGAGAGAGAGAGAGAGAGAGAGAGAGAGAAGAAGAGCAGTAAAGAGAAATATCGTGTATTAGGATATTTTCCAGAGAATGATCACCGGAAGTCCACTTCCAAATTTCAGAAATTTGTCTGCATCATGTCTAAATGTTTATCTCAATTAATCTCCAAAACTTTTTCTGTAGCACAAGTCACAATTTATGCATGTTAATGATACACAAATGTAGTTAGACCAGAAACTATAAAGACCTGATGTTGATATTCTCTCCTGGACGCTGTCAATACACGGGTTGTTTGGAAGGGGAAAATAAACTTGTTCCATAAAGTGAAGAGCTCTTATGTTGACAAATGCAGTTGATTATTTGTAAAAACTTTTACAGTGGTGTCAATCCCAAGATGACATCAGTCTCGTGTGAGAACCCAATTTTGGTGGGGATCCCGTTGACAGTTGGTAGTTGAAGGTACTTTTGTTGACAGGAGATAGTTGAAGGTACTTTTGTTGACAGGCGGTAGTTGAAGGTACTTTTTTTGACAGGAGATAGTTGAAGATACTTTTGTTTACAGGTGGTAGTTGAGGGTACTTTTGTTGACAGGAGATAGTTGAAGATACTTTTCTTGACAGGTGGTAGTTGAAGATACTTTTCTTGACAGGTGGTAGTTGAAGATACTTTTGTTGACAGACGGTAGTTGAAGGTACTTTTGTTGACAGGAGATAGTTGAAGATACTTTTGTTGACAGGTGGTAGTTGAGGGTACTTTTGTTGGCAGGAGATAGTTGAAGATACTTTTGTTGACAGGTGGTAGTTGAAGATACTTTTGTTGACAGGCGGTAGTTGAAGGTACTTTTGTTGACAGGAGATAGTTGAAGATACTTTTGTTGACAGGTGGTAGTTGAAGATACTTTTGTTGACAGGCGGTAGTTGAAGGTACTTTAGTTGACAGGCGGTAGTTGATACTTTTGTTGACAGGTGGTAGTTGAAGATACTTTTGCTTTTGAAAAACGTAACTTTCGTCATGAATAAAGAGCTCTTCCTGTTCTTGACACTGAGCTGTACTGACTTCTTGGACATGTTCTTGGATGAGGGAAATGTGAATGTTAGAAAAATATATAATACTAGCTTACCCGCGGCGTAGCATACGCCGCTAATGATTTAGTGATGGGTGAAGACTTCCTGAAAGACACAGTTGTCAAAATGGGGTGGGTTTGGGCAAACGACTGTGAGTGAATGAAAAGAAGGAACTCTGGAGAGACCCGCGGCGTATCACCCGTAAAAAATGACGGAAGTGTTCAGCTGAAATCTATTTATTTTGATCAATACGAAATATTAAACTTTCTGAAATGTACACAACTATTTACATTGTTCCCTTTTTACAAAATTAAAATATCAGCGAAAACAATGACGTCATATAATTTTTTTTTACTGCACACATTTAATTTGCACACCTTTTGATGCATTGGTGCAGTAATTTGGTGCGCTACTTTCTAAAATTAGTATCTGTTGAACATACTTGCAGTTTGGTGTCTCGCAGGGTCCGACCACGAAGAGAATTATATATATAGATTACAAATGTACACCCGTCAAAAATGACGGAAGTTTTCAGCTGAAATCTATTTATTTTATAAAAAATGCACTTTTTAGGGCGCCTATGGCACCGACCTTTTTCAAAAGCCCAACTAACGTGTCTTTGTTTGATAAATACGAAATATATAACTGAAATGTACACAAAGTATTTTATGATAAGGGTGCGGGGCGCCTACGGCGCCCCGTTTTTTATGTTTGTTTTATAATTAACCATCATCAAATCCTCTTTTTACATTGATCCCTTTTCCAAAATTAAAATATGAGCGAAAACAATGACGCAATATAATATTTTTTTACAACGCATTTTTAATTTGCACACCTTTTGATGCATTGGTGCAGTAATTTGGTTTTCCCTGCTTTCTAAAATTAGTAGCATCAGGACAGACTGACTGACTTGCGTGACAATTGCAAATTATATAGTTTTATATTTCCAGATGTCTTGTTTATTCAGTGTAAACATATCTTGTTTCTATTTTTATTTTACATTTACTCAATGAATTAATTGTTTCTAGCGAAAAGAACTTAATATTATTAGCAAAGTGTTTAAAATTTACTAACACATATGACGGTTAAATTTTAAAAAACGATTAAAATACATCTGGCTGCTATTTCTCTGCCAAGAAGCAATCATTGTATCTAATGACAAAATACACAACATCAAGGCAGGCATTACTTTATGCCTTACGTTATACAACACCAAGACAGGCATTACTTTGTGCCTTATGTTATACAACACCAAGACAGGCATTACTTTGTGCCTAACGTTATACAATAACAAGACATGCATTACTTTGTGCCTTACGTTATACAATAACAAGACAGGCATTACTTTATGACTTACATTATACAACACCAAGACAGGCATTACTTTGTGCCTTACGTTATACAACATCAAGGCAGGCATTACTTTATGACTTACGTTATACGTTATAAAACATCAAGACAGGCATTACTTTATGCCTTACGTTACACAACATCAAGACAGGCATTACTTTGTGCCTTACGTTATACAACATCAAGACAGGCATTACTTTGGGCCTTACGTTATACAACATCAAGACAGGCATTACTTTGGGCCTTACGTTATACGTTATAAAACATCAAGACAGGCATTACTTTATGCCTTACGTTACACAACATCAAGACAGGCATTACTTTGTGCCTTACGTTATACAACATCAAGGCAGGCATTACTTTATGCCTTACGTTATACAACATCAAGACAGGCATTACTTTATGACTTACGTTATACAACATCAAGGCAGGCATTACTTTATGCCTTACGTTACACAACATCAAGACAGGCATTACTTTATGACTTACGTTATACAACATCAAGACAGGCATTAATTTGTGCCTTACGTTATACAACATCAAGACAGGCATTACTTTGTGACTTAAGTTATACAACATCAAGACAGGCATTACTTTGTGCCTTACGTTATACAACATCAAGACAGGCATTACTTTGTGCCTTACGTTATACAACATCAAGGCAGGCATTACTTTGTGGCTTACGTTATACAACATCAAGACAGGCATTACTTTGTGACTTAAGTTATACAACATCAAGACAGGCATTACTTTGTGCCTTACGTTATACAACATCAAGGCAGGCATTACTTTATGACTTACGTTATACAACATCAAGACAGGCATTACTTTATGCCTTACGTTATACAACATCAAGACAGGCATTACTTTATGCCTTACGTTAAAGATCATCAAGACAGGCATTACTTTGTGCCTTACGTTATACAACATCAAGGCAGGCATTACTTTATGCCTTACGTTAAAGATCATCAAGACAGGCATTACTTTATGTCTTATTTTATACAAAATCAAGACAGGCATTACCATATGCCTTACGTTATACAACATCAAGACAGGCATTACTTTATGTCTTATTTTATACAAAATCAAGACAGGCATTACTTTATGCCCTACGTTATACAACATCAAGGCAGTCATTACTTTGTTCCCTACGTTATACAACATCAAGGCAGTCATTACTTTGTGCCCTACGTTATACAACATCAAGGAAGGCACTACTTTATGCCTTACGTTATAAACCATTTGATTCACATATCTATTTGCGTTAATTCCATACGCCGACTTAAACTTTTTTTTCTTTGGGGAAATTTAATCAAGCTCTTGCTCTGGTATATTTCAGACCACTTCCATGTCGGATGAATGGTGCCGGCGGTATCCGCCTCTGAAACTCAGAGCCATTCAACAAGATTTTGCAATCTCGATGCCAGTGTGTGTGTGTGTGGGGGGGGGGTGGGGTCCTATGGGAGACTGACCGCCAATTTTTGTCCACAAATTGGTGTGCTATGATCCGTTGCTTTAACTACACATCATGCTTAATCGGCAGAGAAACGGAGCCCGGAAGATTGATTTCTTGGGATCGCCTAAATCTTACGCGATTTGGCGAATAGAGAATGACAAATCCAGTCCCGCAACCGCGGTGATAAGTAGGAGATAGAATTGGTGCACTTATAAACTTGGTTACAGCATTCGCAGTTGAGAAATATCGGTCAAGCTATTTCTGATGTTATAGGGTTCTTGTTAATCTCATTCCCCAACTTTTCGTTCATTCCAGAAACTTCCATTTTTGAATCATGTTTCCATTTCCTCTACATAACCTAGCCACACTTTGACGGCCTGACCGGTATACGTTTCAAGACCACTGTCCACTTTCTGTGTTGTCCTTCTCCAGGTTTCAAGACCACTGTCCACTTTTCTGTGTTATCCTTCTTCAGGTTTCAAGACCACTGTCCACTTTTCTGTGTTGTCCTTCTTCAGGTTTTCGCCTTCTCTTATGTTTGTATTCTGGTATTTATCCTTACCAACATTACTGCAGACATAGTCAGATCACAAAATTGAAAAAAAACTAATTATAAAATGTCAACGATATCATTGCAACGGAATGTTGAACCATTAACGTGAAAATAGTTTTTGTCATGTCATGAACTTTTCAAATTTCTATCACTATCCTATTGAACACAAATTTAATCTCCTAAACAGTCGATACTGTCACGTGTGATTAACCTGATTGGTGACGAAGAGGTCACGTGATGTAATAAGCGTGCGAAGAAAGGAGCCTTCCGATTGGCCGGAAAGGTTGGGCGAGACCGTTGTATATTGACTTCCGTCAAGGAAGGATGTAGTGTGTGTGTGCCTCAAGATTTCCACGTTGTATTAACTCAAATGATATTTCTATCTACATAGTATACATATTAAAGTTGTTTTGTATAAACAAGTTCTTCAGTGGATTATTGTGCACAAGATTATGTACTGTGAGAACGCCTACAAAAGAGTTACATATACATATAAAAAAGTAGTAACAGTTACAGATACAGCACTTGGCGTTGTTCGTCCAACATTAATGGTTTCTGTTGTGGGGCAACCAAAGTCAGAGCTAGCGGAGTAGAAAAATAGAATTAAATGACATTTCAATCAAACGAGATGAAAATCTAATAAAAGCCCTCCCCCCCACACGTGTATCATCATACTCTGGTGGATAAATAAATCTTAGATAAAAAATATTTTAATAAATTTATAAAATTAAAAAATACTATTTTGTCTCATACGAAGAAAACGCAATGAAATGAAAATAATAACTGAATGTGCTTTAGTAGCATAACGCATGTGGATGAGAAAATTGTTTGGTCTAATAATTTAAATGAATGTACTTGAATTTAATTTTATTTAAAATTTAATCTTAAAATTAATTTTCAGAACAGGTAGTCGTTGACACATGCGTTTTAAACGTAATTAAACAAGACTGTTGCTAGTTCATGTAAAAGGTCTATACTAGAAAATAGGTTTAGTAAAGTTCTTTTCAAAATATTTATTACTAAGTTAATAAAACGACTTTCATTGGCTCATTTAACTACAAAGAGAGCTCATATTTTTTTTAAAATTATTCTATTTAAGTTATTGTTTCGTTTAACCCATGGGTTCAAGCCTTTGTAAGGTTCATATTTGTTACGGAATCTTTTTTTTTCTTTTGACAGATATTGAAATGCTTACAAGATTACACGCATTATTTTATGTTTTTCCCCACTCACATGTTACCAGTAGTTACCACGATATACTAAATATGATGAGGGCTTGATTGAATGTAACAACTACACACAGATACATCCACAAACACATATTTAATGATATTCTTTTAAATCAAGACACATCTGTTGTGACACGTTAGATCTACTCGTTATACTGTAACGGAAATGTTTATTATGTTTGTTGGTACCACATCCATGCACTTCAATTTGCAACACATCGAAGGAAACAAGACGTTTTCCCCAGTTTTTGGCCTCGACAGTTTTTTTTTACATGGGAAACAACTTCAATAAAAATATGCATTATGGCTCCCCCTTAATCCATTTGTTCCGTCTCCGCACAAGGCTGGTAATAGAGAAGCTGATGTACACACACAAAAACAGAAAGAAAAAAAAAGAAAGATAACAAGGGCGGAAATAATGTTAACCAAAATGGAGTGGTCTCCCCCGCGCGTTATCAAAAGGATTTCACGGAAATTTTGTCACGGAAAATATATAAAAATGAATTTTTTGTAGGTAAAGGGATCATATATTTGCTAGAGCAATTTTTACCTGAAGGATAAGTATTGCGATTCAAAGATCATATCGTGATTCAAAGATCATTTCGTGATTCAAAGATCATTTTACGACACGAATATGATATCGCGATCCAAAGATCATATCATGATTGAAAGATCATATCGTGATTCGTGATTCAAATATCCTTTTACGACCCAAAGATCATCTCACGATCCAAAGATCATATTGGTGCGTCGTATGGCCGTTTATTAACTGAAAAGAACTTGGTACAAATATTTCTTGCCTCTGATGGTACACCTATTTCTTTCCTCTGATGGTACACCTATTTCTTGCCTCTGATGGTACACCTATTTCCTGCCTCTGATGGTACACCTATTTCTTGCCTCTGATGGTACACCTATTTCTTTCCTCTGATGGTATACCTATTTCTTGCCTCTGATGGTACACCTATTTCCTGCCTCTGATGGTACACTTATTTCTTGCCTCTGAAGGTACACCTATTTCTTTCCTCTGATGGTACACCTATTTCTTTCCTCTGATGGTACCTATTTCTTGCCTCTGATGGTACACCTATTTCTGCCTCTGATGGTACACCTTATTTCCTTTCCTCTGATGGTACTACCTATTTCTTGCCTCTGATGGTACATCCCTATTTCCTGCCTCTGATGGTACACTTATTTCTTGCCTCTGATGGTACACTTATTTCCTTGAGTCACTTTTCTTTCCTCTGATGGTACACCTATTTCTTGCCTCTGATTGTCTGACTTAAAAAGTTCATCTCATGAGAAATGAGAATTTTCAGCATAACCAAAGGTTTCATATCACCCCAGTTAGGTACATGAAACATTACTAAGTGGCCAAATAAATCTTTGTTGATTTTGGTCGTTTTCTTTATTTAAAAAAAAAGTCTTTTTCTCTCCTCACGGAGTAAGTTTAAGGGACAAACGTTTTATGTCCCCGCACCCCCTACATGGCATGTCCTTGTTATCCAACCCTAATGTCTTTAGGTCATTTTGAAAATACCACAAGTTCATTAGATGTATAATATTTTATTTTTCTATATAAAAAGGCATTTATGTTAATAGTAATAAATGTTCAATATAAAGGTCATAGGTCATTGATACAGTTAAAGGTCATAAGGCTTTGATACATTAAACTAGTTCAGAGCAAGAGACTTTTGGGACTAGATACATCACTAAAATGTGTTTGTGTGGAAGTTGGGTTATCACCAAGTAATATAAATTGAGTTATTTAAGGGTATAATTTTGTCTGATAGCTTAAGCCGATAGAAATTCACGCATCGTTGCCTACATCCAAGGTTATTTTTAGCCACATTTTCGGAAGTTTTTTTAGTGTATCCCAATCACCTAGATATTTCACAGCTGTTGGTAATTAATCTTTGTCATATTAGTGGCATTTGTTATTTAACAAGAACTGAAAAAATATTGCCTGATGACCTAATGACATCTTTAAAATATCGCCAGGTTCTTTAAAATGAAACGTCGTCTCTGAAATATCACTAGTTACTGTAAACTGAAATGACGTATATAAAATACTGCAAGTTACTGTAAAATGAAATGACGTCTTTGAAATAATGTCAGTTACTGTAAATTGATCTGACGTAATGCTGCCCTAATGATGCCCTAATGCTGCCTTAATGCTGCCCTAATGATGCCCTAATGATGCCCTAATGATGCCCTAATGCTGCCCTAATGATGCCCTAAAGATGCCCAAATGCTGCCCTAATGATTCCCTAATGATGCCCTAATGCTGCCCTAATGTTGCCCTAATGATGCCCTAATGATGCCCTAATGCTGCCCTAATGCTGCCCTAATGATGCCCTAATGATGCCCTAATGCTGCCCTAATGATGTCCTAATGATGCCCTAATGATGCCCTAATGATGCCCTAATGCTGCCCTAATGATGCCCAAATGAGGCCCTAATGATGCCCTAATGATGCCCAAATGATGCCCTAATGATGCCCTAATGATGCCCTAATCATCCCTGCTGCCAGCTAATCTGTAGCGCGATGTTCCATTTAGGTGTTAACTGGCCATCGACTCCACGAGTTTTGATGAGAAGAGTCGTAGTCTTAGACTCGAGAGTGCGATACCAGGATCGATACGTGAGTCATAGCGTCGATATCTTTACAATTTTAATCACTCATAATTACAATTTGAACAATTCATTAATGTGTCCTTATTAAAATAGAAAATACATTCTCCAATGAAATAAAAGCTTTCGCCAGTTAAAAGTGCAAATATTTAATTGACAGAAAATTTTCAACAGGTATGTATACATGCCGAGATTAAACATTTGTTATTTTTTATGCGTACATTGTTTCAAATTATAACATTTGAATAACAATCGCAAAATTTGACTCATTGAAGAATATATAACTCAGTAGCGTTCATTATGGAAAGAAAAGTTTCAAAAATAGTACTCTTTATCGGGAGAGTATTTGAATACAAAGATGTGTTTCAGTTAGCTGCTGTGTAAGATAGAGTACTTGAATACAAAGATGTGTTTCAGTTAGCTGCTGTGTAAGATAGAGTACTTGAATACAAAGATGTGTTTCAGTTAGCTGCTGTGTAAGATAGAGTACTTGAATACAAAGATGTGTTTCAGTTAGCTGCTGTGTAAGATAGAGTACTTGAATACAAAGATGTGTTTCAGTTAGCTGCTGTGTAAGATAGAGTACTTGAATACAAAGATGTGTTTCAGTTAGCTGCTGTGTAAGATAGAGTACTTGAATACAAAGATGTGTTTCAGTTAGCTGCTGTGTAAGATAGAGTACTTGAATACAAAGATGTGTTTCAGTTAGCTGCTTTGTAAGATAGAGTACTTGAATACAAAGATGTGTTTCAGTTAGCTGCTGTGTAAGATAGAGTACTTGAATACAAAGATGTGTTTCAGTTAGCTGCTGTGTAAGATAGAGTACTTGAATACAAAGATGTGTTTCAGTTAGCTGCTGTGTAAGATAGAGTACTTGAATACAAAGATGTGTTTCAGTTAGCTGCTGTGTAAGATAGAGTACTTGAATACAAAGATGTGTTTCAGTTAGCTGCTGTGTAAGATAGAGTACTTGAATACAAAGATGTGTTTCAGTTAGCTGCTGTGTAAGATAGAGTACTTGAATACAAAGATGTGTTTCAGTTAGCTGCTGTGTAAGATAGAGTACTTGAATACAAAGATGTGTTTCAGTTAGCTTCTGTGTAAGATCCAGATTTAACATTAAGTCCAGATATGATCTTTGATCCAAAATACAAATTCATGCCCTTCATGTCAATCATGCCCTTCCCTTCCCTCAACTAAAATTCAATGAATCAACTGCAGAATGATAGAGAGGGAAATAACGTAACCCAGGCTATAAACGGAAATACCGCATCATATGATACAAAGTACAATAACTATCAGCGGCAATTAGAAACGGGGGATAACTCAAGGACTCGTCTCACAACAGTAAGGAAGGTTTATTTTGTGCGGTGTACTTTACATCTAGTATCGAACTGGAACTATACCTTAGAAGTATCGAGTCCAGAAACCAAGATGACCGGTCACTAATGGGGAGGAGGGGTGAGGGCTAGGAGTGGGGGCTGGGCGGGGAGGGTTGCCAGTTAAATGGGCACATAAAATAACCACAAGGAATTAGGTCGGCCTGGAGAGACATCGCTCGGTGAAGTAATAGGTTTGTGTCCAACGGTCCAAGGCTTGAAATGTTGGATAAGGTACCTGGAGTGAGTGCGGGTGTGCTGGTGTGGCCAGGAGGGGGGAGGGGTAAAGACGGTGGCGCTACTGAGGATTGGTGAGTTTAAGACGCACAATGAGACCAGGAGACGGGAGGACTGAGGAGGGTGAAGGCTGTCTTCAAAGGGAGAGAATAGTTAACGTTTCGAATGTGGAGGTTGTATTAAAGAGAAGCTAAGAGACGCTCAATGTTTGCCCCAAACATCGCTTCAAGTGGTTGCAATGACAACAACAAAGCTAAAAAGTAATAATTTCAAGTTACAATTGTTTAAGTTCTTCACCTAGCTATGTGTCATTTACTAACCTTTCAAAGTTACAAATAAAAAAAAACAGATCAAATTCTGGGAATCATATGACTGGTTCCTGCTGGCTATTGGTGGTTTTTACCTGATCACGACTACGTTAATTGGACACGATGAGTCGACCTCATAGCCTGAAGTATCAGCTTACATTCTGACCGGGATTAATAAGCTGATTTTCAACAGAGTAGTCAAGATTTAAATGTCAGGTTTATAGTTTATTTATGTAGGGCCATATTTAAGAGAGACATAATGCCTATTCGATTAAATATGAGTTTTAATCTACATTTTGTATTAACTGATGATAGTTCTAAATTGCATTTGTTTTTACATTTGTAAATACTGGTGCTTAAATAATGAACAACTCAAGCTAACATATTTCTGTGAGAACTTGATTTTTTTTTCTTCTTGTTCTTTTTACGTCCGAAAATGTTTTAAGTTTGTTCCTCGAGCTTTGATTCGTTTATTTTTTAAATAATTTATATTAACTCGTGGCGTCTGCTTGATAGTTAGCCTAAAAAAATTTGGATATAATTTTAACCCACTTCCTCGTATGCTAGCGAGCTGAAATTTTGCAGACAGGCTCATGCCGACAATAAAAATGATCTATCGAAATTTCAGATCGATCGAATGTACTGCAATTAAATTAATGAATTTTTAGATTATCTCTATGTATTATGTTAATTTTGTGCTAGTGTGTCGCGATGCGTACTATATTAAACAACCTTTTAAATATTTTCCTGTCGCGCATGGCGGTGCGTATTATATTGAAGATACTTTTTAAAAGTATGTTCCCGAACTGCAAATGTTTAAGCTAATCTGTCGTGCGGTGCGCATTATATTTAATATGTTTTTATAACTCTTTTCCGGTGATCAAATGGAGCTGATTTTTTTTTACTGTAAATCTATTATATATGAGACATAACTAAAGTTTTTGATTTTTGGATAGTCGTGCGATGCGTATTATAATGAACATACTTTTAGTTACCGATATGTCTCGTAATTAAAGGATTTATAGTCAAAAACATTTTTATATGGGGTTTATAACTATTGTTATCTAAATTTATAGAAGGTCTTGCAGCTCTTTTAATTTCCAAACATTACTTATATCCACTTGTTCTTCTGATAAGTACATTTGGGCAAATTGTCATTAAAAATTTCATCGAACACATACAAGATAACTATTTTACCGAATCGAAAAAAATACTATTCTTATACTTAACACACCATGAATATTGAAAAAAAAACAGCACAAAAAACAACAACAAAAAAACCAAAAACAAACACTTAAACATAATTGAACTTTCAGAAAGAAAATGAAAATGCATAGACCAAATTATGTAGCCAACATTTAAATGGAGACCATTTTGTACTTGTGCTTTTATTCAGGTATCTACGGTGTACGGGGAATGGAGAAGTTTAAGGACATCGCCAAAGACCACGGGGTGTGCATCGCCCAATCAGAGAACATTGCCAGCTCGGCAGACGAGGCGTCATACGACAGGGTCCTGGACAGTCTGAGGAAGAGCTCCAACGCCACGGTGGTCGTCTGCTTCTGTGAGGGCAAGACGGTCAGGAACTTACTGCTGGCCACAAAACGGAAGGGCATGGAGGGGCAGTTCCTCATCATCGGCAGGTAAGCTGGACCCGGAGTCAGGGAAATCTAGTTACCGGCAGTAAAGTAATAAGTCCCAATGTAACTGTGAAGGGGTTATCAATAATTCGTACAAATTAGATTAATTGAAGATAAAATTTTGTCTGATAGCTTTAGCCGATAGAAATTCCCACATCGTTGCCACCATTCAAGTTTGTTTGTTTTATTTTGGTAACTTTAGGGTCTTATTTAGATAACATGTTATTTTATTTGCTAACATGAATGATAAATTTTGAATTAAATAATTGTAATATTTTTTATTTGTGCCTCTGTTTTGACCAAATTTACTCTAAAAAAGAAGAGTTCTGATACCTGCAAGCAAATATTTAATACAAGCCACACTATTCAAGTATTATATAGGTACCTAGTAGCTATGAACATTATCCACAGTTGTAAGTAGGGCACATGTAACTATAGGCGATTAACAATAGACCCGCTAATAAGTTGGTGAACATGTAGCACCCATAAGCAAGTAACTTTAGCCCCACTAATAAGATAATGCTCAGGTAGCGATTAGCTCCATGTAGTTTCCGAAAATGAATGGAGTCAGTTTGCTCCCCTTATTTCCAGTGACGGCTGGGGTAACCGTCCTGACGTCATCGAGGAGATCGAGGCCACGGCCGTTGGTGGCATCTCCATGGTGTTGTACTCCCCCAGGCTCACAGACTTCGACTCGCACTACACCAAGCTGACCCCCAAAAACCCCAACAACCCCTGGTTTACAGAATTCTGGGAGGCCAAATTCAACTGCACGCTGTCAGACAAGGGAAGTAATGCCAAGTTCACCCGCAGATGTAAAGGTAAGCCCAGTAAGTTGTGTCTGGTGACCTTAAATTGGCGTAACGTGCTCTAGGATTAGCTCCTTAACTTGTGAATTGTGGACAGACTGCAATACTTCCCTCAGACAAATATAGATGAAACCTTCTTCACTCAACGTGTGTCATAACTTCCGGACTCTCAATTTATCCCTTGAAATTTTCCACATCATTAATCATAATTTCACATTATCCATATACATATATCACAACATACTATTTTACATTATCCACGAGACATTGGATATCGATTGTATTATTCTTTTCTATTTTGTCTGCAATCGAAAACATTATTTCCTCAAAATAAACACAAGTCTTATCTAAATTATTAGCTGCCAAATAAACCAAATAGACACATCTTCTATAACAGTGTCCCTGTGACATCAGTCTTACCGTATTGGCGTTACACTTGCCTTCTCTACAATTGTTCGTGTTACAAGACCAAGACTGTAGCCATTCATCTCTTGTAAATCTGACTGCACCGAGCGATGTTTCACTATCTCCTGGCCCACACATTAGTAAACACAAACTTTGGGCCAAGTCCCACAACCCTGGACAGAAGTACGGCATTTGCAGCTCCTATTACCATAAATGGACCCCGTAGCCCGGCCGAGATTCAATCAATCGTTGCATTATCTTGTCCATCAATTACCTGGAACTCATGACCCTCTTATTTGATAGGCCTGATATTTACTCTGTGTGCAGGAGCGCCTTCTGACGTGTATGGGAATTTCCTTTTATTCCTCTCAACAGTGTCTTTACGGGAATCGTGTCTTTACCGGGGTAGCGTGTTTTGAGAATTGTGTTAACTATAAAAGTGCGTTTTGGAATAACGTGTTTAGAGGATAGCGTGTTTACAGGAAAAGAGTGTTTAGAGGATATTGTGTTACTGGAATAGAGTGTTTAGAGGATAGTGTGTTTACTGGAATAGAGTGTTTAGAGGATATTGTGTTTACTGGAATAGAGTGTTTAGAGGATATTGTGTTTACTGGAATAGAGTGTTTAGAGGATATTGTGTTTACTGGAATAGAGTGTTTAGAGGATAGTGTGTTTACTGGAATAGAGTGTTTAGAGGATATTGTGTTTACTGGAATAGAGTGTTTAGAGGATATTGTGTTTACTGGAATAGAGTGTTTAGAGGATAGTGTGTTTACTTGAATAGAGCGTTTAGAGGATATTGTGTTTACTGGAATAGAGTGTTTAGAGGATAGTGTGTTTACTGGAATAGAGTGTTTAGAGGATAGTGTGTTTACTTAAATAGAGTGTTTAGAGGATAGTGTGTATACTGGAATAGAGTGTTTAGAGGATAGTGTGTTTACTGGAATAGAGTGTTTAGAGGATAGTGTGTTTACTGGAATAGAGTGTTTAGAGGATAGTGTGTTTACTGGAATAGAGTGTTTATAGGATAGTGTGTTTACTGGAATAGAGTGTTTATAGGATAGTGTGTTTACTGGAATAGAGTGTTTAGAGGATAGTGTGTTTACTGGAATAGAGTATGTGCTTTAACATGTGTACATTGGAAGTGAATTTTAACTAACACTTGTGCTTACAACTATGGTGTTTTTTATATGTATTTATGCTGATAATTTCTTTATTTTGGGGATAATGTGATGTTATATATGGTAACAGTTAAAAAAAATAAAGATTCGAAATTTGCAATCATTAAATACAGCTTTGATAGTTCCTCAATATTATTTATAGCAGCCTTTTAGTTCATATTGTTTCTAGAAGTAATTTCATTTTAATTGCTGTACGTAAAATATATTTAAAGAATATGATGATTGCAAGCAGACATCTAAATGAGATCTTTTCGTTTTATGCTTCCTTTATTTACTCCCTTTGCAAAAGATCAAAGCTATAGATAGTCACAACAGACAAAATATCAAATGTTATTGTTACGCAGTAGAAAGTAATTGTTATTAGAAACTAAAAGTTTTTTTTTAATCACACAATTATACGAGAAGAAATTCAATCCATTTTAAACTATAACATAACCCGAAGGGTGGGGTAGTGGGGGTGGATATAAGTTTATTAGTAAATTTTGACTCCCACAGTGGCCTGACGGTTGATTCATTTCTTCTTCAATGCGTCTTTTTTTTTATACCTCCTTCATTTCAACCTGTCTCTTTATCACTCCAATAAACACACATAAGACCACGTCAATAACGAGGGATGGACGTGGCTATAGTTGAACCAAATGCTGATGCTGCTAGCTGAACAATGGCTGGCCAGGAGGGCGCCAACAAAAGGGGGAGTTGAGCTGGGGCGCGGTGGGGATGAGGGGTCAGTCTTTTTGTATATGTGTGTGTGTGTGTGTGTGTGTGTGTGGTTTTGTGTGTATGTGTGTGTTTGAGAGGAACTATTTTAGATCTTGTCAACTTTATTCCAAAATTTAAATTTTGGGCGAAGGATTAAAGGTTTAGAAAAAGGGAAAACGTGGAAAATAAGAAACAAAGGGGACAAATGTATACAAGTACATAGTGAGAAAGAGAGAGAGAGGGAGAGAAAGATAATAAGAGAGAGAAAGAGATAGATAGGTAGAGATAGAGGAAGAGAGAGAGGGAGATAGAGAGGGGGGAGAGATATATATAGACCTAGAGGGATAAGGAGATATAGAGAGAGGGAGATATAGAGAGAGATAGGTAGATGTATAGTGAGAGGGAGATGGAGATAGAGAGAGGGAGATATAGATAGATAGATAAATAGATAGATAGATAGATAGATAGATAGATAGATAGATAGATAGATAGATAGATAGATAGATACATAGATAGATAGATATATAGATAGATAGATACATAGATAGATAGATAAATAGATAGATAGAGACGAGGAAAAGAGAGAGTAAGGCGAGCGAGAGGTAGAGAAAGAAAGGGGGAGATAATAAACAGTTCAGCCTTAGGCGCAGGGTGGGAGGGGGTTGGTATTTGTGGGCGACCAGGAAATCAGACCGAGTTGGTCACTCCCATTCAGTACAGCGTAAATCTGTCAAATAACTTCTGATCAAATCTCTCACGGAGATGTCAACACATGTCAAATTTTAACACAAGAAAATAGCAAGAAAAGCGACTTGACTTTATTAAGAAAAAAAAGAAAGAAAAAAAAATGAAAAGAAACGTATTAAAGCCAGGATGGGTGGGAAGAAATAAAGTAGGAGCTGTTCGCAATAAAAGGAAATCAAGAGAGGATGCATGCAACGATAGAGAGGTAGAGATGAAAGGAGTGATAAATAATATCAGGAGAGGTACGTCCTGACAGTGATTGCTTCCCGACGACTCTTTTCAATTTGTGTGGAGGAAAAAGCTTACAATCATGAAGGAACTGGAGCGCCGGTTTTTAGCTTCCTACGTCAGCTCCTTCGTCAGCGGCAATAAGAGAGATCTCCCAGCTAGAAGATGGTTCCCTATTGAGCCAGGTTCACAACGCCGTCTAAAGCTAAGACTAAGCTGGCCGGCACATAATCTCGTCTCTAGTTTCATATTTCATCGGGATCTCTGAGAGTGGGAAAAAATCTGTAATAGAGAGTTGGGTTCTTGAATTGGGAAAGAAAAAAAAAGTAGAAAAAACAGATATTGCAGGAAATAAAATAAAAATACGGATGCAGGAAAATGATAAGGAAATCTTTTTGTTCCATTGTATTGTCTGGTTATTTGTTACATTTTATTGTATGATTTTTTGTTACATTTTATTTCCTGGTTTTTGTTACATTGTATGTCTGGTTCTTGTTACATTGTGCTGTATGGTTTTAGTTACAATGAAATGTTTGGTTTTTGTTTAACTGTAATTTCAGCTTTTCAGTTCTTTTGTTGTCTTTTTAAACAGAAAAGTTTTCAATAGACTTGTCGAACTAGAAACTCTATGTTTTGACTTGTTGAACTAGAAACTATATGTTTTGACTTGTTGAACTAGAAACTATATGTTTTGACTTGTTGAACTAGAAACTATATGTTTTGATCAGATCAGGGCTTACACAAATGCTATCGTAATCAATTACTGTGATATTACTGTGATATCTTCTTCTTCGTTCTCAATTTGAGTTTTGCGTGCCGACGAGTTTTGCGCCAATTGGCCCGTGGTCTCCGACTTCAGCCTGCTGTTTTTTCTGGATGTGCTTCCATAGCCTTTGGTCAGCCAAGACCATCTGCAAGGCAGCAGTTGAATTTGGCAAGTGGTGCAGCGTTCACATGCCACGGCTATAAGGGTTCCACGCATTACCCAGCCGCCTTTTATTTCCCTAACTATGTGTTAGGTACCCACTCGAAGCTGGGTGGACTCGGGGATGCCCTAGGCCCCGGGAACATATCCTTGGCTTCCTATGGATTCGAACCCGTGACCATCGGTACGCCAGTCGAGCACGCTGCCGCTCGACCACCGTATCATACTTTGATATGATATGAAAGATAATTTAATATTTATATGTATGTTATTTCTTTCATGTAAAGCGCTGTGAGCCCAGTTCTTTACTGGGATACAGCGCTATATAAATAATCAATTTATTTATTTATTATTATAAAAGACATAAGTCGCTCGGTAATCAGTCAATTTTTAAGTGAATAAGGGCTAGTAAAATAATTTGATCCACTCATCTACACGTTTGAGAAATTATCCGAGCAAACCATGGTTAAAATTTAGACTGACTTCAAATTAAAGATACGTTACTAATCTTATGTTTACTCCCCGACATTCGTACGATTAAAATAAGTAGCGTTTAGAAAATAAACAACTATTTGTTTTAGCTATTTACGGCCAAATGTCTCTGACTACTGAAACAAGTATGGAAATGCCTGCAAGTATTAAGGTTGGTCCCCACCTCCCAAATGCTCGCGAGCACTTGCCCAAGCATCACACGAACGCACAATTTTATTGGCGTATTTTATAATAACAATATGACGGGCGTAATTTGTCAACAAGTTAATAAAAAAAAATTCCTGTTTCTGTTCACCAACGTAATGATATCAGAATAAACACAAAATAAATCTTCTCAACATTTGACAAAACAGTCTATTAGCCAATGTATAATGAATCGTCATAGTCCAATTATTCTCTCCCCCCCCCCAGGTGATGAGAGTCTGGCTGGCTTCGAACCAGACTCTAAACTTGGATTCGTGGCTAACGCTGTGACCACGATGGCCAGGGCACTGCACAACATGCACCTGGATCTGTGCCCTGGGTTTCCTGGCCTGTGTCCGTCCATGGAGCCGGTCAACGGGAGCCTGTACCTCCAATACTTACTCAACGTTAGTTTTCAGAGCTACAGTGACCAGGAGGTACGCTTTGACTCAAAAGGTGACCCACCGGGAAGGTGAGTTGATGATCTTCAAACTTCATTTCATTGTTAAAACGTCTTCAAAACTCCATTACATCGTTAAACTTCTTCAAAACTCCATTCCTTTGTTAAAACGTCTTCAAAACTCCATTACATTGTTAAAAGTCTTCAAAACTCCATTACATTGTTAAAACGTCTTCAAAACTCCATTACATTGTTAAAACGTCTTCAAAACTCCATTACATTGTTAAAACGTCTTCAAAACTCCATTACATTGTTAAAACGTCTTCAAAACTCCATTACATTGTTAAAACGTCTTCAAAACTCCATTACATTGTTAAAACATCTTCAAAACTCCATTACATTGTTAAAACGTCTTCAAAACTCCATTACATTGTTAAAACATCTTCAAAACTCCATTACATTGTTAAAACGTCTTCAAAACTCCATTACATTGTTAAAACATCTTCAAAACTCCATTACATTGTTAAAACGTCTTCAAAACTCCATTACATTGTTAAAACGTCTTCAAAACTCCATTACATTGTTAAAACGTCTTCAAAACTCCATTACATTGTTAAAACATCTTCAAAACTCCATTACATTGTTTAAAACGTCTTCAAAACTCCATTACATTGTTAAAACGTCTTCAAAACTCCATTACATTGTTAAAACGTCGTCGTAATCCATTACATTGTTAAAACGTTTGAGAATTTGTTTTATCTGAAAGACTTTTAAGATTATTTCTACAATAAGAAAATTTAGATTTTGTTATAAATTTTCTTTGTAAACATTAAGATTATTGCTGCTGTTGTGTTTGAGTGATGCATTAACACGATGTCAGCGTTGATAACATTAACACGATGTCAGCGTTGATAACATCAACATGATGTCAGCGTTGATAACATTAACACGATGTCAGCGTTGATAACATCAACATGATGTCAGCGTTGATAACTGATAACTAAATCTAGCAGTTTCATTATTTCATGGGGATTTGGAGGAGGTCAGATAGAGTAGTCTTAGGAATAGGCATCCTTCCGTCTCGAGAGACGATGGTGCATCACTGTTAAGTTAGGTTGCATTTCCTAGAGGGGCTGTGCAGTCCTATCCTTGAGTGACAGTCTTTACCACAGTTTTATTTCCACACGAGTTCTGTGCTTCCAAATGTTTTGACCTTTCTCCTAGCTCTTTTGTCAGTATCCTCATTGATCCTTCGCTGCTCGTCTACTATGACGCCTTCTTTGACAACTGTGCGTTGATCTGTAAGAGTAGTCTTAAACCAGTGATAATAATGGATAGAATTTACATTGGACAATAATTTACAGATCCTACCCTAATTTACATTGGACAATAACTCATAGGTCCTACCCTAATTTACATTGGACAATAACTCATAGGTCCTACCCTAATTTACATTGGACAATAACTCATAGGTCCTACCCTAATTTACATCGGACAATAACTCATAGGTCCTACCTTAATTTACATTGGACAATAATTCATAGGTCCTACCCTAATCTACATAGGACAATAATTCATAGGTCCTACTCTAATTTACATCGGACAATAATTCATAGGTCCTACCCTAATTTACATCGGACAATAATTCATAGGTCCTACCCTAATTTACATCGGACAATAATTCATAGGTCCTACCCTAATTTACTTTGGACACACATGGATAGGTCCTTTTAGAATTTACTGACTTAAACTTGGTTAGGATCTTCAAGAATGAACTGTAGATAATAATGAACAGGACTCACCAAAACTTACCTTCAAGTGCAAACATTCTGCACAATTAAATATTTATTTAAAATTTGTTTATCTAATATACCTAAGCCTAAAAAATGCAACCGAGAGAACTATCACCTTTCTTTATAAACTTCAACTCAAATTTAGTTTACTAGATTGCTCTGGGTTGGTTATAATGACATCCCCCAATGAAGAATTTGAGAATGCACGTTTGCTATACAATCATGTCTGCTAACCACAACTCTTTAATTGAGACGTTCAAATGTAGGATACTAACTCCAAAGTCAAAGTATTTATAATTGTCATGTAATATTTAAGTTGATTCACTTTTACTCAAAATACAAGAAGATCAGAATAGTTTTAGCAGACAAAAGTAACAGATTTCCTAAACTTTCCTTCGTTTTTAAATGTTAATAATCTTTAACTTTCTGTTTGTGAATGTCACGTGGAATGAAAAAGGTAGAGAGAAAACCTAATTCCAGAAAGATTAATCCTATCCAGAGGTGATTCATTAATGCTCTAGTGAATGGCCTGAACACAGAGGCAAGATATTGATTTATGAAGTGGAACTCGACGGAGAACCATTTCACCAACAAAACTTGCAAGTTCCTTGGAATATTTTTGAAGTTCATATAACAGAAACTTGTCATTTTCATCGCGATATATATATTGTTCAAGAATCTAACATGCGTGTAGAACGTATTGTCTGTTAGTGTGCATCATACGTGTTTATCCCACGTGACTTTTGGGGAAGTCTGGAAATATTCCTTGAATCTAATGATGAGGTTATTGGCCTTGACGGGTAACTCTGCTCAGCAGATTTCTACGTCATTTCCGTTTAGTTCAAATAAATTCAAAGAGAGGGTTCGTGGAGTGGTAGCGTATATTTGTTAAGTTTTGGTCACAGCATCAACCAAACTCGACCACACATTACAAGTCGTAATTTCAGTCGTAATTGTTCTAGTCTAATATGTTTAACATTTTATTTATTCATCACTTCTTTGAAACACCTAGATCCTTCTGCATTCTAAATAAGTTAATAAGTGGGGAATACAATTTTTTGTAATGCACTCTTTGTGGGTATAACATTTCACTCTAGGGGAGACACTTCATAGTCGCCAAAGATAGAAGAAACCATATTCTTTACCAGCTCCAAATATCTTTTAATTTCGAAACTCTTTGAATTTTTAATGATATTTATTCCCTTAGTCGCGACTCTAAGTAACTTATTCTTTGGAGCAACACTCCCCCTTTTTTGAATAAATCATATTATTGGTGGATTCTAATTTCATCTCTTTTTCTTTAGCGCAAAGCGTTAAAACAAAGCGTTGAGGAAAAAACCCTCAAAAATTTAATCCGAAAAGATCAGCGAAGAGGATGAGAGAGGTGTTAAATGAGTGTGTGAGTTTACTCTTACAGAAAAGCCCAGACAAGGCCGTCAAGAGCCATATATGGCTTTCTTGTGGCCCAGGTCTAACGCAGTGATTAGATCATGGCAAGCCACGTTGGAAAATGTGTGGACAGAGTATGAAAGCCGGCCAGCCACCCAAATTATATTTCGTTGTCTTGAGATGGGGATTCGCTAGAAATTCTGGAGTAAGGAGATGAATGGTGTACTATTAGGGTCTTTAAAAGTTTGAATTAAATTTTTAAAAACAAAGAACCGTTAAATAATAAGTTTAAAGGATTGAGTAAAATTATATCAGTGGTGATGTCAATGTGCGCAATCTGCAAGGTTTTAGTAACTCACTTAAAGCCATTGACAGTACCATGGCAACCAGCGCCATCTGCTGGGAAGTGTCATGTATCATTCAGCCTAATTCATTCCCGATGTGCTAGTCTCTCTGCCATTTCTCGCTCTCAATTCAACTGGTGTTTCAGGGGACAGGCTGCAATGCCGGCAGTTTGAGTCCCTGTTGTGTTGAGCAGGTTAAATTTTGAGGTGGTAGGACAACTGTCGCTTTTATTTGAGTTCTGAGACTCTGATATTGGCGACTAAGTTGACTTGGCAGGGGGGTGTAAGCGGGTACCCGTCACACTCGTTTTTTTAGAACAGAAAATAAGAAATGATATTCTTTGTAAATACAAATCTATGTGTAAAGCTATTGTTTAAAACCTAGGCAATCATGGGTAATACAAATCTATATCTGAGTGGCTTTTGTCGAAACACACGATAATCTTTGGTAAAACAGATCTGTGCAGCTTTTTTTTTAAACACAACATAATATGTGGTAATATAGGTAACGTTTGATAAGACGGGTTTTAAAAAAAATATTATTTTTTTAAATTTTTTATAAACCCTTAAGTTTGACTCCTAATGTTTAAAAACAATATGACACACAGGAACATACGCAATGAAATCACCCCTTCATCATTTATAATTAAAACTATTTTACTCTAGAAAACCTTGAAGCTAGGTCTAATTGTGAGTCCTATTAAGTAGGTTTCTTGCACTAATTTTCTTTCTGCCAAATAACATTGGTAGCTGAGAGGCTCATGCATCTCTAACAATGTTGTGTACCGAGATTGGTTAAATATTGGCCATAGCAGTGTATAAGTCAATGTGTATAGAGTATGTGTAGACACATATACCATTGTATAAGTCTATGTATATAGAGTATGTGTAGACGCATTTATCAGTTAGTTTCAATTAAACTTAGAGATTGATCAAGAGAATTAGATGAGATGTGAATTTTGGTAACATCTCAAGCGAATTTCCAATCTTTAAGTTCAAATATAAAAATAGCGCCAGAAATAAATTTGATGGATAAAACAGATTACAGGTTAACTGAAAATTGGCATCCAGCCATTAAGTGTGAGATTACATCAGCTGGGGACGTGGTGTTACAGCGTGAGCAACAGGCGCAGTGTGTTGTATATGTAAGGATGGTACCACGAGAGCAACAGGCCCAGTATGTTGTATATGTAAGGATGGTACCACGAGAGCAACAGGCGCAGTATGTTGTATATGTAAGGATGGTACCACGTGAGCAACAGGCGCAGTATGTTGTATATGTAAGGATGGTACCACGTGAGCAACAGGCGCAGTATGTTGTATATGTAAGGATGGTACCACGAGAGCAACATGCGCAGTATGTTGTATATGTAAGGATGGTACCACGTGAGTAACAGACGCAGTGTGTTGTATATGTAAGGATGGTACCACGTGAGCAACAGGCCCAGTATGTTGTATATGTAAGGATGGTACAATGTGAGCAACAGGCCCAGTATGTTGTATATGTAAGGATGGTACAATGTGAGCAACAGGCCCAGTATGTTGTATATGTAAGGATGGTACCACGAGAGCAACAGGCGCAGTATGTTGTATATGTAAGGATGGTACAATGTGAGCAACAGGCCCAGTATGTTGTATATGTAAGGATGGTACCACGAGAGCAACATGCGCAGTATGTTGTATATGTAAGGATGGTACCACGTGAGCAACAGGCCCAGTATGTTGTATATGTAAGGATGGTACAATGAAGGAGAGAAACTCAACGACTCGGGGCCATAGGCAGAAACAATGTTTATATCCGCGAAGTCCGACTTTGCCTCACTTGTTGTTCTAGCTTTCCTGGTCAGCTGTGTTTTAACTGAACACAATTTGGAGACCACATCAACGTTAATCTCACAGGTCGGGAGCTGGTCATTTGAGAAAATGAAACGGAATGAGGAGAATAAATAGGTGGTGGGGGGAATCAAAAGTCGAACTCCCTAATCTGATGAGGTCCAACAAAATTGATTCGCCGAAGTTAGTGGACGTGTTATTTTTTTTTACTCATGTGACGCTTGGAGGTGTAAGGGAACAAATTATCATACAAATTAGAGATTCGATGATACACAGATGACCCGTAATTCTCAGTGTTTTGTACACATATGACCAGTGCATCTCAGTGTTTGGTACACAGATGACCAGTACATCTCAGTGTTTGGTACACAGATGACCAGTACATCTCAGTGTTTGGTACGCAGATGACCAGTACATCTCAGTGTTTGGTACACAGATGCCACTGAGTGATAACAAATAAACCATAACAATTTATCAATTTGATGGCGCATTCATCTAATTAGTATCATATATCTATTGTTTATTTGACGCTTTACGTTTTCCTTAAGCTCACCATAGAATGAATGGTCTGATGGAAAGAGATTGGTTGAAAAGATGAGCCAAAGAATTGATCAAATGAAGATAACTACATTAGAGATAGTACTTCCGAGACATGTCTAAAAAATCATTTAAATGCCAACTTCCTGCACAAAGAAAGATTTTTTAAGAAGGTCGCTAAAATCACCTTAATTGCCCCGGTCTACTTAAAATATCTTTTTTTATTTTTGTGTTTAAGAAAGATTTCGAAATTTTGAAAACTGAAAAGATGTGGCAGCTGTCGTTTTCACATTAGCAACGACATTAGTCACATTACTATAATTACATTGTCACATTTCGGTCATTAAACTGTTTATCACTTTACTATCATTACACTGTCACAGTACTATCATTGCATTGTTTTTCATGTTAATATCATTACATTTTTTGTAACCATATCAGCAACATCCAACATATGTGTATAGATTCAGATTTTAAAAAAGGAATTCTTCCGATTCGATTTTAATTCCTTCCATGTAAAAACGTTAGAAAGTTTGTTGAAGTTTGACGCAATCACTTGGATGCTACACTCATATTTCAACATTTATTTAGAAAATTTATTTTAGAATTAGCGGTGTACTTCAATTTTACTTTTATCATTCCTTTTATCTGATTTTTTCGCCAGGCAATGGCACACAATATTAATGTGTTGTTTAATAGAAAAAAAACGTTGTATATTTGCCTTAAAGATTGTATCTTTCTGAGTCAGTGTTTTTCATTTATTGCAAAAAGCTTAAAAGAATTTTATCCAATGTCTTTAATATAACTTCAGGCTATATGGGGCTATGTAAAAGCATTTTATGTTGAGCGCCGCCATGTGGTGCTGAAATATTTAAATAAGATTTTTTTGTCTTGATTAAAAAAGAGTGTAAAGAAAATAAATGTGAAACAAGCAACGAATAAAAAAATTTAGCGATGGAGTTTACGATCAAACAGTTATTTGACAAGACTTATTACACTATTTGAAATACTGATTGAAAATAAAAATATAATTAAAATAATGTTCTCGAATAAATGTTATCCAGGAAGAGGACAATCTACATTAAAACTAAAAGGAGTCTCACAATAAGAATGTCATACATATAGCACATATAGCACATATATCACATATAGCACACATGGCACATATAGCACACATAGCACATATAGCACATATATAACATATAGCACATATAGCACATATAGCACATATAGCCCATATAGCACATATAGCACATATAGCACATAAAGCACATAAAGCACATATGGCACATATATCACCTAGAGCACCTAGAGCACCTATAGCACCAAGAGCACATATAGCACCTATAGCACACATGGCACATATAGCACACATAGCACATATAGCACATATAGCACACATAGCACATATAGCCCATATAGCACATATAGCACATAAAGCACATAAAGCACATATGGCACATATAACACATAGAGCACGTATAGCACATATTGCACATATAGCACACACTGCACTAGGCACGTAAATTTACCCCACACAGAAATGATATAGGTTTACACTTTACACACCGTGTTGCAGACTAGATCCAAACACATCCTTTTGTCTTATAACTGTCTGCTTGAACCAGATAATCTAGATTCAAGCGACCAAATAATAACCAAATTGTTAGCTATTAAAAGGTTCGATAAGAATCACTTGAACAGCCAGGACACTGCGATTGGTCACATTGAGATGATGTTTGAAATATTAACTACGTCGTAACCGTTTGTATGTTTGTATGTTTGTATGTGCCAAATACTGTAGTGAACGGTCTAGCGACAGGCTGACCCATGATTAGATACGTAATTTATTAGTTACACCTCTAACTGGACTATTGACGTAATTCATAGTTACACAACTAACTGGAGTATTAGCGTAATTTATAGTTACAAAACTAACTGGAGTATTAACGTAATTCATAGTTAACTGGAATAGACTAGTAATAAATAAATAATCTAATAAATATTTGAGTTTTGCTTTAAAAAACAATTCAATGCGACTCCTATGTTTGATGTTAGGGGCCGTCCATAAATGACGTCAGGCACATAAGGGGGGAGGGGGGTCACACTTTTGTGAGGATGCGTGACGAGGGGGAGGGAGGGGGGGGTTGAAGAAATGTGACATCAAAAGGGTAACTATAAATAAAACTTCCACTGAAATATTTGGTCGCTTACAATAAATTTATTTAATGATTTTTATTTTTAAAAATTAAAAAAAAATATTTAAAATTAAATTTTTTATTTTTATTTTTAAATATCAGTGCTTCTCAATGTGCCGGTCGGTAGGCCATCAGACGCTGGTTGGCGTAAGCTATCAAGACACGAAAATTAAATCTAATTATAATCCTTAAGTTTGAGAATCCACAAGATAACATATGAAATTGTTACACTGCGTTGTTTGATGTTGACATCAACGCATTTGTGATGTAACCGCAGCTCCGTTAGGTTCTCTCATGGCAGGAGTCGTCGATTTTTTTTGCCAAAATATACACGTTTATGTGTGCGTTACCCCCCCCCACCCCCAGACTTTAGGTCCTGCTCACATGACTCGGGGATTTGGGGTAGCGTCGTTAGCGAAAATGCTACTGATGAGTTTTAAAAGCATGAGTTTTAAAAGTGTCTAAAAATGATCAGAATAGGATTATGTGTAGATATTTTCAGTCAAAACCACACGGAATATCCTTTTTCTTTAAAAGGGGAGGGGGGAGGGAATCTTTTTGATAAAATGAAAAACGTTTTAAGTTTTATATAATTGTTCGATTGATTTTTGGTCAAACGCCCCTGGCCATTCTAGTATTCTAGATCAGTGCTTCTCAAAAGTGGTGGTCTGCGGACCGGGGCCTGTCCTTGGACCATCCGCTGCCGGTCCGCAGATGTTCTCAAAAAAAGGACCGAAAAAAATGTCAGTGCAGGGAAAATAGTGCACCGGTCCCTGGTGCAATGGAAAAATTTCCTGCCGGTCCGCCATACTAAAAAGTTTGAGAAGCACTGTTCTAGATATAATGGTAAATGAGCCCATTTAAAATTAGTCAACTATTCATTAACTTTATTGAATACATCAAATTCTTGACATCGCAATTCGAGAGGAGTACAAAACAACTTTTCTTCTTAGCTCAGTTTTTAAGGCATTAATTTTAAATATCACAGAAAGGCTACTTGATACAGACAAGTCATGTGGATTAAGATTATTGTCACTCGTGTCAATATAAATGAAAGTAGGGTAGATTTAGGTGTCTTCGTATAGTACGTAGGTAAGAAATCTACATATTTGTCAAATTTTTAAAAAAATGCATTTTCGGGAAGGAACCGGTTCAATAATGGGCATATGTTCCAAGCGTACACGTACACATGACGTATTTTAATATATCTAGTGGATTGTAGTGGATGTTATATGTCCCAAATGAGTCTGCATTACCCCCAAGAATTCCGTTTTTGACCCCAGATGAGGTTATTTACTTCTGTTCGCCGACCTCTTTCTTACGGGATGCCGGTCAGTTAAATGAGGGATTTTTAAAAAATAAATTTTAAAAATGTTATTTTAAATAAAAAATTTTTCTAAATAAAGACCGTTAACCGTGATGATTAATAGTCAATGTTTAATTTGTATGTATTAAAATAAAATATAATCTAAGGATGTTTACACAGTTCGTTTTCTGTAGGCCGGTTAAACGTTTTAAAAAAATGCTTCACGCGGGTTACGATATTACAATGTAGATCTTCACTAAATAAATAATAAATACTTAAATGACAATAAAAGTGATTTGAAAAATACTTATTTTCAAATAGAAAATAAAGTGGGTTTTTTTTTGGGGGGGTCAAAGATTTGTGACGTATTTTTAGAGGGGGGGGTGTCTAAGTTTTTGTGACGACGCGTGACGAGGGGGGGAGGGGGTATAAAATCGGCAAAAATCGCGTGACGTCATTTATGGATGGCCCCTTAGAATAAAAGACAGTTAAAATGCTCAATGGTCATTTTCCATGAAATCATAGGATAGTTATTGAATAATATGGTTTTAAATAACATTAGGGAATAATTTATAATATAACATCACTGTCACCTATTAGATGTTGCTATGTTTGGTGAAGCATGAAAATGTTTCTGTCGTTGTTCCTTGTTAGTTAATGTGTTGATGTGGACTCGTGTGGAATAATGTGGTGGGGTGAAAAGTGGTGTGGAGTCGTGTGGAATAATGTGGTGGGGTGAAAAGTGGTGTGGTGGGGTGTGGAGGGTGTAAAGTGGTGTGGTGGGGTGTGGAGGGTGTAAAGTGGTGTGGTGGGGTGGGGAGGGTGTAAAGTGGTGTTGTGGGGTGTGGAGGGTGTAAAGTGGTGTTGTGGGGTGTGGAGGGTGTAAAGTGGTGTTGTGGGGTGTGGAGGGTGTAAAGTGGTGTTGTGGGGTGTGGAGGGTGTAAAGTGGTATTGTGGGGTGTGGAGGGTGTAAAGTGGTGTGTGGGGTGTGGAGGGTGTAAAGTGGTGTTGTGGGGTGCGGAGGGTGTAAAGTGGTGTGGTGGGGTGTGGAGGGTGTAAAGTGGTGTGGTGGGGTGTGGAGGGGTTGAAAGTGGTGTGGTGGGGTGTGGAGGGTGTAAAGTGGTGTTGTGGGGGGTGGAGGGTGTAAAGTGGTGTTGTGGGGTGTGGAGGGTGTAAAGTGGTGTGGTGGGGTGTGGAGGGGTTGAAAGTGGTGTGGTGGGCTGTGGAGGGTGTAAAGTGGTGTGGTGGGGTGTGGAGGGTGTAAATTGGTGTGTGGGTGTGGAGGGGTGAAAGTGGTGTGGGGGGTGTGGAGGGTGTAAAGTGGTGTGGTGGGGTGTGGAGGGTGTAAATTTGTGTGGTGGGGTGTGGAGGGTGTAAAGTTGTGTGGTGGGGTGTGGAGGGTGTAAAGTGGTGTTGTGGGGTGTGGAGGGTGTAAAGTGGTGTTGTGGGGAGTGGAGGGTGTAAAGTGGTGTGGACTCGTATGGTGGACACAGAGAATTACTCTGAACAATTGACATCAAGAATTCCACTCTCACCGCTCCCCTAGCTGGCAGACGTGTAGATGACCGATCACGTTCCCAGGCCATTGGATGGACGTGAGTTGAACCAAACGTCCCGGTGGTGTTCATTCACCACAACCCTGACCTCCGTGTCACGTGCTGGGAGAACACTCTACTAGCCAGACGTCCGAGCCTTTCGTCCCAATACCCTTCACCTAATCTCAAGTAACGCTCTCAGCACCCATCGTAAATAAGAATTGTAGGCTGCATTTTACTAGGACTTTATAAAGTCATTGATATATATATATATAGTTGTGTTGTGGTTGTGCGTGTGTGTGTGTGTGTGTGTGTGTGTGTGTGTGTGTGTGTGTGTGTGTGTGTGTGTGTGCAACTATTTCATGATAAATAAACACTCCATACATTCCTTACATATATTCTTAGACTAGGATCAAATGAAATAAATGAAAGTCTTAAATAAGATCTCTAAAGCAATGCAATTTCAAAACATAAAAGTGTTTAAAAACATTCAAATCTGTGTTTTGAACACAATGGAAATCTTGTGTTAGGTAAGCAGGCATAAAATAGAAAAGTGTTAATTATGAAACAAAAAACACCAACTTTCTTCGTCTTTGATTTACACGGAGAAAATTAAATATATTAATATTTGCCTACACATAATCTATTTTCTTGTGTCATTTAAATAATATCTTTTATTCCGACCGTATTGAACAGATTCACGATTTTATCAAGATAACTAGGTACAATATTAATAACTAGGTACAATATTAATAAATATGTACAATATTAGTAACTATGTACAATATTAATAACTATGTACAATATTAATAACTATGTAATAAACTATGTACAATATTAATAGCTATGTACAATATTAATAACTATGTAATAAACTATGTACAATATTAATAACTAGGTACAATATTAATACCTAGGTACAATATTAATGACTATGTACAATATTAATAACTATGTACAATATGTTAATAGTGTTATAGTTATAATGTTACTAGTGTTATAGTCATAATGTTATATGTGTTATAGTTATAATGTTAATAGTGTTATAGTTATAATGTTAATAGTGTTATAGTTATAATGTTAATAGTGTTATAGTCATAATGTTAATTGTGTTATAGTTATAATGTTAATAGTGTTATAGTTATAATGTTAATAGTGTTATAGTCATAATGTTAATTGTGTTATAGTTATAATGTTAATAGTGTTATAGTTATAATGTTAATAGTGTTATAGTTATAATGTTAATAGTGTTATAGTCATAATGTTAATAGTGTTATAGTTATAATGTTACTAGTGTTTTAGTTATAATGTTAATAGTGTTATAGTTATAATGTTAAAAGTGTTATAGTCTTAATAATAATAATATTTAATATTTATTTACAACAACGTAGATTAAAATTGGCTGCCAAACTCTTATCGACTGTTAGAAATGTTGGAATTGTATTTAAAACTTCGCGATCAAAAAAACAACACACAACAAACGATCCGTTACCGCAAAGAACATTACATTTCAATCACAGCCAGTAAGTTTCAAATTCCAGTAGGCTGGCTGCAGCTCTCACACAAGATGGGGGAACGCACGGAAAATATAGATGGACGGGGGACGGTAAGGGGTGGGGGTGGGGCACGATCCAACCTCTTCTCCCCCTCCCCCCCCCCGATTCAAATTGAGAGATTAGTAGATGGCTTGACGACACAAGGGGTTGCTAATGTACGGCACATGGGCGATACAATATCGATTGGATGGGAGGGGTGCACATGGGCGGCACAATATCGATTGGATGGGAGGGGTGCACATGGGCGATACAACATCGATTAGATGGGAGGGGTGCACATGGGCGATACAACATCGATTAGATGGGAGGGGTGCACATGGGCGGCACAATATCGATTGTATGCGAGGGGTGCACATGGGCGATACAACATCGATTAGATGGGAGGGGTGCACATGGGCGGCACAATATCGATTGGATGCGAGGGGTGCACATGGGCGATACAACATCGATTGGATGGGAGGGGTGCACATAGGCGATACAACATCGATTAGATGGGAGGGGTGCACATGGGCGGCACAATATCGATTGGATGTGAGGGGTGCACATGGGCGATACAACATCGATTGGATGGGAGGGGTGCACATGGGCGATACAACATCGATTAGATGGGAGGGGTGCACATGGGCGGCACAATATCGATTGGATGGGAGGGGTGCACATGGGCGATACAATATCGATTGGATGGGGGGATGCACATGGGCGGCACAATATCAATTGGATGCGAGGGGTGCAGGGTTGGGAAATAGGTTGCACACTATTGACAAGACAGGAGGAGTTATGGGTTGTAACATGTGCGGGGTGAGTGGTCGACTGAGGACAAGGGAAAGCCAGCAGGATAGACACTATTTCATCATTAAGTAAATTAAACGTTTTTGTATGGTCTTAAAATGATAGGATAGTACAGGCTGCTAGATATAAGGAAGAGTGGCGTAGCTAGAGGAGAGGTATGTTAGGATAGTACAGGCTGCTAGATATAAGGAAGAGTGGCGTAGCTAGAGGAGAGGTATGTTAGGATAATACAGGCTGCTAGATATAAGGAAGAGTGGCGTAGCTAGAGGAGAGGTATGTTAGGATAGTACAGGCTGCTAGATATAAGGAAGAGTGGCGTAGCTAGAGGAGAGGTATGTTAGGATAGTACAGGCTGCTAGATATAACGAAGAGTGGCGTAGCTAGAGGAGAGGTATGTTAGGATAGTACAGGCGGCTAGATATAAGGAAGAGTGGCATAGCTAGAGGAGACGTAGACGGTCCAAATTCAAAAGACCCCCGGGCCCCCACTTGAGGGGGGCCCTCAAAGGTGTGTACATTATCTCATGTCATGATGTCGAATGTCAAAATGCAAGGCCTCGCAAAGAGGCCAAGCCCCCCCCCCGGGCCCAGAAATCCCTAGCTACGCCACAGCTGAGATATGTCTTTCGAAAGGAATTAAAAACCTCGAGGCTTGATAAACATCTGGTCTTGGAGCTTGTCAAATCTAATGTGGGGTGGGAGGGGAGTAAGGCTGTGTATTCATAGTCACATCACCGCAGCTAAGTTTTTGTGTTATTCTATTTAGATTTATTAGTTTTTGCCTGTTTCAAAGAGAAATAACCACAATTAATTAATGAAATGACTGCGGATGACAAGATGAACATTAGGTTATAATTGAGTTTGTGGTAGAGAGACTTTTATTTAGGATAATTAAAAGTGAGTCGTTTAATTGATAAGTGTCAGTCAGGTGGACGCAGGTGGTGCGGGGAAAGGCACAGCAATGGTGGGCCGAAGAGTCCCGGCACATTCTTATCAAAGTTTATGGGGACTTTGAAAGCTGTGGTTATGGCACATGATACCTTGGAAAAAGTATTAGAAAGTTGATAATGAAAAGGAATAATTAAGGGCACTTCAATAATGTGAGTCAGTAAAGGTAGCCATTAATGTTTAATGACGTTAGTATTCTAATTAACTAATTATGTTTGAAATGGTCAACGGCGGACGCACGGCTAAAAGACTTCTATAGTTTAAGATTAGCGCCCTTCGAGCATCTGAAAACGTTATAGCTGTCCATAAATTACTGTTGTATTAGACACATCAGATTTTCCAAGAAAGTTTGCTAGACTTTGGAAACAAATGCACAATAAAGAAAGAGATCAAAAGGAGTAGAGTAATTAATAGAAAAAGTACATGTGTTGTGAAAGCTTGAAAGGACAGAACACGACTGTGACACCTAAAAAGAGTGTTTTTTTTGTTTCTTTCATTTTCTTAGTGATTTGTTGATTTGTCTATTGGAGAAGGCGTTTTGCCGTAACATTCCCGTTGCTTTGAAGTGTTTTGGTCATTCCAGACTGACGTCACATACCTTGTTCCACTGTTTCCTGTAAACGAAGCTGAGGGTCATCATGACATTGAACATCGGTTTCATCACGAGATATCCGATGACGTGCACCGAGGCGAGCTCGTGTGTCACTGTCACAGGGCGGCATGTTTTATGGCCAATCTTTCATGTTGTTCGTTGACCTGATTAAACAACAAAAGGTTGGAGCCTCTCGCGCTTTTGACTCATTCGTAAACTAACGCAACGAGTAGACGTTGTAGCGCATAATTGAAAAACGATCAGTTTCAATGCTAAATACATAAAACATTATAGCGTTTCATTGTACAATAGTACCCTGCCTTCAGAGCACCGTGTATACTTGAATTGTTTAAGGAATCAGTTATATTAAAAAAGATAACATTTCGTTCCCACCATAATACACAAGCGAGAAGCAAAACAATTCCGAGTTTCCTATAATATTTATATAGTTATTCATTCAAGGGTAACTCTGCATAGTGCCATCACCTTAGATAGTGTCACCAGAGCTATGATCTCCCCTGAGACAATGTCACCGGAGCTATGATCTCCCCTTAGACTTAGACAGTGTCACCAGAGCTATGATCTCCCCTGAGACAGTGTCAGAGAGCTATGATCTCCCCTGAGACAGTATCACCAGAGCTATGATCTCCCCTTAGACAGTATCACCAGAGCTATGATCTCCCCTTAGACAGTATCACAAGAGCTATGATCTCCCCTTAGACAGTATCACCAGAGCTGTGATCTTCCTTTAGATAATGTCACCAGAGCTGTGATCTCCCCTTAGATAGTGTCCCACAGCTGTTATCTCCCCTGCCCACCACTATTCTCATCAAAGTAGACGCTGTACTTTGTTGATAAACGAATCACGAGGAAAACCAATGTGTGTAAACACAGGTTAAACCCACGATGAACCAATGAGAAGTGAAAGTAGAAAGAAGGTCTATTACAACAATCAGCTTTGATTTATCTTATCATGTCTGTTACAGACACTCCTTCTATACAGAAGATTATTGGGCTAAAGCAAAGAGAACGGTGCGCTCAACTATTTTAATTGCAGAGCTTAACTTCCGGGAATGAAATGTTGTATGTTTAGGGAATAAGTGCAATTATTTTTATCCATAAACGTAATTAAGGTTGTAGTTTTAGTTTTAGGGTCTGGGTTAGGTTTAGTTGTCTATTTCTTAAATTAAAATAGAAAAAAAATATAGCAACCAAAAATACCATTTATCGAGCGCACCGTTCTCTTTGCTTTTACCGATTATTGCATCCTATGCGTATTTTTTGTCTCCCAGGTACGAGATTGTTAACTACCAGCCTGTGAACACGTCTGGTCACGTGACCTACAACTACACGGTCATTGGGAAGTGGATGGACGGGGCCCTCAGCCTCAACGAGAGCAAGATCTACTGGCCGAGGTACGAGGGGAGGACGAGGCTGAAAATAACGTCCGTGTGTAGCCAACCGTGTCCACCTGGCCAAGCCAAGGTAAGCGAATACGTGTGACCTGATCTGCTGATGAGTTGACTGGGTGTTTATATCATTACCGAATGTTAACATTGAAATATTTTAAAAATTAGGTGTAGAATGTTTTATTGCTTGTATTTTATGTCAAGATAAATGTAATTACTTTTGTGGTAAGAAACATCCACCGCGTCATTCATTGAGCGGGTCTAACATTAACGTATACACCCGAATGGTCATATTCATTTATCATTATATATAAACAGTAGAGGAGACACATAAGCACTCATACCATCGACATGGCTGTAAGATGGTTTAGCTCCTCATAGCAAGTTAACTAATTGATTATCATATAATCGACATGGCTGGTTTAGCTCCTCATAGCAAGTTAACTAATTGATTATCATACCATCGACATGGCTGGTTTAGCTCCTCATAGCAAGATAACTAATTGATTATCATATAATCGACATAGCTGGTTTAGCTCCTCATAGCAAGTTAACTAATTGATTATCATACCATCGACATGGCTGGTTTAGATCCTCATAGCAAGTTAACTAATTGATTATCATACCATCGACATGGCTGGTTTAGCTCCTCATAGCAAGATAACTAATTGATTATCATATAATCGACATAGCTGGTTTAGCTCCTCATAGCAAGTTAACTAATTGATTATTCATGGAAATAACTGTTACCTCGATGTCTTTAGAAAATGTCTTTGGGGACTTGATGAAATGCCAGAACTGATTGAATTACCTTCTTTTTTAAATGTTATAGTTAAATAACTTACGCACAGTCCAGTATATTAATAATTTTATTATATAATTTCTCTTTCTGACATAATAATAACTATAAAAATACATCTGGCAACTTTGAAGTGTTTAAGTCTACTTCCAAGTGAATTATTTGACCTATCACATCTTTGTTCTCTTCTTTCTTAACATGTTTTTATTTTATTGTAATGACCGATATACCCGTATATTATTTTCTTTTACCCTCGTTGCATTACTAAACATTTCATGGAGTTCTAATCTGTTTCTTGGAAATTAAAATCTTGAAACACGAGTCATTGAACTGAAAAATAAACAAATGCATCATTGTATGAGTTATTTGATGTGTTAGATTTTTTACTGTAAGACTGCAAGAAAACAAATGATCACAATAATATTTAGACGAAATCAGTTTTGAACACAACACAAACATCTTAAAACACTTCTCAATCAATCCTTCTTTGATATCGCAGCCTACGTAACCAAAAAAAAACACCATTTAAATTTGTCTTTTTGTACATTTTCTATCAAATATCACAATTTTATTATTATTTCCTTTTTAAAAATGGCAAAGACAATCAGAACCGTTGCTTTAGCTTTCAAATGAAATCGGTTACATTTTAGCTGTTCTTTGGATGACATTAAGCGGTCTCAAATGATGACAAAACGTTAATTTGAAACAAAAAAAGTGCAAATAAAATTATCTTATGTAGTCTTGTTGTTATGGAGATTTTGTTCTGAAACATTCACGCAGACGCAGTAGAAATTAAATGCCCGGCATTGTGTTCACACTTTGAACAATTATTCTTGTCACTAATGAAATGTGATAAAAATGAACTCCACATCATTTATGTACTACTCACATTCTATCTTCACCTCTAATTATTCACCCTCGCCAGAAAGTGAATGGCCTCGGTTGCTGTTGGATCTGCCAGCAGTGCCAGGAGAACGAGATTCTGGTAGACAATAACACCAACTGCCGCGCCTGCGACCTGGGCCTGTGGCCTGACCTCAACAAAACAGGTGGGTGGATAGCGAGGCATTCATAGGACTTATAGATATCGGGGCGCGATGCACGATTTTACTGTTTATTCGATAATTGCACACCAATATTTCGTGTGGAAAAATTTACAATTCTTTTGATTACTTTACCATGGTAAGTTTTGGCGGGGGTGGGGGGAAGGTGGGGGTGAGGGGGGAGAAAGGGTTAGGGTGGGTGGAGGAGGGCAAAGTAAAATTAAAAAAAAACAACAACAAAAAACAAAACTTGAACATACTTTAGAAACTTCACACGACGCCCAACAGTAAATTAACCCAGAAAAATAAAATGATTTTTGAATTTGTATTTCGCTTGCTGGTGTATGACATCTCGTTTCTGTTCGGGAACATCAAGACATTAAACTTCCGGTCAAGTTCACCTCCTCCTGATCACGTGATCACCGTAAGAATGACGTAATGCCGCCTTGCACGCGTTGCGGTCACTCAGGCGTGTCCTAACAAGTTGATATCGATAAACCTTTGATTGATGTCTTACAATGGCCTCCCAGACTTCATCTATAATGCATTCGCCTGCCCCGGCTCGGGACCCCTCGGGTTTTCATCGATCTGTGTTAAACGGCTCGTGAGATGAGCCTCGGAGCTTTCTTTGGGGAACATCACTGGCCAACTTTATCAATTAAACAACGCCGCATTGAAGAGCTCCTTGCTGGAACATCTCTCGTTTACACTCAATTAACCTGTCTATCTTTATGGCTGTCAGTCAGTCTTTATTTTTCACAAATCAGCCCTGGCCACAAGTTCCACTACCACGTCTCTTATCTCTGCCACTACCATTTATTCCTTCTCTCTTTCGCTCTTTTACTCGCTTTCTTCCATTCTTTATTTTTTCTGTCTTTTTTATTTCTCTTTATCTGTTTTGTTTTAATTTATGAGTATAGTTATTATAGACAATCTTCCCTAATTCAATTTTATCGATGCAATATTCTGCCCCGTTCAAAATAAGTAAATGTGAGATATTTTAAGATAAGTGAAAATAAATCAACCAACGCATGAAACTATATCTGAACAATATAAATCGTAAGACGTGATTGCAAGGCTTGACCCAGCAACTCACCCAGGTCAACAAATGTAATATAATCCTCGATCTTTAATTTATTAAATGACAATCAAGCAAAGATTTTATTTAAACTTTCCTAAACAGACACTTAAAGTTTTCATCTATTTAATTTTAAAAAAATCCCTTAGCAAAAAGAATATCACATATATGTAACATTGCTCAAAATCCTAGGAACAAAACAACACTGATCCAATTTACGGAGAGTATTTACTTAAATGTAAAGGCCAAACAACTATCGTCAAGTCTTATGACAGAACATCACAAATTGTTTAATTCAACTATCGTCAAGTCTTATGACAGAACATCACAAATTGTTTAATTCAACTATCGTCAAGTCTTATGACAGAACATCACAAATTGTTTAATTCAACTATCGTCAAGTCTTATGACAGAACATCACAAATTGTTTAATTCAACTATCGTCAAGTCTTATGACAGAACATCACAAATTGTTTAATTCAACTATCGTCAAGTCTTATGACAGAACATCACAAATTGTTTAATTCCAAGAAATAAAAACGGTTAAAAAAAAAGCAAACAGATGACCACATAAATTATAAAAAAGCTACCGTAAAAATACTGGACTTCTCGTATATTGTACTTTCAAACAGCTATACTGTACTTTCACATAAACTATACTACACTTTCCCATAGATTTACGCATATTTATCTGGCTACATTGAGTATTATAGCTCAAAGATAACATTACAAAAATAAATGTCATTTTATAATCTTTGAATTATTTAAGTAACCTGTAAAGTGTAAATAGCTTCAGACAATAGTAGCAAGTCATAAACAAAATCATGACATTCTAATGTATCAAGAATTACAAATGTTTATCTTTGTTTGCCTCTGTGTTATTTTTTTAGCATTATAAGAAAGTTATGTAAATATCTTAGTCCAAAAATAGAAGCATTGATAGCAATTCAAGTCGAGTGTTCCTCCTTTGTAATCGAAGCTTCCCTAAGAATAAATAAAGAGGTGCACTGAAAAATATCAAATATTCCGATAAGGATTTTGTAAAGCTTCTATGGCAGGGCTTCGATAAATCAAGATAATTTCTTCGTCTGAATTGCGCGTTTCTCAAAATCCGAGAACGCCTTTCAAAAATAGCTTGGGATTTAGTTTGGCATTTTTTGGATGTGTAGGCTGGCGGTGAAACATACTCATGTATGCTAAAGATTGTTTTCACGTTATTACTGAATTAACTTTCTAAAATTAAATGACAATATAATCGTTCTATTTGTAGAAACTCAGCTAGTTTGTTGGTTTAATACGGAAAGATGTGTATTGTCTACAAGAATAATTATTATAGTAATACGGAAAGATGTGTATTGTCTGCAAGAATAATTATTATAGTAATACGGAAAGATGTGTATTGTCTGCAAGAATAATTTCTATAGTATACGGAAAGATGTGTATTGTCTACAAGAATAATTATTATAGATGACACTCTATATTTCCACCGATGCTTGGTTGTTTTGACTTTAAAAATATTAAGAGTTGACTAAATCTAGGCATAAGGAAGGTGCTTGTCAGAGAATGTGTTCATATGCGCGTAATAGGTGCGCGTGTGATCGGGGAAGCAGGTGTGACGAATGGTCACGTTGCCATTTCGAATAAACAAATCCACAAGCTAATTAAAACTTATGGTTGAAATGATTGTGATTATTTTGAATCTCCATTTTTTCCAAAACTTATATATAAGCATAGTTGCAGCAAAGTATAAACATAAGGTATTTCGAAATCTATATTTGAAGGGAGTCAAAGAAATTTAATGACTTACTAAATCGATTTTCCTTTTTAAATAATGTATTATATTAATACGAGCAACCAAACCCGCCCAAGGACGTTCCGCCACCGTTCGGTTGCATGTTGTAACTCCCCTCCAACAGCCGTCTCGACCGGCATACATGTGCATCACGTCAAAAATACTATTCATTATAGTTAAAATAAATAACTCGTAAAAAACAGAGCTTTTGACTATAAATCCCAACGCGCATAACTCAAAATAAAGTCTTGGAAGAAATACTGCACCAAAAATAACTCGTTTTGAACGTCCGCATAAACGTGTTCAATATGATTGGCTGTAGGAGTCATATGTGTTTGAGGGACCAATCGCTATCGATAACCGGGACAGAACATTGCCTTTTATTATATAGGATTGAAGAAAGCGCCGAGACTCTAAATTAATTACTTTGGTACATAGAATAGAACATAAAATAAATGTTAGAGATTTGTAGTATAGATGCTCATATGGCCAGGATGTCTTGTTTCAGACTGTGAAGAGATTCCTGTCGACTTCATCAGTTGGCGGGAGACAGAGGCCATCGTCTGCATCACGCTGGCATGTGTTGGGATTTGCGTGACCTTGTGGATCTTCATCATCTTCATCCGCTACCACGACACACCCATCGTCAAGGCCTCCACCAGAGAGCTCAGCTACATCATCCTTGTCGGCATCTGTCTGGCCTTCAGCGCTAACTTTTTCATCATGGCCAAACCGGCCAAAGAGTTTTGCTATCTGACCAGGTGGGTGGACACGTCACGTCCCAAAACGTGGACAGTTTTTTTTGTTTGTGAGGGGTCGAACAAGAAACGGACAGAAAAAATCTCACTTATAATCCTTTTGACAGCAGAAAAAATAAATCAGAAATAAAATTTATGATATTTGCTATAAGCTGTTTACATGGGAAAGTATTTTATACATGTTTACCAATTGTAAACTTCAGCTAAAACTCTATGTAAATCATTCTCAGATTTCATTTATAATCATTAACATTCGTAGTAGACTTAATCTTTAGTCATCAACACTATTTATGCCAGAGAAAAGGTGAAGCTTTACTGCATTGTTATTTACAAGAATCACATCAGTCAGAAATCAAGGATTTCTTTCGTGTTAAACTTTTTAGGATACTTCCTGGTCTGAGTTTTTCTCTGATGTATGGAGCACTCGTGACAAGAACCAACCGCATTGCGAGGATACTTGAGGGCAGCAAACGTATTATGACGAAGAAGCCGAAATTCATGAGTGCTACTGCGCAGGTCAGTTAGACGTATCTGTAACTATTTATGTAACTATTAACTTTTTATATGTAGGCGTTCTCACAATACAGAATCTTGTGCACAATAATCCATTGAAGAACTTGTTTCAACAAAACAACTTTAATATGTATACTATGTACACAGAAATATCATTTGAGGTAATACAACGTGGAAATCTTGAGGCACACACACATTCCGTCCTTCCTTGACGGAAGTCTTCTAACAACTCCTCTCCCAACACTTTCAACCAATAGGCAGGCTCCTTTCTTCCCGCGTCCACCATTCACGTGACCTTATGTCACAAATTATGTTAATCACACGTGACAGTATCGAGTAAACAACTTAATCAATGTTGTTATAATTCCCGCAATAACTTATCACTATTGTTAACTGCAATAATTATGTGATGATGCAGAACCCACTATATTCGAGGTGTTTGTCTCTGACTTCTATCAAATCTCTCGTCCCCCAGGTGGTCATCACTGGCATTATCATTGGGATTGAATGTGCGGTCATCACCGGGATGTTGGTCTACCAACCAGCAGACTTCAAGATGGACTATCCGGCTCCCAGGAAAGTCAGGCTGGTGTGTGACACGTCGACCTTGGGAATCGTTGTCCCCCTTGGATTTGACCTTGTTCTCATCCTGCTCTGCACGATCTACGCGATCAAGGTCAGTGGTTGTAAGGGAGCTAACATCACCAACCAACAAGAACAATCTTTTATCCCCATTATAGTCTTTCACTGATAAATGCAAAAACCGGTTTCTAATGCAAAAATTGACATTAAAAAGTGCCAAAATTTTAATCAAGACTTTTCCTAAATTTATGATTTTATTGCATAAAAAATTTGAGACAAATTAATGTTCCCTGAAAGATATTTCAAGACAACTTTGATAATTTAATTGTCTGTATAGGGATAGCACTAAACCAAATCTTTAACTTTGTGTTGATTAATATTTTACTATACGCCCTAATTACAAAAAAATTTCTGATAATTTTAAGAAATATAATTTAAAGATGTTAAAAACTTTTGATAAAGCATGACGTATTTTCACATATAGAACTTTCAACAATCAAAGGATATGTTAACTTGGTACATACAACCGGACTTTTAAACGAATGGATGATGTATTGGCTCTACAACGTCTTTTAACTAACTTGGTACATACAACCGGACTTTTAAACGAATGGATGATGTATTGGCTCTACAACGTCTTTTAACTAACTTGGTACATACAACCGGACTTTTAAACGAATGGATGATGTATTGGCTCTACAACGTCTTTTAACTAACTTGGTACATACAACCGGACTTTTAAACGAATGGATGATGTATTGGCTCTACAACGTCTTTTAACTAACTTGGTACATACAACCGGACTTTTAAACGAATGGATGATGTATTGGCTCTACAACGTCTTTTAACTAACTTGGTACATACAACCGGACTTTTAAACGAATGGATGATGTATTGGCTCTACAACGTCTTTTAACTAACTTGGTACATACAACCGGACTTTTAAACGAATGGATGATGTATTGGCTCTACAACGTCTTTTAACTAACTTGGTACATACAACCGGACTTTTAAACGAATGGATGATGTATTGGCTCTACAACGTCTTTTAACTGACTTGGTACATACAACCGGACTTTTAAACGAATGGATGATGTATTGGCTCTACAACGTCTTTTAACTAACTTGGTACATACAACCGGACTTTTAAACGAATGGATGATGTATTGGCTCTACAACGTCTTTTAACTAACTTGGTACATACAACCGGACTTTTAAACGAATGGATGATGTATTGGCTCTACAACGTCTTTTAACTGACTTGGTACATACAACCGGACTTTTAAACGAATGGATGATGTATTGGCTCTACAACGTCTTTTAACTAACTTGGTACATACAACCGGACTTTTAAACGAATGGATGATGTATTGGCTCTACAACGTCTTTTAACTAACTTGGTACATACAACCGGACTTTTAAACGAATGGATGATGTATTGGCTCTACAACGTCTTTTAACTAACTTGGTACATACAACCGGACTTTTAAACGAATGGATGATGTATTGGCTCTACAACGTCTTTTAACTAACTTGGTACATACAACCGGACTTTTAAACGAATGGATGATGTATTGGCTCTACAACGTCTTTTAACTAACTTGGTACATACAACCGGACTTTTAAACGAATGGATGATGTATTGGCTCTACAACGTCTTTTAACTAACTTGGTACATACAACCGGACTTTTAAACGAATGGATGATGTATTGGCTCTACAACGTCTTTTAACTAACTTGGTACATACAACCGGACTTTTAAACGAATGGATGATGTATTGGCTCTACAACGTCTTTTAACTGACTTGGTACATACAACCGGACTTTTAAACGAATGGATGATGTATTGGCTCTACAACGTCTTTTAACTAACTTGGTACATACAACCGGACTTTTAAACGAATGGATGATGTATTGGCTCTACAACGTCTTTTAACTAACTTGGTACATACAACCGGACTTTTAAACGAATGGATGATGTATTGGCTCTACAACGTCTTTTAACTAACTTGGTACATACAACCGGACTTTTAAACGAATGGATGATGTATTGGCTCTACAACGTCTTTTAACTAACTTGGTACATACAACCGGACTTTTAAACGAATGGATGATGTATTGGCTCTACAACGTCTTTTAACTAACTTGGTACATACAACCGGACTTTTAAACGAATGGATGATGTATTGGCTCTACAACGTCTTTTAACTAACTTGGTACATACAACCGGACTTTTAAACGAATGGATGATGTATTGGCTCTACAACGTCTTTTAACTAACTTGGTACATACAACCGGACTTTTAAACGAATGGATGATGTATTGGCTCTACAACGTCTTTTAACTAACTTGGTACATACAACCGGACTTTTAAACGAATGGATGATGTATTGGCTCTACAACGTCTTTTAACTAACTTGGTACATACAACCGGACTTTTAAACGAATGGATGATGTATTGGCTCTACAACGTCTTTTAACTAACTTGGTACATACAACCGGACTTTTAAACGAATGGATGATGTATTGGCTCTACAACGTCTTTTAACTAACTTGGTACATACAACCGGACTTTTAAACGAATGGATGATGTATTGGCTCTACAACGTCTTTTAACTAACTTGGTACATACAACCGGACTTTTAAACGAATGGATGATGTATTGGCTCTACAACGTCTTTTAACTAACTTGGTACATACAACCGGACTTTTAAACGAATGGATGATGTATTGGCTCTACAACGTCTTTTAACTAACTTGGTACATACAACCGGACTTTTAAACGAATGGATGATGTATTGGCTCTACAACGTCTTTTAACTAACTTGGTACATACAACCGGACTTTTAAACGAATGGATGATGTATTGGCTCTACAACGTCTTTTAACTGAAGTTGTTTCGAATAGTTTAGATGAACCACTTACACAATTTTTACCTTTAAAATAAAACAACATGTTCTTAAAATAGCATTTTTCAACTTTTGTTTTAACAAATTTTGATCGGGGGGTGGGGTGGTGGGGGTAATAAATGACAAGCTCCCAGGTGAGAGGGGAATGGGACTGGTCGCGTCAACACAACGAGCGAGTTGCCTTAAAGAAACAATTGTAAATAAATATCGACCTATGGGAACAACGGGAGGTAACTTTGTGGCCTAGTTTAGGAAGGAAAGACAGGCATTTGTAGTTAAAAGGCTGTATGCAGACTTGCCTTGAATAATCGTACTACCAAATATGTATCTTAAAGCGATAATAAAATAATTGCAATATTTCATTTCTCTGAACAGTTTTAAAAAAATTCTCTCTTTAGGAAGCTTGACTTTCATTGTGGAGAGGGGGAAAGAGAGGGTGCTCTATTCCCAATCCCCCTGCACTGAGGCCGAATGAAATCTTTCCTTTATTTTTTTAAAATATACCATATAGACTTTCTAGTTGATTCCTACTTATAAGGAACTGACCATCTCCCCAGCTCTCAGTCATTTCGGTGTATCACCAAGTCTAAATCCGATACCAACAGCAAACTGAAACGCCTGGACACTGCTTATATTTTAATCTTATACAACCCCATTCCGCAGCTCTATCTATCTCTCTATCTCCCTGTAGACACGAAATCTTCCCGAGAATTTTAACGAGGCGAAGTTCATCGGTTTCACCATGTACTCTACTTGCGTCATATGGCTAGGCTTCTTCCCCATCTACTTCGCTGGTCAGAGCAAAGAGATGACCCTCAGCATATCAGTGTCCTTGAGTGCAGCCATCGCACTCCTTCTGCTGTTTATGCCTAAGGTAAAGAAATTAAATCTACACGTAAATCTTGATGATTGTTTATGGAATGATAAGACAATCTATAATTTAAACAAACATATGTGTTAAAGATATTTGGACAGAAAGGCTCAAAGACAGAAAGAAGGAAATTTTAAGAAATATATAGATAGATAAAGAGACAGCCAGACAGATATATTGATGGATTAGATAGAGAGATAGAAAGACAGACAAACAGACAGAAAGACAGACGGATGGATGGACAGACGGACGGATGACAAGATGGGTGGATTGATGGATGGATAGTTGGATAGATTGATATATGGATAGATATATAGATTGATAGATTGAAAGATCGATATATGGATAGATAAATCTAAAGATAGATTGATAGATTGAAAGATCGATATATGGATATTTGTATGGACAGAAGGACCGACGGACAGACAGACAGACGGGGGGAAGAATTGATGGATGGATAAAAAGGCAGATGATGGAATAATGGAAGGATGGATTGTTTTCACATCCTCGATTATTGGGGCAGAGTATAAGGGATTGATATTGAGTACTCTCCATTTTTTCATAAGAATTTCAGATCTTAGTGGGGTTTTTTGAGATAAATAGTGAATTTATTTTCTCTGGATAAGTTTATCAAAAAGAACACGGCATTATTTAGCGCTGTGGTGTGTAATTTTGGACATGTTTACATGCTACACGACTTGTTTAATAGCAACAATTATTATGATTCTTCGTTACACAGGTGTATGTGATAGTGTGGGTGCCTGAAAAGAACACAAGAGGGGCGTTCACAACATCTCGAGACGTAAGGTGTCACATAGGCTCCAAGTCTATGGCATCAGCTGACAGTGTTGATATCAAGTGAGTTGGTTTCATTAACACACATATTACACACCTTTAGGTCTTCTGAACGGATCTAGTAAACACTTGAGTGATGTATTTATGTTGCTAAACTTCATGAACACAAATATTACACACCCTTAAGTCTTCCGAACGGATCTAGTAAACACTTCAGTGATGTTGGCATGTTGCTAAACGTCAGGTTTAGATTTCATCACGGGCGCAGATGGTAGCAATGTTGCTACCCTTACGTGTTTAAAATTCATACACTAGTGTTCTTTTTTGGGCTATGAGTTTACAATAAAAAAATTAAGTTATATCCATCTTTTTCCTCAAAGGATTAACCTTAAACACCGAAAACCACAAGGTAACCCAAGGTGACCAAGGTAACCAAGGTAACACACACTACCTTCAGATGGGGTCAGGGGACATTTAATTAGACTACGATTTTCAATCTAAGAATGTTGGTGAACAATATGGGAATAAATAGTCATCAGATTACTATCAGTTTATGACTTTTGAATGCATTTTTAAAATAAAAATAAAAACTTATTTAGAAAATAATTTGGGAGCACTCAATGAAATTTAAAAAAATTTAGTAGAAAGAGATTGGCAAATATATGCAAACATTTAAACCGCCCAAAATTGTGTGATAAAATCTATGTGGTGGGTATTTTGACTTTGAGATTTTTGGAAAACTCCATTGAACTTTTACTGGTTAAATCAAAGCAGCGTAGTACAAATGTTGACTTTTTGACGAGGTTTGACAAATTGATAAAAGGGCAGAGGTTCTTCGGTGTCATCGTAAAAATGGTCAAGGAAAAGTTATATCAGTGGTTCTTAAACATTTTTCTTTGTCTCTGTGTTTTGTACTTTTACAAAATCTGAATTGTGGAGTGTCACTTCATTGTATAAGAATGTATAAGAAATACTTCTTAAAGTACTTGAGGCTCGTAGAGATTAGGACACAGTTTGAGACTAGACACGGTTTGAGATTAGCACACCGTTTGGAGATTAGCACACCGTTTGGAGATTAGCACCGTTTGGAGATTAGCACACGTTTGGAGTTAGCACACCGTTTGGAGTAGCACACCGTTTGAGATTATGACACCGTTTGGAGTAGCACACCGTTTGGAGATTTGACACGTTTGGAGTTAGCACACGTTTGGAGATTAGCACACGTTTGGAGTTAGCACACCGTTTGGAGATTAGCACACGTTTGAGTTAGCACACGTTTGAGATTAGCACACCGTTTGGAGATTACCCACGTTTGGAGATGCACACCGTTTGGAGATTAGCACACCGTTTGGAGATTAGCACACCGTTTGGGATTAGCACACCGTTTGGAGATAATTCTAACATGTTCGGACATCTCTACTGGAAACGTTATCAACAATAATTAATTGAGTCGCTATTCTGATTTCTTATTGGGATAACATATCATTCAAGTAACTGTAAAGTTGAACCATGTACATGTAGCGACTGTGTTAGTGTAATTTTTTTTAATGGATGAAAATAAAAAGAATCTCTGAAATATCAATACAAAGTCTAAAACTTACAGCCGGAATCTATTTCCTGTTTGCAATATCTGAGGTGGCCAGTGTTCACATTTTTCTCCTCTTTTTAAGACAAGTAGTGTAACAGACAATATAACAAAACATCATGTACGTGTCATGATAATCAAACATTAAGTTTTTTAGTTCAGGCATTGAAAGTTGAAACATCCACTATTTAGTATGATTTAAGAGATTCTTTGTTAGAGCGATTATCGAGATTCAGTTCAAAGACCAACGATCACAGGCGTAGTCACAATGGGGGTGGAGGGGAAAGATATAGAGTGAATGGGCACCTGACTGGTGGGTAGCTAATATCTTAATGTGTGGAGAAGTGGTCAATTGAATCGTGTGCCCCACTGCCAAATACACTAGATACGCCCCTGCCAGTGATGTAATGACCTTAACTTATGCCTGATAATCTCTCGTTCGAATCACATTTTATCCGAAGAAAATCTACTAAGGGCCTAAAACAGGGGGTGGGAGCGTTGCAAAACAAATTAGTCAGCATAAAACGGACGCATTTCTGAGTGGAACCCACCGTCATGAATGATATTGAACGGACATCGATTTCCTCTTGATCTCCCGCCGATAGCCAAGACACTTCTCGTTGAGAATGGCCCCCGCATCTAAAGGCCCAGTACTCTGATTAATCACCCTACTCCAGAATCCGGTTGTGCTTCTTGAATTCTAGGGGCTCACGGCTGACCCTTTTGACCATTGGCCAAAACCGATCGTCTGGGTGGTGTGAGGACGATGGGAGATAACCTCACACGACTTCCTGTTTATGGCACTTACTGTGTGCATTCTCTCCTCATTGTCCCTCCAATCTTTTCATCTTTAAAATTTCGTTGGACCGAGAAATCCGTGTTAAGTGGCATATCGTAATCCACCGCAGGTATGTTTCAAATATGACTGGGTAAAGACAAAATAGCAGTATAAAGAAGACATTGCAATTTTAAAAAGTTAATAAGGCTCAAGTATCCCCAAAATAAAAAAAAAGAATAATTTACACAAAAACGAGCGCCTACTTCTTCAATAGTGGATGTTTATAAACAAAACAAAAAATAATTATTCTTTAATTTCCATTTCTTTATAATAAACATAGGCTATTATTAGTTTGATTCTAAAATTTCATCGTCAAATAAATGATTCAAGTTAATTAATCCTCACAAATGATGTCTTCTTAGTCATGATTTTATTTTCATTGTTTTCTAGTCAACATTAAGAGCACTTTGGTAAATAAGAAATAGTTCACTGCACTGAAACTGCGTAGAAATAGTAACAACAAAAGACGCGATAGATATTGAATTGAATATGAATTTTCTTCAACTTATAAAGATTTATAAGCACTCAGGAGACATTGTTATTTAAATTTTGGGGGAAGTCATGATCACGTGAGGAACAGATAAAACGTTAAACTGTTTAAACACACAACAACAAAAAATATTGAAAAAATTTATACTTACTTTCATCGACTTTATTTTAAGTGAGTACTAAGATGTAAAGAAGTAAATTTTTCATTACCAATAATTTGAACTTTTTAAAATAAGATGAAAAAATAATAACAATTCTTAAACAAAATTTATAAAAAATATTTAGTAAAAAAATAATAATTAAATAATTTAAAATAATAAAAATACAATTTTTAAAAAAAATATTAAAAAGCCATTGGTGCACAGTAAGTGTATTTAAAATAATTCTTTTGGAGGTAAACAATTTGATAACAATGGAAATATATTTATTGTTGCTTGAAAACAGATCATCAAACACCTTTTCAACATTATGTCTAGGTGTTATTTGCATTTGAGTTCACTTGACTCAAGCCATTGGAAGAAGGCTTAAGTAATTGAATTATTTAACTTATATATACAAATATAACTTGTAGAACTGCTTACAATCGATGATGAGATTAATTAGCATAAAGGGCGATTCAGGGTTACGTCAGTCTGGTCACAACTGTCCACAATGCAATATGGCCTCAAGCGTAGCATTGCTGTACTTTTATGGTCAAGTGGCTTTAGTAACTAATCGAATCAGAGGGAGGCCATTTTTAGAAACATGCGCCCATACAAAACAAGTACACAAAATAATCTCTACTTCAAAATAAGGTACGAAGAAAACAAACAAGAGCAACTGGATTTTATATAACGTAATACACAAATATAACAACAGCAAATTTGAAATACATTTTTATAAGTCTTCTTTTTTAAAAACTGAAATTTGAACAATTAAAAAAAAATTATATTTTTTTTCCTCATAATAAGACGAGTAATCAAATTTTTAAAGGAAAAAAAATTGAAATACACTTGAAATTAGATTACTTAGATTACTTAGATTACTTTGAGAGAAACGATAATTAATTCTGACCAGTTACCTGATGTAAAAGAAAATTTAAAACATCTTTCAAGGAAGTTAAAGAATAAAAATTCGAAAAACTTCGATCGTTTTTCTGTAAACACGAAGTTAAGAAAAAACAAATACACGAATAACAAAGCTGAAAATTTCTGCACATATTCTTATTTTTCAAGCTTGCGTAAGATTGTTGTACCAAAACAATGGTTAAAATATTAGACACAAGCTTTATGATCCACATTCACTTTTCGATAGAGTTGCATTTGTAGAAAAAAGATGAATTCAGTTACAAGATTTGACCCGGATAAACTGACACACGAGCAAGGGTACAAAATTGTGATCGATTAAATGTGGACAAAAATATTTCTTTAGAGATGATACAACGGTATGAAATGAAACACAGTAAGGTAAGATTAGAGGAGCGTATCAACATACATAACACGTTGGCAGCGTTAATTGAGTTCGTAAAGAAGAAACCTATAACCTACTTCTTAATTTGAAATGTAATCCGACGAAGTATTTGGATAGAATGGTTTTAATCAGGTTTAAGAAATCCGCTAAGAACCTTTGTGTACACGTATTAAGCTAGAAAAAAAAGAAGTGAAATAAAAAATATTTGAACGTTAATACTGAATCAAAACTAGTTGTGTAAATAACTTTAAAAGCACGCCAAGTGTTAAGCTGATAAACAGAAAGTAAAAAAACATGAACAAGTTTTATATAAGTGAGTGTCAGCGAACGAGATGTGGTTAGCCCCATAGAGGGGGCCCAAACTAAATTTCCCATCAAGCCGATAGAACGTGTCACTCAGTAATTCTGTTATCAGTGAGATCGCCCCCATCAGAATCAGCCTCCAAAATAGATCTTCAGCTTTCGACGGACGAGACTGGCAGGACAATAATTGGCTCGACTAAATATCCTAAAGAGCAGCCAGAAGTAATTTGGTTGACTAATGTCCAAAACAAGGCGTGGTCAGTGATCAGGTCACCGCGAGGACTGACCGATCGTTAATATGGTATTTTCTGCTGATGCAAGGCGGAAGTGACGGTAAGGAGAGTAGGTTTGAAGATGGCCGACCACACGTCAACAGGATGTCATTAGCATTGCACGGTCGCTGATTGGCTTTGTTTACTATGATAAAATCTGGAAATACGACAGTTTTAAATGAAAACAGAGGTCTGTCGCACAATATGTACAAATACTTTTTAGCCGTCCAACGGCACTTTTATCGAACGGATAAACCAATTAAAAATAGTTTTGAAAATCTAAACATTGCAATCATTACAGACGGAGATTAACGATTTGATCTGGGTTTTTTCGCATTTCGCCGAGGTATCCACACCATTTCAAACTTTTTGTTTCAATATACTAAACCAATTTGTATTATTTCTTCACAATATCACTCTTCAAATAATTAAAAACTGCACGAAAAATTGTTTACATAGAAGTAATTTCCCTCCATTATGTCATTTGAGATTCACTGTACACCAGTAATTATTGTCAAAAAATTGACATATTTAGGGTAATATTATTAGTTGCAAATGGAGGATTATATTTTATTTTTCTGTCCATTCTTGATAACTTTTGCGGACCGGCGGCGGATGGCCCACAGCACCGGTCCGTGGACCACCACTTTGAGAAGCACTGCTGTACACTACTCTGACCATCTTACACCATCCCCATCTTGCCCCATCACCATCTTGACACCACAAAGCCCATCCTGCTGTGATGATGTTTCCCTCCATCTCAATCGTGGCATGTCTCTAACACCAAGGAAACTTAATTTCCAAAGCTCTTTCCAGCGCGGCACAACATTCCATTTGGGCTTGTGGCACGGCTAACTACATTTGTCTCTTAACAACATCACCTTGACCCTAACCACTCCCGTCTGTCACCGGCCCATCTAGCGACAGGGACCTAGTGTAGAGACAGCAGCAGTGACCTGCTGTAAAGACAAGGGCAGGGAACTTCTAGAGATACAACATGTACCTTTGTTAGATAAAACAACATGGACGTGCTCAAAATACAACATCCAGCTAAAGACACAACAACATCAAGCTAAAGACAAAACAACATCAAGCTATAGACACAACAACATCAAGCTATAGACACAACAACATCAAGCTATATACACAACACTATCCAGCTATAGACACAACAACATCAAGCTATATACACAACACTATCCAGCTATAGACACAACAACATCAAGCTATATACACAACACTATCCAGCTATAGACACAACAACATCAAGCTATAGACACAACAACATCAAGCTAAAGACACACCACTATCCAGCTATAAACGCAACAACATCAAGCTATATACACAACAGTATCCAGCTATAGACACAACAACATCAAGCTATAGACACAACAACATCAAGCTAAAGACACAACACTATCCCGCTATAGACACAACAACATCAAGCTATATACACAACACTATCCAGCTATAGACACAACAACATCAAGCTATAGACACAACAACATCAAGCTAAAGACACACCACTATCCAGCTATAAACGCAACAACATCAAGCTATATACACAACAGTATCCAGCTATAGACACAACAACATCAAGCTATAGACACAACAACATCAAGCTAAAGACACAACACTATCCCGCTATAGACACAACACTATCCAGTTATAGACACAACGACAGCTAGCAATAGACAATAATTGCTAATTGGTCAATGACCCCAATGATATTGATATAACCTTTATTTTGTTTGCCTCCTGCCTATTAATAATGTCCTATAAGGTTTTCTAAAAACGTATCGCTTAGTCCCATAAGTATTTCAAGTATATAGCAAAGAATTGGGTCATGAATTAAAATAAAAAATCCTGAAAAATGTATTTATTGTCATACTGAATTAATCTTTTAGGATAAGCTTATAGAAGGGTTATTTTACGTATACAAAGGACTATCTTGAGATTATTTATATTTTTACCTGTAGTTTAGTACTATTTTTTTTGAACGAAAAGTTTCACAAAATCACATCTTTAATAAAAAAAAGAAAGGAAAATGGATAAAACTACCACTAAACTTTGCGAAATGAGCGAAAGCGCTAGCGGAAAGTAAACATCAACTTTTCCGACGGACGACTAAATCTTCTCTCACGCTATGAACAAGTTCTACTTTGTATGATATCATTACTAAACACAGCCCTATCGAGGCACGCTTCACCGCGCCTCAGGGTTAGAGGCAAGGCGCGTATTAGCGCGCTTTAGGTCATTTTAAGCTAAATTAAGCAATACACTATAGAATATAGTTGACGTCATTGAAATGGGATTTTTAAACCACATTGAGTACGTCAAAAAATCTTTCTAGACTCAAAATCATTTCAATTTTAGTCACACATGTCCGCCCAACATCAATTTTATAATTTGATTAATTAGCCAGAATTACAAACCTGTATAGAATCTAAAGGTTACACATCTCTGTTTTTTATCGCCCCCAACAAGGACTTTAAAAAAGAGAACAAACCAAAACGCTACCCACGAGTCATCGGGAATTAGATCATTAGAAAGCCGTATAAACAATGTGAACTTTTATGTATGTACTACTATAACATCTGATCGTTACTACCATAACAAATTGATTAAATCTACTGCTATAATTGATAAATACTGAAACATCAGAACTACATTACACAAGTCTCGTGTTTTATCTCATCATGCTGTTGCCTCTTACAGCTTCCACTCGAACAAGCAAATTATTAATGTACCACAGGAAATTGCAAATGAAATTTTTACCTTCAAAAGAACAAATGTTATGACTCATTAAAATATAATTACCGCCATTCATTTTTTAATATTATTTTATTTTAATTTACATCAAGGGAGAGCAGCACATTTGAGAATTTGTTTAAATCAGAAAAGGGACATAACCGAAATTGGAAACAGAAATCTTTGGACGAGAAACGACTGAGGTAAGTGTGACCAACTCTAGAGACACTTCTGGGCAATTGTGGACTAGAGATGCATCGGGGAAAATTGTAGACTCCAGATTCCTCTGGTCAGTTGTGGTCAAACATCGATGTGGATTAAAAAGGATGTAAATATTGCCGTCTTTGTTTCTTAGTCCCAGCTTCTCAGTTGCTGTAACGCTGAGCACTAACACATGTTTCGTTCATGGGGCACTACAACACCATATGTAATACTTGTCAGTGCTCTCTTGAATTGAAATGATATTTGAGAATAATAAATGATACAATCGAAAATAAATATTTATATTTGTGCCATTTCTTCTTCAAGTCTTACGGATCCATCATTTCTTCATTTTGATAACATTATTTACTGTTATTGAGTTATTTATTTTTCTTTGATGAAATAATATAAACTTCAGATCTACAGTAATATTTAGAAAAACTTTATGAATAATTTTTTAAATAAATAAGATCCATTGAAATTGTTTTTGATTGGCCCAGCAGGTTCGTGATGCAGCGGTCAGGAGCAGCAGACGGGGAGACACCGTACGTCAACCATGGCGTCCTCCCCAACCACGCGGTGAGAAGCGCCGCCTTCGTCAACAGAGATAACTCTAGCGACAGCACGCGGACAGAGTCCACACCAGTCAGCTCCCTTGGCTGTCCTGAAAAGGAAAGGTTGTTTCAGAAAGATCACAGAGAAGCCGCTGGGGTCGAGGCTATCAGACAGAACCTCGCACGGGATTTCCCCATGCAGAACAACAAACGCCAGCTGTCTCTTCGCCCGGGGTCACCTGCCGAGAAAGAGAAGCATCGCATCCATAACCTTGATCCTTTAGACCTCGACGAACTGCTCGGGGATGGAGCAATCACTTTGAACTCGAGGCACATCAAGCCGAGAGATTTTAGGAAATCGTTGTCCTCTACTTGTGTGTCCGTCTGTCCTAAGACTAAAAGTGTTGAGTGTCAAACCAGCGAAGATTTGGCTCATTGCCTGCTTCCGCCGTTACGGAAGAGATGCGTGTCGAGAAATAAGAACAAACTGGAACGCTCAGGTGCCGTTGATGACAACGTCATACCTGGCGCCACACGTGAGGTTCATCTGTTTCGGTTACCCTCCCCTGTGTATTCCAAGCCACTGACAATACAGAGGTCCCCATTCCCTCCACTTCATACCCAAGACAATCACTCCACTCCGTCCAGTTCATTATCGTGTGTTGTTTGTCACAGCAATGACCGGAAAGGTCAGTGTTCTCTGCCAGACTTGGACATCCCAGAGTCATCGCTACTTCTGGGAGAGTCCTGTGATCCTCATCGACGCAGGAGTCACCAACAGATGTCGGAGCACCAGCACCTCAACCGCGAACACCACACCAACCAACGCCAACGCTGCAATGGCCAATCATCATTTCATGCAACCTCTCCATTCCTAACCACCCCCCAACAATACTCACCGCATTCGTCCACATCCAGACTTCTGACGCCCGAGTCTCCAGACTTCAGTTTTCTGGAGGGAGTAGAAGAGTTTGAGAACAGCATCAGCGCCGCCTACTCAGATCACCGGGTCAAGCCGCTGAGGGTCAGAGCCAGGAACCTCCCGGAGCCAGGGGTCTCTCCGTCTAGTCATCACCGGGAGGGGGACCCAAACTGCTTCTACAGAACCCCTCAAACAGCCTCCCAGTCGTCTCTCGCCGCAGACGACAGCAGCAGCTCTACCACCGTCAGTACAGCCTCCTCTTCGTTCACTCTCCCGCCCTTTCAGACGAGCACCGATAGCAACGCTAGCGATCACACGCTAGGCGACTCGGATCATTTGGAGATGGACGACAAGAGCCCTCCCCGGGCTAACAGCGGGCTCGAGGAGGATGAAGAGGATGACGAAGAGCTCATGAGCATCAACAAACATGCGTCCAGACCACTCATGGGAGACCAGTCGGTTAAATCTTACGGTTCGACACAGGAATCCCCTCTTATTCCCCTTGAGGCTTTAGAGCGGGAAGAACGAGACGTTCTCGAGTTTCAGAAATATCTTCAAGGTCACGGGGTCAAACTGGATCTTTCCACGGTGCAGTCCAGTGATTTGTAGAGCTGAAAACTGTGATGAGGATAAGCAATATCACATCATTGTGTTTATCGTTGGTGTTAAATCGACTTATTGCAGTAACAGTTGATAGCCGTACATTATTTTTTGTGGGTCCAGCCGATAAAACACATGACCCTAACTGAAGGTCTGGACATTAAGCATAAATCTATAACTTGCTATTACGTTGGATCATGATTTAAATGGGAAGTATATTAATTAAGGGCACACACAAATAAATATGAAATTTTTGGGACTTTTTTAAAGCAGAAGAAGAAAATTGAAAAAATTAATTTTAACATGGTTTCGAGTCTTTTTGAGGAGAGCCCGAAACAGGACATATTTTGCCTTAATTTTCGATGACAATTACTTTACGCCAGACAGACAATAGAGAAAAATAATTAAGAGTTAAAAAAAATTTCCCCAATTTTTTATGAAAGCCTAAATAACCTATTTTTAGGAAACAGGGCAAAATTGAATGCTGGAAATTTCCAATTTCAAAAGTTTTCTGCAAACTAAAATCATAATTTATTAAAAATTTAATTGGAGGCACGAGTCAACACATTTTTAAAACCATTTTGTTTTTTGTTGTAGATTTGTTTTAGCGGAAACTAGAAGAGGGCGTGGCCATAACCAATGTGTATCTTACCTTTCTTATACTAATGATGCAATGAAAACAAAGATAAAATAAGCACTACAGATGAAAGACTCTTTAATTTATTCCACTTTCTATCTCATATGTATATATGCATTTATGACACACATTTGAAAGTGAGCTGTTGTAAATGATAGCTGAATTTCAAAGAGAACACTCCGTGAACCTATGAAATGAATATCAAAGATAACGTAGTAAATAAAAAAATTAAGTAACTATAACTATAAGTCAAAAATTCTAACTAATTATACATTCATAAATGTATTCATTATGAAATACATAATTCTTTAGATAAATGTCTAGTCCGTCAATTAAACAACGCTTCTATTAATAACACAGATATATTAACGGATACTTGCTTTAAATGAGATTCCTAAACCAGCCACAATCTCGTTAGACGCGAACTATTTTCTTGTGTTTTAAGACAATAAAATAATGATGTAATAAACCTGAGTATTTAAAATTATAACAACAAGGATGACGTGAAATAAAAGTGTGTGGAGAAGTTTACTGGAATGTATGTTTGATCAAATGGCTCTTCACACTAGAAGTTAACGTATCCCTCTATCACACTAGAAGTTAACGTATCCCTCTATCACACTAGAAGTTAACGCATCCCTCTATCACACTAGAAGTTAACGTATCCCTCTATCACACTAGAAGTTAACGCATCCCTCTATCACACTAGAAGTTAACGCATCCCTCTATCACACTAGAAGTTAACGCATCCCTCTATCACACTAGAAGTTAACGTATCCCTCTATCACACTAGAAGTTAACGCATCCCTCTAACACACTAGAAGTTAACGCATCCCTCTATCACACTAGAAGTTAACGCATCCCTCTATCACACTAGAAGTTAACGTATCCCTCTATCACACTAGAAGTTAACGTATCCCTCTATCACACTAGAAGTTAACGCATCCCTGTATCACACTAGAAGTTAACGTATCCCTCTATCACACTAGAAGTTAACGCATCCCTCTATCACACTAGAAGTTAACGCATCCCTCTATCACACTAGAAGTTAACGTATCCCTCTATCACACTAGAAGTTAACGCATCCCTCTATCACACTAGAAGTTAACGCATCCCTCTATCACACTAGAAGTTAACGTATCCCTCTATCACACTAGAAGTTAACGCATCCCTCTATCACACTAGAAGTTAACGTATCCCTCTATCACACTAGAAGTTAACGTATCCCTCTATCACACTAGAAGTTAACGTATGCCTCTATCACACTAGAAGTTAACGTATCCCTCTATCACACTAGAAGTTAACGTATCCCTCTATCACACTAGAAGTTAACATATCGCTCTATCACACTAGAAGTTAACATATCGCTCTATCACACTAGAAGTTAACATATCGCTCTATCACACTAGAAGTTAACATATCGCTCTATCACACTAGAAGTTAACATATCCCTCTATCACACTAGAAGTTAACGTATCCCTCTATCACACTAGAAGTTAACGTATCCCTCTATCACACTAGAAGTTAACGTATCGCTCTATCACACTAGAAGTTAACATATCCCTCTATCACACTAGAAGTTAACGTATCCCTCTATCACACTAGAAGTTAACGTATCCCTCTATCACACTAGAAGTTAACGTATCCCTCTATCACACTAGAAGTTAACGTATCCCAGATGCTAATGTTTAACACAAGCTTTTTATACCCGTCGTTGTTTTACTGTTACTGCTCATTTCTAGAACAATAGAATGTGTGGATAAGCTGAGAGAGAAATGAAAATAAGACACAATGAAAAGTTTGAAAAGATGACAAGTTTTAAAGGAGAAAGGCATTTCTTGCAATAATCAAAATAATTTTGAAAAATGTTATGTTTTTTTTTATTACTAATGAACAAACTAAATTGTATTTTAGTTAGGCTAGTCAAGTGATGTTTTATTGTAAAAAAGTATTACCTTCACTTCCTTTATTTGTGTGTGAGATGGCACATTGTTCATTTATTTCTTGGGTGTAAACATTGATTGTATTTAAATGTGTTGCAAGGGGGGGGACAGAATTGGAATTTCGGGGACAGAATTGGGATTTCGGGGACAGAATTGGGATTTCGGGGACAGAATTGGGATTTCGGGGACATAATTGGGATTTCGGGGACAGAATTGGGATTTCGGGGACAGAATTGGGATTTCGGTGACAGAATTGGGATTTCGGGGACAGAATTGGGATTTCGGGGACAGAATTGGGATTTCGGGGACAGAATTGGGATTTCGGAAAGTTAGAAAAAATACATAAATCAATAATTTAGATTATGAAAATAATTATTAAAAAATCTGAAACATCTATAAGAATCATATCTAGGATTACACATCATGTTTATTGTTCCATTGGTATGACTTCATTAGGCTACAATTCGGTGGACCTCTCTGTAAAGCCGTCATGAAACCACGTGCGCCCACCCAAAGGACGAGTATTGAAATTTGAAACCGAGCACCGTCTCTGTGTCATTTTCAAACACAGGCAGCACATCCCTTTACATACTACACATGTGCAATCTATGGATAGCAGATCCCAAAACACCAGGCAAATGGGCAGCACATCCCTAAACACACTACACATGTGCAACCTATATGCAGCACATTTCTCAACACACTACACATGTGCAACCTATGTGTAGAACTTCCCGCAATACTCTACACATTTGCAATCTATGGGTCGCACATTCCACAACACACCGCACATGTGCAATGTATGGTTTATTGATTATGCGGTTCGTTTAAAATGCACTAATTACCGGTATTTAATATTGCTATTTTGTTCCCACTATGAACTCTGCCCTTTTGTTGACCTATTTAAAGGACCTGATTTATTTTTAAGCCTGTCCACGTTACTTAAATACTACACAATGTTTGTATGACTTTTTTTTGTAAAGTAGCATGCAGAACACATTATAGTATAGTATGTGTGCACTGATGAGTGGTATTTGGTGCGGTTTAAAAAACAGAGGCTTCCTAGAAGGAGAAGGGAGGTAATAAGGGGTGATTTTTAGCCTAGACCTCACTGAGGTCCAACCAAATTAATGTGGGAGCAACTTCTAACTTTTCTATTATTTTGAGAATCTTTGTGCTATGCTAATCGTTTAATTTGTGACTTTTTATGTAACAAAATTTTAGTAATAATTTTATATAATTTAGTTTTTTGTGTGTGTACTTAATCTTGTTTGCACAGAGTACCCACTTTCAAGACAACAACAACACTCACTAGTTCCATGCCTCCATAATTAAGTCATATTCCGGCCAGGGCTGACAGTCCACTTGCAGCTGATTCATCCCCCCCCCCTGATTGAGCTGGTTCATCTCCCCTGATTGTTCTGGTTCATCTCCCCTGATTGTGCTTGTTCATCTCCCTTCATTGTGCTGATTCATCTCCCCTGATTGTGCTGGTCCATCTCCCAGGATTGGACCTATTTTAACAGCTGATTTACCTCCCTGCCTCACCTTTTATGTTGTTTGATAACTTGCTTATAATCTTATCTTATCTTATCTCATCTTATCTTATCTCATCTTCTCTTTTCTCATCTCATCTTATCTTATCTTTTAATTTATTACAGACGCTCCTTCTATACAGAATATTATTGCGTCCTAATCATTCCCTCTCCACGTGTAAAATGTACCCTTCGATTATGTAAGGCTGAGAATCCCTGGCTATCTAGTGACATTGTTCGGGATTTCGTCTGTTGAAACTATGTCTTATATAACTACCGGTACATATTTCACGCATTCATTATAGTGGAGATAACCAGAAAATAATGGTAAACGAAGATCAGTTTAATCATGATGGCGAGTGTGTGCGTGCGTGTATGTGTGTGTGTATGTGTGTGCGCGCGCGTGTCTGTGAGTAAAAACACACGTGATTTTTGTTAAACTTGACACCAAGTTGTTCCTATGACCTCCATGTATGGTACACCATTTTATGATATTTTCTAATTCTCATGAAATCTCCTATATCGCTTCACAAAACGTGTGGAAATAGCCAAGTGACTATGGCTAAACACTTGTCATTGTTATGTTATTCACTTTTTTGATTATTGTAATAACTATTATGAACTATTATAAGATGCAATTTTAGTAAATGCTTAATTTTGTTTAAAAAAATAATAAATAATTTAAATCTATTAAAAAAATTATTTATTTGAATTCAGCATACAGCTCCGCCATGTAATGCTACTTACAAAATATGCTGATTGAAATGCCATTTTTAACATTTTTTCTTGCCAATACCAGGATCTGGTTTAATAAGTCAATGAATATTGACTTGTGTATGTACATAAGAGAAATATGTTTGTTTACATCACCAAACTATTGATGTAGTAAATTTGTTGAATGTCACCAAAGCCATAAAAACACACACCAATAAAAAGAGACACTTGAATAAAAACTGAAACAATACAAATTATTTACTGTTGTTTAAGTTTTGTTTGTTTCAAATGCTGTGTAATGGTGAGTGTTGATAGCTGTCTGTGTAATGGTGACTGTTGATAGCTGTCTGTGTAATGGTGAGTGTTGATAGCTGTCTGTGTAATGGTGAGTTTTGATAGCTGTCTGTGTAATGGTGAGTGTTGATAGCTGTCTGTGTAATGGTGAGTTTTGATAGCTGTCTGTGTAATGGTGAGTGTTGATAGCTGTCTGTGTAATGGTGACTGTTGATAGCTGTCTGTGTAATGGTGACTGTTGATAGCTGTCTGTGTAATGGTTACTGTTGATAGCTGTCTGTGTAATGGTGACTGTTGATAGCTGTCTGTGTAATGGTGACTGTTGATAGCTGTCTGTGTAATGGTGACTGTTGATAGCTGTCTGTGTTGAAAAACTAAAAGCAGGGGTGTGGGAAAAACTTGTTTACATTATCACATGCCATTCAGATTCACTTTCCAAGAATATTCTAAAATATTTCATTTAAAAAAGAGAAAATTGTATACAATATCAAGCAAGCTCAGCTGTTGGTTCGGAAACAAAATCTGACGATGGGAGACAATCCAATCGTCTTTAATGAGACTGGAACATGTGAAGACACTTATTATTGACCTTTGGAGACACAATCCGGACTGACCTATGGTAACACATCACTATATGATGGCACAGTAATGATTTGTGATTAGAATTCACTGAAATATTCTTACACACACCACCGATCTTATTGCACAACATCGAGATATCTTGACACATTCTTACACACATCACGGATCTGTAACACAACATCGAGATATCTTGACACATTCTTACACACATCACGGATCTTATTACACAACATCGAGATATCTTGACACATTCTTACACACATCACGGATCTGTAACACAACATCGAGATATCTTGACACATTCTTACACACATCACGGATCTTATTACACAACATCGAGATATCTTGACACATTCTTACACACACCACCGATCTTATTGCACAACATCGAGATATCTTGACACATTCTTACACACATCACGGATCTTATTACACAACATCGAGGTATCTTGACACATTCTTACACACATCACGGATCTGTAACACAACATCGAGATATCTTGACACATTCTTACACACATCACGGATCTGTAACACAACATCGAGATATCTTGACACATTCTTACACACATCACGGATCTGTAACACAACATCGAGATATCTTGACACATTCTTACACACATCACGGATCTGTAACACAACATCGAGATATCTTGAGACATTCTTACACACATCACGGATCTTATTACACAACATCGAGATATCTTGACACATTCTTACACACATCACGGATCTGTAACACAACATCGAGGTATCTTGACACATTCTTACACACATCACGGATCTGTAACACAACATCGAGGTATCTTGACACATTCTTACACACATCACGGATCTGTAACACAACATCGAGGTATCTTGACACATTCTTACACACATCACGGATCTGTAACACAACATCGAGGTATCTTGACACATTCTTACACACATCACGGATCTGTAACACAACATCGAGGTATCTTGACACATTCTTACACACATCACGGATCTGTAACACAACATCGAGGTATCTTGACACATTCTTACACACATCACGGATCTGTAACACAACATCGAGGTATCTTGACACATTCTTACACACATCACGGATCTGTAACACAACATCGAGGTATCTTGACACATTCTTACACACATCACGGATCTGTAACACAACATCGAGATATCTTGACACATTCTTACACACATCACGGATCTGTAACACAACATCGAGATATCTTGACACATTCTTACACACATCACGGATCTGTAACACAACATCGAGATATCTTGACACATTCTTACACACATCACGGATCTGTAACACAACATCGAGATATCTTGACACATTCTTACACACATCACGGATCTGTAACACAACATCGAGGTATCTTGACACATTCTTACACACATCACGGATCTGTAACACAACATCGAGATATCTTGACACATTCTTACACACATCACGGATCTGTAACACAACATCGAGATATCTTGAGACATTCTTACACACATCACGGATCTGTAACACAACATCGAGATATCTTGACACATTCTTACACACATCACGGATCTTATTACACAACATCGAGATATCTTGAAATATAACTGACAGCCAATACACCAGTCTTGATTTCATAACACTTGGAGAAACTTCAAATAAAATGTCAAGTTTCCAGGACCCAAACAAGGACATAGAATAGGAGGCATATATAACAGGAAGTGGAACGTGAATGCAATCTGTCCTTGCACATCTATTCAAAACTGTGATTGTAAATGAATGGATTTTAAAAAAAATTCGGTTGGGGGTGTGGAGAAGAATTTCGCTCCTTAAAGATGACGTTAATAAATTTTAAATTTGCATATTTAGTTTAATCAAATAATTGATATAGAACAGGGGTAGCCAAATCTGTAGTAATTGAGAGCCATTTTATTAATATTCAAAAACTTTGAGAGCCACATTAAGACATTACCACTCACGTCCCCACCAATGTTCCCACCAATGTTTCCACCAATGTTACCACCAATGTTCCCACCAATGTTCCATTTAGGCTGCGCCGATATCTGACATACGCCGCGCAGCAGTTTAGAATTACCGCTCAGCAAAATTTTGTAAAATATTGCACACAAAATGGATGTTGTGGAACTTTGCACACGAGTTTTTTTTTACTTTGCACACAGACCAGCGAACCTTCTTTATCAATAAATGCAAAATCCTCTTCCCATTCTGGCAGAAAGCTTCTATTTTCTTCTTTATATTTTCGTTTCCTTCAACTTGTTGCCATATTTTATGGATTTTTATCGAATCGGGAACAAGACATCACCAACCGCTTACAAACCAATCGCCCCCTTCAACTTTTAAACTTTAAATAAGACAAAAACATTTTAAACCCTTTGTTTCTGTCTAGATTTTTTTTAAAACGTTCATTTATTTTTGGTATTACAGTGAAAATCATTGAATGACTGAATATTATTTTTGTTAAAACCCAATAATAGATCATGTGTTTTTTAAGTATGGTGGGGTTAACTCAAAAATATGGTGTATTTCAAAGCGAAATTAGCGTCCTGTCATATAATAAAAGCAAGGGTGTTATTATTAATAACACAAAATACCAACCCCTTTTAATTCTCTGGGGTGCGGTCGTGTTTTCCTTGATTCATTCAAAGAACCTAAATCTTTTAGTGTTAATAGATTTTTGTTTCATGTTCAGGGGAAAAAGGTGCATCAAAATACTTTGCATTTTGCCGGGACCGTATTTTATTTCCCGTTGACAGATATTTCTTCTTAAACCTTTTCCTGTTCAAACGAAATTTTTTAATTTGATCATTTGTTTGCGAGCCACAAAGTAAACACAGAAGAGTCGCATGCGGCTCGCGAGCCGAAGTTTGGCCACCGTTGTTATAGAATATCATTTAAACAGTAAACAGATTTTTTTAAAATTGGACTCTCGTGTAAATGCTAACGATAGAGCCTGGAAACAAAGAAACTAAAACATTTGGTAATTTCACTTGAGATTTATGAGGCGGATTTATGGGACGTTACTGTGAGGTTTGGTGCCGAGGGGAGGGAACCAGAGCCATAGACTGGCCCTTGGCATAACACTCATCGATTCATGCAGTGAACATCACAGCTAAGCACCATCCTGTCCCCATAACACATGCGGCATGTTGACGTTGGTTGCTAGGATCTCGGGCAATCTTGCTTTCATTGAATGTTAAGGGTTAAAGGTTAATTAAGAAAGCCCTGTAAATCTAAAATGTATTCACTTGTGATGTAGCATGTCGTGTGATGATTTCAGCTCAGCGGTAAAACCAGGAGCTCACGTATAGATATGGAAACTCTTTCTTAGAAATGATTGTGACTAACAGACTCGGTGGCGTAGAAAGGGGTCGTACCTCCCCGGGTAGTGATTAGCCAAGCTACACTAGAGAAAAGACAAATAGTTACACTTGTATAATCAGACAAGAACAACCATAAAAGATCGACTATGAGCTGAGGATCCGAGGAAGAGTTAAACTAATATATCAAATACGCTACTTATATATATACGATTTTTTTGCTTTAAAAGGCAAAAAACATGAACTCAAATGACCCGATAGAAGTATAATTAAATTTGATTTTCGGTAAGTCGGCAAAGTAAATTGAAGTCTGCTGAAACTGAGACAATGACATCAAATTAACAGAACGATATAACCTTCACGCTTGAGTGGTCCCTTTGTTCGTTTAGGTTTATCAATTATAATTCTTTTTTCATAAGAGCGCCTTACAGTCAGGCATTGTCACGCTTCGAAGACTTCTCATTAAAATAAATACAGCTAAGCTTGATTTTTTAAAAGTTAATGTAGGTTGTCATTCTTAATTTCAACACTACAAGATTCATTACAAAATATTTCTTAAATAAAAGCCTATTGTCACTGAATTTGTGTGTGTAGATTATGAGATAATCAGGAAATTTAATTGTAAAAATATTGTTTCAGAATTTCAAAGAAAAGTTTAGTCAAAGTGTGATACCAGGCAAAACACATCCTTGTTTAGACATTGGTTACACATTCTTGTTTAGACATTGGTTACACATTCTTGTTTAGACATTGGTTACACATTCTTGTTTAGACATTGGTTACACATTCTTGTTTAAACATTGGTTACACATTCTTGTTTATACATTGGTTACACATTCTTGTTTAGACATTGGTTACACATTCTTGTTTAGACATTGGTTACACATTCTTGTTTAGACATTGGTTACACATCCTTGTTTAGACATTGGTTACACATTCTTGTTTAGACATTGGTTACACATTCTTGTTTAGACATTGGTTACACATTCTTGTTTAGACATTGGTTACACATTCTTGTTTAGACATTGGTTACACATTCCGTAGATAATTAATAGCAACAAACCAACTTAAAGAAAAAATAGATTTTATCAGAAAATGTTTACACGTTTAAGTCTATAGATTGGGTATATAATAATATTTTATTGCCGTCCACTGTCAGTCAGCACACATATAGCTAGCTCCGTGCTCCCATCGACAAAATTAAACAATAAACAAACAAGAGATCTTTCGTTTTTTTCTGTTTACCGTAAATACTACAAAAACTAATAGTGTATGTCCTATTCCGAAAAATCACAGAAAAAGAATGAATTCATATAAAATCTCTAATCTCATGATTCCACGGGCCTTGGCCTAGTCAGCAGCCTATAATCTCATGATTCCACGGGCCTTGGCCTAGTCAGCAGCCTATAATCTCATGATTCCACGGGCCTTGGTCTAGTCAGCAGCCTATAATCTCATGATTCCACGGGCCTTGGTGTAGTCAGTAGCCTATTCATACCCCAAAACAATGACTCACAGATTGAACAAAACTATCTTTAAAATTTCATGCTGCGTATGTTTCATCCTTTGAAACGCCGTCCAAGAAATGTAACCGTTCAAGCAGTGCAGCCTTAACCATCTAAAATCAGACGCTTGTGGACGGAAGGAACCAGACATTTGACAGTTTAATGTGTGGAATTTTTCTGATGTATTCAATGGGAGCCGAAACAATCAAATTTAATTTTCCCTTTCAAAATATTTTTTTTAAAAAGAAAATCTTCCCTTGAAAATATTAGAAATATATTTTGGAGTCGTACAAGTAAAATTCACCCTCATTGCAGCTAAAAGTTGTCATATTTATGCCTCATGGTTTAAACTTGATATCATATTTTGTCCATTTTATTCCAAAATTTGTCAAATTGGTTCCCAAAGTTTACCGCATATCAAGTGTAATATTTTGAAAGGCTAAAATAAAAGAAGAGAGAAATACCAGAAAATCAACTTTCCAATCTGTTAATAATCGGGAAACTTGGTATCGATTATCGATATCCAGAGCCAATACTCAATAAGGCCCATATTGAATTTCCTGAGCAGGGGGCTAAAGCCAGAACGACCCTAAGAGGGTACAGTTTATGAACGGTTACCATTTAGCCGTTACCAAGGTATATCACGTGATGTCAGGCACCTTGCTTGACTCCCAACCAGAATGACGTCATCAGACTTGTCGTGGCTCTCATGAAATGGACGGATGCTTTTGATGGTGTGATATTCAGGAACGTCGAGTGATCAGATGACTACGAGCTGTGCGAGTGATCACATGACTACGAGCTGTGCGAGTGATCACATGACTACGAGCTGTGCGAGTGATCACATGACTACGAGCTGTGCGAGTGATCACATGACTACGAGCTGTGGTATTATATGTCACTCCAAGATCAATCGTAATTAATGTTTAATTTTCACTTAACCAGCTACAAATAGTAGTCAAGATGTTTGAGTTATTTTGTTAAAATTTTACTTTAGTGGACAGATTGGAATGTTAATTCTTTATTTATCTTAAAAATGTTTCTGTATCTATATTTTGGTTTAATTTTTTTTAAAGTAAATTTACAAGCACATTAGTTAAAATGATTAATCTGACTTTCAATCTTGTATTAAGGCTGACGAGTTGATTAATATAATTTTAAAAAACTAATGTTACCAAGTTGTAACATGCTTGCAACAAATTTCTAATCTTATCTACTTTTTTGTACAACTGATAATGAATATTTAGATATTTAAAACCCTGATTTGTAAGAATAATCGTGCATGAAATGATGTCAGAAGGAGCGTATTTAAAATGAATGCTAATGATAAATTACTTTACTCAGATGCAGTGTTGCAAAGAAGGAACATGTTGACTTACAGAAGTAAGTCATAACTGCTTCTTGTTACCCGTTGTTTAATGAGATGTTAAGATTAGACACGGTTTTGATTTCTTTAATTCAATTTTTTTTTAAATCCAAATTTATTTATCTAAAAAAATATGAAAAGTACTAGTATATAAACTTGACTCACTTAAAAAAGTAGTGGTTGGTGTACAAGCATAGCATACCTAGTCGCTGTGGTATACAAAATTAACGCCATTAAATGTAGGCGTATACAATTTGAGTTCACCAAACAGAAAGCAGAAGGACCACTTAACGTCATGTAACTTATTGTTATACCCAATTAAAGATTTCTTTCAAAAACTATTGCTCCTACTTATTGAAATATTTATGCGGCATTTTCCTTTTAAATTTCCACCTAGATTTTTTTCTCACGTGATTATTATCCTAATGAAGTGACTTGAACGAAATCTTAATGTATTGTAACTAAGAAAATCAATCCAAGGTAATATATCAGTGTTGACAAATATAAACTGTGACAAGTATAAACTGTGACAAGTATGAACTCTGACAAGTATAAACTGTGACAAGTACAAACTGTGACAAGTATGAACTGTGACAAGTATAAACTGTGACAAGTATGAACTGTGACAAGTATAAACTGTGACAAGTATAACCTGTGACAAGTATAAACTGTGACAAGTATAAACTGTGACAAGAACAAACTGTGACAAGTATGAATTGTGACAAGTATAAACTGTGACAAGTGTAAACTGTGACAAGTATAAACTGTGACAAGCATAAACTGTGACAAGTATAAACTGCGACAAGTATAAACTGAAATGTATTTACAACTGTGTTTGAATTATTATGACGTTGACATGACAACTGTTTCAGTGTGCACTCCACCATTAACCTGGATTGACATAAATAGACACCCCTCCCAAACCACCGCCTTCCACTTCCTCCCCTGTTTTCCCTAAGTGCCTTTTCTTGTGGCTACTGTCGACGTGACCACAACTTCATCCAACCAGACAATCGGTTTACACCCCAAACCCTCACGAAAATATATCGATTTTTTGTTTTCATGCTGTATAATCGATATCCTAATCGATAATGATTTTTTTGAAAATCGCAAGAATGTTTAACCTAAATTTATTTATGAACTTTATGAGTAGTATTTTATTGTGTTGACTCCGAAGGTAAAATAAAAAATGTCGACTGGGCCTAAGCTTTGAATTATATATAGAAATTTAAGGGTAGTCAATCAGCGTTGTTTTAACATTAGAGCTGACAAAGTTGTTTTACGTAAAATGAAGACAATGGCCCACCTAAACACTGTTAAAAATAAATGTTAGTAAATTCTAAAAGAAATTAAAAAATCTAAGCAACTATATTAAAAACCTCTAATCCTAGCGATTACTCATTTGTGTTTTAGCAAAAACAAGTCGATATTGTTGGATCAATATTGCCAGATTGTGGCATAAACTATTCACATTTTTATTACAGGCTTTTGTGTTTAGTATTATTATTGTTACTAGTGTATTACCCGTCAAAAATTACGGATGTTTTCAAAATAAATACATTTCAGCTGAAATCGATTTATTTTGAAAAAAAAATACTCATCAGAATAAAAAAATAATGTAATACAGAACTTTTATTTATTTTATTTATTTTTATTTTATTCATTTATTTTCATATTTCACAATTTCATGTGGAACGTTCGAAAAGAGTTATTTTTGGTGCAGTAATTTGGTGCGCTGTTTTCTTAATTTAGTAGCGTCACGGGCAGACAGACGTGACATACATTGCAAATTATGTTTATTGTTATTAGAAGATTGACAGACACTAGATTTATAGACACTAGATTGACAGACACTAGATTGAGAGACACTAGATTGACAGACACTAGATTGACAGACACTAGATTGACAGACACTAGATTGACAGACACTAGATTGAAAAACACTAGATTGACAGACAATAGATTGACCAGACACTAGATTCACAGACAATAGATTGACAGACACTAGATTGACAGACACTAGATTGACAGACACTAGATTGACAGACACTAGATTGACAGACACTAGATTGACAGACACTAGATTGACAGACACTAGATTGACAGACACTAGATTGACAGACACTAGATTGACAGACACTAGATTGACAGACACTAGATTGACAGACACTAGATTGAAAAACACTAGATTGACAGACACTAGATTGACCAGACACTAGATCTCACTAAGTGTAGTTAAATATATCCGTATCCTTCTTTTTCAAAACTTGACTTTATCCCACGTCACAAAATCCATTGAGACTATTTAGTAAACGGTGGATAACATCGTCAGATATCACAATAACTGACATACATGTTTCGGTTTAACATCCTGTTGTTTCTGATGACAAATTCACTTTATTTCCCACTTTAATCAATAAGCTGTGTAAAAATACCCGATGATGTCATTGTATATTTACACCTAGAAATGTTTTGAATGTTTAAAATTCTGATCCTGTTTCTCAATCCCTAAGACTTAACAGAAACAAAGAAAACAAATGCTGACAAAACTTAGTTTGATTTATTTGAATCCCATCGAACTTAAGGCAGACCAGTCTCAAAAGTATGCACCTTACAAGGCCGTGTGATTATATCAAAATACATCATTCCAGCTCTTAAAAATGAGCTACCATTCCAGGAGAATGGATGTTGTGTAGCCTTTAAACCGCAGACGGTTTAAATTTAATTAGAAATCCCCCCCCCAAAAAAAAAGACAAGTAAATGTTGATTCCTTATCGTTGTGTATACCAGAGTTTTATGAGAATACAATTCTTTGATCTCTTCCGTAACTTTAACCTAATTGTTTGATAGACTTAACGGTTAATTGACGTTTGTTATTTAGATTGCTAAAGTTAGCGCTGTAAATTTGAATTAAAAATTCCAATCAGTTATCCAGCTGCATATTCCATACAATTAAAACATTTGTAAAAATGTGTAAAGTTGAACACTAAAAAACCCCACAGAATGAATTCAATGGCAACTCCATGAATGAGAATCTCCACCTGGGAATCTCAACAATAAAGGTATCGACAAACCCAGTACGTTTGTAGCCAGACATACTATTTATATCTGTGGGCAAGGGGTGGGGCCACTCCATTCAGTCTCTGTTGTCCAGGACTGAGATTAAATTAGTGGGATTCGAAAAAAAAGCAACTTACTAGGCAGCGCTACATTGCAATCTAAGTTGATCCTGTTGTGATTACAGGTGCAGAGCTTTTAGAAGGTTGATTCTCGTGTAATTCTAGATGTCTCGATTTGCTATTCATAACAATGTTTTGTCAGCTAATGCCTGCAGTGACATGTATTACAGCAATGACAACTAATTTTGGCCTACACTGTTATTTTACACCCATTGTGTTTACAGCTCACGACTTGTTACACAGCCCCCCCCCCAAATTGTATTGCTAATGTTATGTCCTATTTTAAAAAAAAATAGATCCACCACAGACGTGTTTTTTAAAATGTTTTTATTTGAGCTTCTAACAAAAGAATTTCTGAATTCTTTTCAGCTGACTATTGCTGTAATAACACGCTCAGCTAGTGTGGCTCGCTAATCTTGGTAAACGTGGTGGAACAAGTAAAAACCATGGTGTTTACAGTAAGATGTATTATGTAGTCAATTTAGCGTATACTGTAGTCTGTGTATCTGTGATAGAAAAAACAATTTATGTGAAAAATGAGTCTAAATTTTTTTTCACATGCAATCATTAAAAAATTAGTTAAAAATTTCTAAAAAATTATTTTATTTAATACTGTATTTTCTAGAATACTTTTTGAAACACACTAAAGAAGGGAAGGAATACGTTCTTAAATGCCTTGTACTCACTGTTTTCCTCTCACACCACTCAAGCATTCAATTAACATAACAATATATAAAAATAAAATTGACAAATGAACTTAGAAAGCTGATTACCTCCATTCCTATTACAATTATGCAGATAATTTTCACTAAGGTTTTACTTAGAAATTCCACTGTTTTGTTTCAGTATTGCGACAAGGTCACGAGCACCCAGTAATCTATTAAGCCGTAATCATTGATAACTAGTGAACCACGAAGACATGGCTGACATTTTGGACGAGGCAGCCCCTCTTTTGGGCACTGAGACAATCGACCACACCATTAGCGGATCACGTGATTCGAGTGACGCGATCTCTTCCAGCGACGTGACAACAAAAGACCGTGTCGAACAAATCAGTGGCAGCGAGAACAAAGCTGAGGACCAATCAATGGGCGGGACGCCAGGGGTACACACGTACAGACAGGAGCAGAGCACAAGTCACGCAGACGACCCTGTGTTGGACAGCAAAGTACGGGACGTGTCAGACGACCCTGTGTTGGACAGTAAAGTACGGGACGTGTCAGACGACCCTGTGTTGGACAGCAAAGTACGGGACGTGTCAGACGACCCTGTGTTGGACAGCAAAGTACGGGACGTGTCAGACGATGCTGGCCAAGTAAACAATCAACCCATTGTCAACAACAACCAGACTATCAGTGACGAACAGGATGCGGTTCTCCAAAACGGGAGTGATTTGAGGGCAAGTTACAAACATTCAGACAGTTCCGATGAGAAACTCTCACAAAATATCGTATATAATGAGGGATTTCCTGATGAAACGTTTGATAGTGGTGTCTCCAGTTTAATTCAACTTAACGACAGAGCCGAAAATACTTTGCAGAACTTAAAGACAGTACCGGAAAATAATGTGTCAGTGGATATTTCTGAGAACAGTGGATGTTACCCAAACCAGGGATATATTTCAGAAGAGGATTATAAAAACGTTGCCATGATAAGTACTGACAGGAGTGATATCATAGTGACACGAAATACTCATTCCTTACAGGATGATGACGTGCCTCAAAATTTAGCAGACTTAAACAACTTGGGAAATGTTCAGAAATTGAATAATTCAAATTTACGAAATTCTGAAACAAAATATTTCGATTCTGTTACGGAAACCAACAGCAGGGAGCAAAACGTAAATGGCGCGCCCCTATTAGAGAATAGGGACATTAAAACTGCTGGTGATCAAATCAATTGTGGCCCAACATTAACGGGTTCGTCTTCGAAGCTTCGAGAAAGGCCGAAAAGCGTCCGTTTCGAAAAGGGGCTTGGAAGTCAGAGTCCTACCACTTGTGAAACTGGTCAAAGTGATGATATCGGACTTAATGACCCCAACACTCGTGTAGCTGGTCAAAGTGCTGATATTGGACTGACAAACCCCAGCATTCGTGTAGCTGGTCAAAGTGCTGATATTGGACTGACAGACCCCAGCACTCGCGTAGCTGATTCAAGTGCTGATATTGGACTTAATGACCCCAATACTCGTGTAGCTGGTCCAAGTGCTGACATTGAACTGACAGACCCTAGCACTTGTGAATCTGGTCCAAATGCTGACATTGGACTAACAGATCCCAGCACTCATGTAGCTGGTCCAATTTATGATATCGGACTGACAGATCCCAGCACTCGTGTAACTGGTCCAAGTGCTGACATTGAACTGACAGATCCCAATACTAGTGAATCTGGTCCAAGTGCTGATATCGGACTAACAGATCCCAGTACTCGTGTAGCTGGTCCAATTTATGATATCGGACTGACAGATCCCAGCACTCGTGTAGCTGGTCCAATTTATGATATCGGACTGACAGATCCAAGCACTCAGAGTGTCGATCTTGGGCTGACAGACTGTGTTCACAGCTCAGAAAAGAAACATAATTTACATGAAGGACTTCTAGAGGGAGAAAAACTTTTTAATCACAATCAAATTAATGAAGAAAATGTCAATGGATTTGAAGGAACCTTTGTAAATAAAGAATCAATTAGTAGTATTAATAAAGAAGATTGCACAGGCTTTGGCAAATTAGACACAAAAGATTTTGATAAAGACCAGGAAATAGAAGTAGAAACACTTAATATTGATAGTGAAAAAATAAACAATAATCATGAAGAAACTAATATTGGTGAGGCTGTTCCTGAGAGTCCTTCACATAGCGTAAAATCTGATACAAAGAGTCTTTCACATAATCTGAAATCAGAATCTAAGAGTCCTTCACACAGTCTTAAATCAGAAGCTAATAGCCCTTCACAAAGCCGTAAATCTGAAGCTAAGAGTTCTTCACATAGCATAGGATCAGAGGCAAAGAGTCCTTCACATAGCATAAGATCTGATGCGAAGAGTCCTTCAAATAGTTTTCAATCAGAAGTTAAGAGTCCTTCAAAAAGCATATTATCTGAGACAAAGAGTCCTTCACACACCATACGATCAGTCGTAAAGAGTCCCATCGGAAAGCAAACAATCAGACGCAAAAATTTCTTCACATAGCCTTAAATCAGAAGTTGGGAGTTCATCGCATAGCATACGAAATGGTTTGTCGAAGAGCATACAATCTGATCCAAACAATACTTTAAAAAGCAATCAATACAATACTAAGAGTCCTTCTCAAAGTGTGCGATCTGAGGTAAAGAGTCATTCAGACCGTCTAAAATTAAAGGAAAGGAGTCCTTCACATAGCCTTAAGTCGGAAGCAAAGAGTCCGTCACATAGAATACGATCAGAGGTAAAGGGTTCTTTACATAATTTGCGATCAGAAGCAAAGGGTTCTACATATAGCCTTAAATCAGAAGCAAAGAGTCCGTCACATAGCATACGGTCAGAGGCAAAGAATTCATCGGACGGTCTTAAATCAAAGACGAAGAGTCCTTCACACAACTTACGATCAGAGGCAAAAACGTCCATCATGCAGCATTCAATCTGAAGCTAAGAGTACTAATGCAAAATCAAAACAGGAAAGACAGGATCTGTTTGAAATAGGGACACTCAACTATCAAAGTAAATTAGCGCATAGCCCACATTCTGAAGCCAGCAGCCTGCGCTCTAATTTGAATATGCAAGTTAATGATAATAAAAACACGATCGAAAACTCCAATTCTCATCATGTGAGAAAAAATGTTAAGAAAGAAAACAAAAAAGGAAAAATTGTTAGAAACATAAGCATTAATAATGATCCCGAGGAAGAAGTCCATCATTTGAACAAAGACAATTTTGACAAACGTTCAATTCAATCTGCTTCAAATTACGAAGATGACTTTACAGACGATGAGCCGGTCAGTTATCAAACATCTCCCTCTAAAACATCCGTGAAATCTGCAGCTGATGTCGCCAGAACTGAACCCATGCCGTGGTAGTCCGCAAAGTTCTATCAGTGAATACGATAGGGCCATAAGCACGAGACCTAGAACAGAATTCACCAATATTTATGACAGTGAACAAAACACCAGCGAAGACGAGGGCGCCCTGTTTGAAGATCTAACACCAGAGAGTAGAGCACCACTTAAAACAACTTTGGACCACTCTGATAACATGACTGAAGCGCAGCAGGACAGAAATGTGAGACCAAAGTCAAGTCATCCACGACGACAAAGGAAAGGTCGAATGGTCAGAGATGTTGTAGTCTATAGAAAGAGAAATGATGGCTCCAATAGTTCAACTCTTAAAAACGGTGAATTGATGGATGAATCATGGGAAAGGAAGGAGGAGTCTAAGGAAGCAAGTTCACCCGAGGAAAGATCTGTGAACTCCAGTGACACCGAAGATGTGTATCCTTCCGATGAACACTTCAGCTATTCAGATGACCTGGAGTCGGTCAGTATTCGGAGTGAGAGTGCCGGTAGCGGAAGTGACGTCATCGGCAAAGTTTCCGACGCAAACACTTCAAACCACAGACAGGAAACCAGCCCCAATAGTCTCACATTGCGACATCAACGAATAGAAGTCCAGACTTCAAGAGAAAGAGATGTTGAGACACGACAAGCAGATTGTGATGACAATTACACAGAATACTACCCAGGAAGTGATGTCGAGTTCAAGGAGAGACGAGCAAGACAAAGAGTCGCTGGTGTGTCAATGAAACTACACCGTGAGGCTAGCGCTGAAAGGTTAAAGCGCATCAAGGAAGCTGCCGCTAATGTGGGTCACATGCAAGACAATTTACAAGACATGTTCAAGTAAGAAAACTTTATGAGTTGTTTTAAGAAACACAAGAAAGAAATAGTTTTCAACTAGTTATACGAATTGTCATTTTTGAAATTTCAATTATTCATTTGGTTGTTTACGGTCATTATTGAAAGGTAAACACAAATGTCCGATTGAAAATAGGGAACAAGAGCAACATACAAAAATTGTAAATACATTCATTGCCAAATCATTCATGTCATGGGTCAGCTATAAACATTCACAGTTCAAATAGCACACTGCATTTTGATTATGTCAACATTTTACGTTTAATTTTAAAATGGCGTATATGAAAATATTGACGAACGTATTTTACGTTATGAGTGTGATTGTTGTGTGTTTTTTGGGAATATGCACTGATCCATGACACTCGCTAGGTAAACGGTGTTCACTGGTGTTCACTGATAGATATGCACTGATCCATGACACTCGCTAGGTAAACGGTGTTCACTGGTGTTCACTGATAGATATGCACTGATCCATGACACTCGCTAGGTAAACGGTGTTCACTGGTGTTCACTGATAGATATGCACTGATCCATGACACTCGCTAGGTAAACGGTGTTTACTGGTGTTCACAGATAGATAAGCACTGATCCATGACACTCGCTAGGTAAACGGTGTTTACTGGTGTTCACTGATAGATATGCACTGATCCATGACACTCGCTAGGTAAACGGTGTTTACTGGTGTTCACTGATAGATATGCACTGATCCATGACACTCGCTAGGTAAACGGTGTTCACTGGTGTTCACTGATAGATATGCACTGATCCATGACACTCGCTAGGTAAACGGTGTTTACTGGTGTTCACTGATAGATATGCACTGATCCATGACACTCGCTAGGTAAACGGTGTTTACTGGTGTTCACTGATAGATATGCACTGATCCATGACACTCGCTAGGTAAACGGTGTTTACTGGTGTTCACTGATAGATATGCACTGATCCATGACACTCGCTAGGTAAACGGTGTTCACTGGTGTTCACTGATAGATATGCACTGATCCATGACACTCGCTAGGTAAACGGTGTTTACTGGTGTTCACTGATAGATATGCACTGATCCATGACACTCGCTAGGTAACGGTGTTCACTGGTGTTCACTGATAGATATGCACTGATCCATGACACTCGCTAGGTAACGGTGTTTACTGGTGTTCACTGATAGATATGCACTGATCCATGACACTCGCTAGGTAACGGTGTTCACTGGTGTTCACTGATAGATATGCACTGATCCATGACACTCGCTAGGTAAACGGTGTTTACTGGTGTTCACTGATAGATATGCACTGATCCATGACACTCGCTAGGTAAACGGTGTTCACTGGTGTTCACTGATAGGCTTTAGAGGTTATCTAGTAGATGGTTAAAAATAACAAGAAAAAAAACACACAACTAAAACACTAAATTTCGTCTTATTTTCTGGTAAGGTTGACATAGGTTCCTAATCTTAGGTGACTCTATTCATAATTTTTTTTGCATAGGCAAGCTAAATCCATTCTGACTGGTTACCAGTCACAACTTGAAACGCAACGTTTTACGGAGTTTACCGATGAAGTTCCCGAGTTTAGCCGAACGTTGACGTCACTGTCCGACGCTTACAAGGCGTGTGAAGTTGTGACAGGTGGTATCAATGAACAGCTACAGGACATCAAGAACATCACTAATCAAATCTGCGGCCTCCTTGCCACCAACGCTAAATCTGTTGAGCTTAAGGCGTGGACTGGCGACACTGATCTTGGCGCTGATGGTAAGTAGGTAGGACGTAGCTTGTGAACTTTCCAACATCTTGTAAACAAGATATAAATGGTTAGAATCTTCAGAAGATCCTTTGAAATAACCAGCACTACATTGGGCATTGATCTGTAAAATCGTGTTAAGTCTAACGTTGCCATTTTATGTCTTATAGAATTGGATTATGTTTTTTTAACTCTTTTATCAAAGATAATCCTGACATGTCGTTAACCTCAAACGTTTTAACGTTGAATTTGCAAGGCTCTGGTTATAGTATAAATAGGACACCGAAGTTAGTGACTAGTTCTTGAAAATTTTTGGGAAGTTATATTTGGCTGGAGAAAAGAAAATACTTTTCATGAATACATTTGTTAAGACTTACGAACTCGCTAAAAAAACACACTTTTTTATCTTCATCAAAAGTCAATCTTTTATGTGAAAATAAAAAAGTCCAATTTTTTACTTGAAGTAGATGATTTAATAAATAAACTTTTCAGGCATCTAGGTGTTGAGATGAAAGAGAGTAAGTTTAGACTTTTCCTTTGATGTGATCATATTTAAAAGTATCATTTGATTATTTGCAGGTGTTCTAATAACAGAAGAAGAGAAAGACGCGAGACAAAAAGTGCGTGAGGCCAGGTTGCTGGAGGTCAAGGCCATCTCAGCACGAGCCACAGCTGACGCACTAGCTGCTCATGAAAACGCCAACCACGCACAGTTGGCTGCCAGTTTGGCTGAGGAGGCTTCAATCATTGCCAGGAATGCAGCTGAGGTTGCTGTGAAGAGGGCCGAGACAGCCAGGCGTGTGGAGATGGACAGGAGACACGAAGAGGTGGGCGGTGTGTCTTTCTGAGGTGGGCGGTGTGTCTTTCTGAGGTGGGCGGTGTGTCTTTCTGAGGTGGGCGGTGTGTCTTTCTGAGGTGGGCGGTGTGTCTTTCTGAGGTGGGCGGTGTGTCTTTCTGAGGTGGGCGGTGTGTCTTTCTGAGGTGGGCGGTGTGTCTTTCTGAGGTGGGCGGTGTGTCTTTCTGAGGTGGGCGGTGTGTCTTTCTGAGGTGGGCGGTGTGTCTTTCTGAGGTGGGCGGTGTGTCTTTCTGAGGTGGGCGGTGTGTCTTTCTGAGGTCGGCAGTGTGTCTTTCTGAGGTGGGCGGTGTGTCTTTCTGAGGTGGGTGGTGTGTCTTTCTGAGGTGGGCGGTGTGTCTTTCTGAGACTGATTCAATTATCACAGAAGGATTATTTATGTTACTGAGACATATCTATCAGAGAAAGACATTGTATATTACTAAACCTCATGCATCTTGGAGCACATAGAGTGTATTGTAACTATGTGAAACAAGTAGAAACATGATGTCCGTACAAACACATTTGCTTTGGGTTATTTTGCAATATCATTTTTACGAAACAACGGATACCGGAACATCGTGACATAATACATTGGCCACGTGCTTAACAAATTGGTCCCATGTGTAATAAATAGGTCCAAGGTGTAATATATTGGTCCCAGATGTAATAAATAGGTGCAAGGTGTAATATATTGGTCCCAGGAGTAATAATTTGTCCCAGGTGTAATACTGTGGCCCCAGTTGTAATACATTGCTTCTTATCGAAATAGATCATTTAAAATGTTAAAATATTGAAATAGCTTTTTTTTTATTTAAAGGAGAAAGCAACAAGAAAGCGCCAAGAAGAGCAAAGGCAACTAGAAGAGGAAGAGAGAAGAAGAGAAGAAGAAAAGAGATTAGAGGAAAGCATCCATATTGAAGACAGCCAGACTGAAGTTTCTCATGATATCAATGACATGAAAACAGACACAAATAATCCTGATAATTGGCCAAGATTTATGTATGTCTTTACAAAGTTATGTCACACTTCCAAAGTCTGGATAGCAAATAAGAAAAACAACAAAATACTAACTAACCACAATCGTTAAAAATTAAATCCTGCCAATGAACATTCGTGTCTGACAATTTTTAATTGCTTTTAAACCGAAAGCTGAAAAGTTTAGGCACAAAGACAGAAAAGAAATTTTAAAAAAGGGTGAACTTAAATGGGTTATGTATACTTACGAGCTAATGAAAGATGCTTTAGAAATCAAAATTTAAAAATATAACCCGATTCTGCCATTTGTAACTGATACAAATTTTATATCTCGGTTTAATGTACTAAAAACAAAATCTCTGAATGACACAGGAAAATAATAATAAAAAATGCACACAAGTTTGAGATAATATTTGCATGTACTCATTGTGTATTTTTTGGGTAATTAGATACAGCATAGACCGCAGTGATGTAGATACAGGTATTGGGGTCATACTCAGAACCCCAGAGGGCATCATTGAAAGGGACGATATGTCGGTGACTCTAGTCGATCAGTTGTCTGGTTGTCTCCCCTTGGGCGAAGCTGAGGAACTCATTAGCAACATCATGCTACTTAAGCCTGCTGACCACATTAGATCAATCAAAGTAAGAGGCAATTTGGGATCACGGTTAATTAATTTTTAATAAAAATAAAATTAAAAATCTTTATCACTGTATTTTTTAAAATTATTATTTTCGGTATTGTTATATTGTAATGTAATTGTATCATTGAATAATAAATTGATGTCACCGAACTTTGAACAAAACGAACATTAAAACTTGTAAACTTGTAGGTCAAACGTTGACATAAAATTAAAACAAAATTGTTATGATTGAGAGTAAACTATATCACGATATCAGTGTCCATTATGTCTAATTAATTGTCACTCCCGGGTCCCTGTTCTCAGTTAAGTGAACGGATGGTGATAGCCATACCTCACTGTGCGCCTAGGATCCACCCTGGACGCGAACCAGTGGTCAAACTGGTGACGTCAGAAGGACGCCTCATGACGCTGCCAGCAACTGACGTCATATTTGAGGATATCAAGGTAATTGTGTTCCAAACAAGGAAGTTCTGTTACAATCAAGGTAGTTGTGCTCCAATCATGGTAATTCTGGTCTGTAAGGCACTTGTAGTTTTCGTAAACAATACATTTGTTTATGTAACTGGTGCCCCATAGTGCTTGTCACCCTCGTAAAATATACTGTAACTTCAGCGTCCAAAGTTCGGTCCCTGGTCTCTCTAATCTCCACGTTAACTCTCCACCCATTGCAAAGACTCCAATTTGTTGTGCATCTCTAAGGAGAATATTATCTCTAATCAGATACGAGGCCAAATATTTTAGATTTCAGAGGTTTTAAGTTTTAATTAATTGTATATTTTGATACCTAAATATACTCCCTACATGTTTTACGCACACCACGGTTGAGAACACTTTATCTACACAAATTTTTTCTTGTTAAGAATATAGTAGTTGCGTTCATTAAAACTATGATATATTTTGTTAACCGTTTTGAAAAAAATATATCAGAGGTCTATACATTTTTAAATATCCCATACTCTAATTTACAACTTGGTCTTGATGTTGTCAGGACACCCGCTTTGTTGAAGTCAAGACCAAAGTGTTTGGAATCATTGCCGTATTTTTACGTCTTAAAAAAGAAATTCTGACTTTCAACCGGAAAGGTGGCAAAGTCCTGTCGTCTGCTGACTCGCGAGTTACTTTAGCATGTCAGTCAGGAGATTTCAACAATAACACGAGTTTTACCCTCGAGGTAAGTTATGTAAATGTTACTTTAGTCTGCCAGGCAGTAGTTTTACAACGGAGGTAAGTTATGCAAATGTTACTTTAGTGTACCAGGCAGGAGCTTTTGACAATAACACAAGTTTTACCCCGGAGGTAAGTAAGTTGACACTTGAGTCAAATGTCATCTTGAATATATTTCAAGGACATTTTATCGGAGGCTATCGTTAAGGCAGGGTTCCATAATTGCCATCAAATGAAATAAAATAACTAAGGATGCGGAAATTAACGATTAATTTCTCGATTAATCGTAAAAAAGTTAACGATTAATTTATTTTTTAACGATTAATCGATCCATCACTTAAAAATTATTGGAAGTCAAAAAGTTAAAAAATAGTAATAAATAGTGGCCGATAAATAATAAATTTCCTGACGATTACACGAACATTTTGGTTTTAAACTGTTGACTGAAGTGGATGTTAAAAATTTTAATAAAGTTTGCCTACCATGGTTCTAACACTTTGCCTACTTTTGAAACGAAATTAAAAGCGTATTAAGCTAATGGCAGTAGTGGAGTCTGAATCAGAGACAGAAAATGACGACAGCTGTACTGGTGAATTACGGCGTTACAAAATGGAGATGAAAGTTCCTTAATCCATTAACCATCTACAAAGGTGGAAAATGAATGAACACCGATATCCGATAATGTCATTCCTCGTAAAGACCGTTTTGTGCATACCAGTTACCTCAGACGCATGTGAATGATTGTTCAGCTCGGCTGGTTATATTGTCAATTAGACCAGCTCATCACTTGAACCAAATAGTGTCAACAACTTGTCTTTTTGCGTTGTTGGTTAAAAGATGACATATGAAGGAGACATTCCAGTGTTATTTAGTGTTAATTATGACATCATAAATTTTAATCTTTTGGTTTTAATCGAAATTAACGATTAAATAATCGTTAAATTTTCAAAATTTAACGATTAAATTTAAATTAATCGCTAACAGCCCTAAAAATAACATTTGTTGTAATGGCCTCTAAAGTTAGGTCCAATAACAATTTGATGGTATCGTCATTTTCTCTCAGGTCCAGCAGGTTGACCCAAACTTAGTGGCTGCTCTAAAAGTCAAAATGTCAGCAGAATGTGAGAAGCTCTTGACTGTTAGCCCAATAATCACGTAAGTGGCTTAGGGTCGTGACGTATGTGACTTGACATTGTCTTTTCCTATGGGCATTGATATAGAAGATTAACCATATGTGACAAGACATACCTGAACTCTTATAATGATCAGAGGTTTATGAGCAACCTCATATGGTTTCAGACGGTATTGCTTTCCATATTATCGACAAAGCGAAAATATTTTTCTATCCATTTCATTCCTTCAAGTAGCGTTAATGTCTCCCTCCCTAATTTGTGAATGAATCTAATGATAATTTCTGTTTCTAATACTGTTAGATATGAGCATGATTGTTGATATGAGCGAAGGGCTTAAGAAGATGGTAAATATGCTTTGGGTATTTGAGTAATAGATTATTAACTTGTTTTACAGAATGAATTTATCCGTCCCATTTTCTTCGCCACTTACCATCACACTTCCGGTCCCATCAAATCCAGCTCTGCGACTCCGTAGACCACAAACTGCTGTAAACAGGGTACCTAGTGACCAACATGAGGCACTTCCTGTCCGAATGGCCAGTGCCAGAAACACGTTTAGCAGTAGAGAAGGTCAGCAGTCAGCACATTAAAGAGAGTGAAGCCATAGAAAATAATTATATGATTAAAGTAAAACAAATGGTTGTAGATCGCCATGGGTTCTATAATTAGACACAAGTTATTTATGACGTCACATCGTTCATTGGCCGCCGCTCAAAATAGGCATATGTGGAGATCGTTATCTGTTGATGAGTCCATGCGCTCCCCCAACGACCGCAACGGTCACGGAACTGATGATTATGATGATGATCGATCCTCTCAGTTTACAGGAAATAAAAAAAAATCTAAGGAAGACCCTTTCCTGAAAGTGCAAAAGTGTTTGTAAAATTAATTTTATTCACAATTATCTTGGAACCTTTAAATGGCAATTTACAGGATCTAAATGCTCAATAATGACGTCATCAATAAAGATGCAGTTTATTTCACGGGACTGGCGATCTATATTTAAAGCAATACTCTAAATAACCTGTCTTTTTATCGTACTAGTTTTAAGACGTTTTCTGGGTTAACACATTTCTTTATCCAAAGTTTGAATATGAACTTCTCAGCTTAACTTTGGGATTTGTAAACATATATATTATATTATTTTATCTTATTTACCAGTTACGTTGACTTGTAACTTTTTTATTCACTCCACGCTTAAAATGTGCTAACTTTCACGCAGAGATAACTGCAAACATACTCTCACTTTAGTTTGTTAAATAATAGAGCAATGATGTCCCCTGTATTTTGCCAGACGTAGCCCCACAAGATGAAATTCACTTGTTACGAAAAGAATCAGACGGCCGCTGGTGTAAAGTAGAAGACGTGAATCTCATTCAGCTCAAGAAAAAAGACGTCACAACGTTTGATATCTCTCATAATTTTTCCAAGTAGGTTTTACTTTCATCGATATATACCAGAGGTAAATAGGTCATCTCTACTTCATTTGCTATCTCCAGTTGCTAGCCAATTGACGTGGATCCTAATGTCTTTGTATAAACAGAAAAATCTTTGACTTAATTTAAAGTAAAAAATGTTTATTGCTTTAGTCTTTAGAATTATCAGCTTAACCTTACATGATTTCAAAATTACAACATTTGAGAGAACGTCTGGGTTCCGAAGAGTTTTTTTTTAAAGTTATAAATATTGTCTTTGCAACGTTTCGACTCATGTTGAATGATTGTTCACTGAAACGCGACTAAACCTTGTACAATTGTTTTAACTCAACTGCACGTTTAATATTTAAAATTTGATTTTGATTTTTATTATCAACTGTTTGTTTTGATGTTGAACAGGTTGGTCATTATCAGAACAACGGTTGAGGTGACCTCCACACAAGCAGAAAAAATAGTTCGCCATCTTGTAAAAGCCTTGACCTTGAAACCCATTTGCGTTATCATGCGACAGATGAGTGACGAGCCATCCAATGTCATGGTCACTTGCTCTCTACCGGTCAATGTCGAAAGGTTGGACATTGTTGATTCTTTAAGAACAGGCTGAATTTTTAGAAAATATCTGTATTAGAAATTCTTGTTTTCTTCCTGTCACCCTTAAAGAATATATAGAGACTAGAGCTCCTCTGTCCTGTGGGTTGTCTACGTTTAGAAATTTTAATCATGAAGGTAATCTTGTCAATTATAAATATTCATCAGTAAAATCGTGCGGCATGTCATTGACGCAATGTTTCTCTTTTGCCTCTACCTTTGTCTGTCTTGCATCCGTTTGTCTATCTGTATGTATGTCTGTCACGCTCTCTGAATGTCTTATTCTCTTGCGCTTCCTGCCCCCCTCTCTCTGTGTGCGTGTGTATCTGTCACAAACAGGCAGTATAAAGATAGTGTACGCATTATCTGACATTGTTTTTGTTTCTGTCACAGAACGACCCGCTTGATGGCTGACAGCGGCTACGACCATGGACCTCGCCCAACCACTGACGTCATGTGCTCAGAAGGTCAGAGGCTAGAGCTTCGTTTCCGAGGCAACTTGACCCTCTTAGACCAAGATGTACGGACAATTTGCTCGTTCAACTCCTACATCCCTTTCAAGTAACCCTTTATCTCTTCTCTTGTGTTTATTGACCTGTTAACATTGGGGTTTAAAGAACATTCTAAATGATATAATATTTTAAAAATACATTCTTACAAAAATTAAACATGTTAATATTAGTTGTTATAAGCATTTTTAATACAAAAATTTGACATATATATTTGACTATATCGCGTTTTAAACTGATGACGAATGTTTAGCATATTCTTAAACAGGAATTTTTTTTATTCTTCCTCGATCAATGAGCGCTCCATAAATAATTATTTTAATCTGTTGAGGCAATTATCATTTTTTGATTTAGTCATACGATTTAGTAGCAAAGAGTCACCATGGACCTTAGACAACAGCAGAAATTATCTGAAACTTTCAAGTTTGGAATTCTGAACAGACATTAATTGACTGGGTAGTGACTGAAATTAATTATCCAGAGATATTTGGCACGGAATGGACTCTTGCAAATACAATTAAATATTGGGACTTAACACTTAACTTATTTCCGGAGCTTAAATATCTCTATCACTAAATGATTTTATCCAGTTATGTAGTGACTGGGGCTGGTCATCTAGTTATGTAAGGCTATCATTGACGTTGTTCAAACAATTATGTACGTCTATCACTGGACTTATTCATCGTGTTGTGGATGGCCAATCGCTAGATTAAAACAAAATGATGTGACTAAAAGTTGTGCAAGTTTTATCAAAGTTAAAAAAACACACAAAATAAACCCAAAAATATTTTTCCCCAAAACAAATAATTTGTTTTACAAGCAAGAAAAAAAGTATCATAAGTAACATGCTACTCCAAAGTATCATAAGTAACATGCTATTCCAAAGTATCATAAGTAACATGCTATTCCAAGGTATCATAAGTAACATGCTATTCCAAGTTATCATAAGTAACATGCTATTTCAGGTTAAAATTCCGAGTCTCAGAGCTGGACAAATTTGCTCAGAGAGGTTTCCGCAGTTACCGCGGGTTCTGTCAGATTTACACAAGGGGAAAAATTAAGAAACCTCTTGACCCATCAGAAGAGAGGGACAGAGCTACAGGTCAGCGGGTCAAGGACGAATTCATTGATGGTGACGTGTTGCTCTGTGAACATCTCATCATTTTACCAAAAGTAAGACGTTTTTGTTTGTGTTTGAGGTCCAAGTTCATTTAAAGGTATAAAATCAAACAACGTAATTCACTTTGAGAGCTTAGAATGGACACTGTTTTTACAAATTATTTATTAAATACAATATTTGAAATATACATCACCTCGTAAACCTTTTTTTCAATAAAAATAATACTTTGCTCTCCAATGTTGTAAACATATCAACTAATATCATGAATAATAATATTTCACCAAAAGATAAGCAATATTTTTAGCCGCTCATATACTGTCGTGAATGTATGATGTATCACATGATGTATTCCTGCCCTTAGCCTGACCCAGAAACTCCTCGACCATTGAATGTTGCTCCAGTCGTCTTCTCCAGAGGAGGTAATCACAGTTAGCAATAATTCATCCAAATTAAATCTGTTTAAAACTGTATGCGTCCTTTTGTTTTCTGTATAAATAATAATGTTAATATCAATATCGATGACTTAAGTCATAATTTGTTAAACTAATTTGCTTACCTGCCAGGTATTGTGAATACAGATTTGTTAAAGTTTCTGTCCACCCACCTGGAGAACAGTGATTGGCGGAAGCTAGCCCAGCTGTTGAATGTAAAACATTGTCGTCTGCAAGCCATCCTACGTCAGAACGTCAACAATGACATCCACCAAACGATTTACGACATGCTCGTCACGTGGTCAAAGCGATTACCTCGTTCCATGGACAGGGTCAACATTTTTCTTTCAAAATTTCATTACCTTATATATGGTTTTTGGTTACATTCCCACAAAAAGAAACTTAACTAATAAAGCTTTGTCACCTGCTAATCCTAAGGATTTACTTGTTGAGTAGTGTCCACTGTATTCTTTTATTTTTGGAGGAAACATACATATTTTTTAAATCCATCAGGCTCGCAAAGATTTGCATTAATCTTTGACTCTCCAATATATAAAATTTCAGATTGATATGTTAAGTCACGCCTTGTCTTGCATACAACGGTCTGATTTAGCCGAGGAGCTCATAGCCAGGCAGGAGGAATTTAAAAATGCTAAAGCTCTTCACTTCAAAGGTGCGGTGTTGTAATATTTTAACAGAATAAGTGAACCCAAAAAAGTTGTATTTAATATTAAATGTTTTCCTTTTTTCTCATATTAATTTAAACTTTTTGTGCCTGTGTTTGCGTGCGTGTGTGAATTTGTGTGTGTATGCAGATAGTTCGTATTGACTGCGGTTGGTTTTCTTTCCCTTTACGGCAATGGAAATAGTGCTGTAATACATCTACAATAAAAGGTTGTTTAAATATTAATATCATTCAGAGCCATGAACACATTTTACTCTAGAGTCCCAACAGCCGATTCATTCATTTCTTACATTACGGGACAGTTTTTCTGAGCTTTGCTTTATAACGACTTGTTCAAGTCTTCTAATTTTCACAACTTTTTTTTATAGGTAGGGTAATTTTATATCAAGTCACCTACATTGAAACTATAAGTTGATTTTTAACATTGTGGCATTTGCCGTAAAGTTTACGCGTGTATACCGTCTATACCGTCATGATCATCATCATCATCATCATCAGTCCCGTGACCGTTGCGGTCGTTGGGGGGAGCGCATGGACACATCAACAGACAACGATCTCCACATTTGCCTATCTTGAGCGCGGCCAGTAATTCGTTCAATTTTATCCCTGTCTATAATTGAAGCTTAAATTAATTTTAAAAAATAACAAAATTATTGATAAAAATGTGCCGTTTTGACATCAATAGTAGATATTAATTTAAATATTAAGGGTGAAAAGTACAAAGTAGCTATTTCTTCGCAAATTCTTAATTCAATGAAGTATCTAATTTGAAGATCCTTTCAAACGTCTTGAATGAACGTAACTTGTTTCAGATTCTCATTTACGCAAGGCTTTTGTCATCATTGCCAAACACCCTCGGGCAGTCTTACAATGGAAGCAACTGGCCAGGTTTCTGGGCGTGGATGACAATGACGTCAGGTACATCGAGGCCAGCAAGGACACGACCCCAGAACGTTGTGTGTCCAGTCTGGAACTGTGGAAGGACATCAATACTGACACAGCAACTGTCTCCCTACTGGCCAACAAGCTACGGCAATGCCGATACCGGAAGTTAGCAAGTAAGACTCATACGCATGCCCCCTTATAACTTTCCACTAAGCAAAGATAACGTAGAGAGACGTTCATGCCTTTAATCATATGATGTTATTAAAAGCATTTTGAAATTCTGTCTTATGCTATTTTTCCATTTCATTATTTGTGTATGATTAAGTCAGTTACCTAAGGTAACAATAATGAATTGTAGGTGTTAATGATGAACATAGATCATTAACAGTGTAAAAGTTTTGATAGCTTAAAGTTCTTTTCGTTTTCGGACAATATATATTTAGTTAAATTTTTACATACAATTAATAGGCTTTATATTTTTTTAAATATTGCTTTAACAATCGATTATAAACACCTTTTGTAACATCATCAATACTTCCCCAGGAGAAATTGAATGCATGAGTTAGAGAAAAATAAATCCAAGTGATTGATCTGAACATTTGCCAACAACGTCTACAGACTGCAGCCCAAAAAAATGGATAACTTGATACTCCATCATATAAACCATTGATGATCAAATAGAAAAATTTTCACACGTTAACAAAAGAGAGATAGAATAATATATTAAAATAGAAAAGAAGGTTTTATTTCAGCATAAAAAAGTATGAAAACTCACAAATAATGAATATTGAGATATAATTTGCTTTTTTTATGACAATAATTTATGATGTTATTTCAAGAGTAAAATCGCGGTTTAAAAGCTTACAAACAATAATTTTAAGACACAAGCTTACAGACAATAATTTTAAGACACAAGCCTAAAAACAATAGTTTTAAGACACAAGCTTACAAACAATAATTTTAAGACACAAGCTTACAAATAATAATTTTAAGACACAAGCCTACAAACAATAGTTTTAAGACACAAGCTTACAAACAATAATTTTAAGACACAAGCCTACAAACAATAGTTTTAAGACACAAGCTTACAAACAATAATTTTAAGACACAAGCCTACAAACAATAATTTTAAGACACAAGCTTACAAACAATAATTTTAAGACACAAGTTGTTCCACTGAGTGGTGAACTCTGCATTGTAATTCATGTCTTACAATATCGACTTTAAAAGTGTCTACACATACTCATTTGCTCATAGAAGTTAAACTATGGCTGACTAATAGTTTAGACGACAAACAATCGACAATGAAGCGTGCGTATAATTCTTTAATAAAAATGATACGTTTTTAATATTTAAAATTATTGTTAACATTTAAAAACAAAAAAAATTACATGTAGAGATTTGTGTCAAAAACAGAGGCGTAACTGAGCTTTTTGACGCCCCTGGCTAATTTATTTTTGGCCCCCTTTATTTAATTAAAAATTTAAAAAAATTAGAGATTTAGCTGCGCCCTTTTGAACTGGCGCAGTCAGGCGCCCTTGGCAGCTGCCCCAAAGCCAAGCCGTTGTTACGCCACTGGTAAAAAAATATCTGATTTGTTGTAATCTTAGTACCACTGTAATTGGTTTGATTGATTACTGCCAGAGCAATATTTTAGTTTTAAATATGTTAAATTATTTGTATGTGTGTCGGTACGAGATTGAGTGAGTGACAGATTAACGCTGGTTTGACCACACCAAATGACAATCATGTTTGTACAATTTATCGTGACCACAGAAACACTGAGGTATGAAACAAAAAACTGCCGTGCTATTGTTAAATTATCTTAAGTCTTAAATGCCTGTGATATGTTCATAAATGAAACCTGTATTTGTCTCATTAAAAATAAAAATGATGATTGACCTGTTTCCTTTGAGTTGCTCTATTATACGTATGTGATGATGACTTTTACATGAGGCACACATTTAAGGATTTTATGACACAATTTGTACTTCAACCTATTCACTTCTAAGTTTTAATAATGATAATCCAACAAGTTTATAACCAGATTAAGATAAAATAGGTTCTGTGTCAAAAGATAGTGGTAGGAATAAGGTAGCTACTTTCTTTACACATACAGTTAACTTTATAAACATACGTTTATATGGTGCGCCCTGTCAACTGTAAAGTAAAAGAGATCAAGGAACATCAATTTATATTTCAAGTTCATATTAAAATATTTAGGGCTGTTAACGATTAATTTAAATTTAATCTTAAACTTTTGAAAAATTAACGACTAATTTTATGAATGAATCGTTAATTTCGATTAAAGCCAAAAATTAAAAATAGTGACGTCATTAAACTGACAATCTCAAGGGAAGTAACATAAGCAAGTAATTGACATTTTTTGTTTTATTGAGTTATTTCCCCTGTCTAATATATTTGCTCTGAAGGTGGTACGTCAGCGATGTATTTGATCCCCTAAAAGCAAATTGTGATCACAGTAAACTTTTTCACCATCTTCTACTTTGCCATCCGCAGTTAGCTTAAAAACAAAATGTTTGCTCAACTTTTTTGTTTATATCCTTAAATTTAACTATGCTGAAGCTGTCATCTTCACGTTAACATAAATTAATAAATTATCATAATACGCGGGAGAAGTTTGTACGTTAAAAAATAAATAAATTATTATTAATTTTTAATAATTAATTATTTTTTTAATAAATTAAAAAATAAATAAATATTGTCTTAAATTGTAATCGAATTTTCATCGATTAAAATTATTTTAATCGATATTTAATCTATAACATTTTTAGCAATTAATCAAGAAATTAATCTTTCATTTCCGCAGCCTTATAAATATATAACATTAATTGTAACAGGAATAATTTAAAGATGATCAGGGAGGAAACAGATTGTGAACATATTTGTGATTGGTGGAGGAGGAGGTGAGGGGGAAAACGTATGAATTGATTTGCTCTAGTTTCTATTATCTTAACCTATCCCTGGTGTATCAATGCAGGCAAGTAGAGCCATAACTGCCTACAAATACTTTGGCTTGTGTTAGTATCCCATGAAATTGGACGGTGATAGCTTTGATCTCTAACTCAAGTCTAAACATATTGTGTGCAACTATTTCATTGACACAGCTGGAACCTATGTATTTTTATTTAGTGTTTACTTCCCTTGCATTAGTGGCCCCACTGAACAACGTTTGAACAACACTCACAGGCTTATTCATGTGTATATGCACACAAAATATTTGGTTATCTTTTTTCATATTGGACTCCACTGTTTAGATATGTATTCAAAATTCAAGAGTACTGCAAATGATTAGAGCCCCATAAAATTCAACCATGTGCATACCAAACACAGGAGTCATTGTTTGGGGCTCCAGTAGTTCTTTCGTATGTCACAAAAGCCGTGAACGTATCGACATGTTAATGTTGAAGGCACTGACTGACAGCCCAACTGTTGGAACACTTTCCCACGGCCTATGATTTCACGCTCTGATAATGCAACACACCATTCAATCGTTGTTTACTCTCTATATCCTGGTGTGCCTTATGGTTGTGCCTCCATTGAAAGGTAAAAAATGGCGTAGGGCGTGCACAGTGCAAGACGTGTTTGTGGTGTGTTGTGTTGCCTAATCTTACTCAATAATATAATTTGATATTCAGGAACAGGTTTACGAAAATAATTTTAATGAAATCATGAGCCAAGATGAAAGATAACAATGTTTAAATGTGCCATTTTTAACATGTAAACAGTTAGTTACCGTACAAGTTGTTATATTAAACTCTCAAAGTTATTAAAATTAATCTCAGGAATGGTGAACAATTAAAAGAATTTTATTAAATTTTAATTTTTGTGCTTTTGTTTAAATAACTGTGAAGTTTTCTTTTTAATGTTTAGAACTATTTTCACGAAGGCTTTAAGTTTTAAATATTTCAATCAGGTTTATTTAAAAAAAAACAATTATCTCGGAGTAACAATTTTGCCGTGTGTTGGATCTTAAGTTTCTGTCAATAGTTTTAATTATTCATTGACGAGTTTATTTTCTCATCCAGGAAACCTATTTCCTATCAAAAGCCTTTTCTTAAATGTTAGCTATGGGCCCATGATTTTCTTTACTAATTTGACTCTTTTGGAATGCTGTGAGAATGTATTAAAGAAACTACAATTATTTGGGATCTGTTTATGTATCACCTAAGCGATATGGAACATCTGTTCTACGCTCTACTTTCTACAGGTAAAGTTATGTTGTCTGTCAGTGTAATTGTTAGCGCTTACAGGCAATGTATATTCAATTACAGGAATCGTCAGAGACCTTAGAAATTGAGAAAAATAGAAACCTTAATGATAAAATTTCAAACTTAATAAGCAAAACCTGTTACGAATTTAACTTTGAAATGCATGCACTTCTGTAGCTATTTGAGTCAGCCATGTTAAACAGCTATTTGAGACAGCTTTATTAGGCAACTATCGAAGGCATCTTTTTGAGACAGCTACAGCACTACGTTAGACCAGTCAGCTACACTTAAGTTAAACAATAAATTTCTTCAATGAAACTGACAAAAAATTGCACAAATCAAGTTTTGACGTGTTTGTTGCATTGTCATAAAATTTATTTGTTTTTCATGATCTGTCTTGCAGTTATCTTGCTCACCTGCCAGACTCTAGTAGAAGCCCACAGAACGAGGCTAACAAGATCTTTATCTGAAGGTAACAAGGCTGCATTTGCCACACATTTATATAACAAAACATAATTTATTATTTACTCTTATTCATACATATGTAAGATGCTCGACCTTCATGTGTAGAAATACTGACTTTTTTTAATGCAAACATTGTATTTATTCTACACAAATTGTAACACAATTTGATATTAGACAGAATGTAATTTTCTTTAATAAATCATTTACAATACTCAATAGGTTTACAATAAATTGAAAAGTGCATTCAACTTCTGATAGGTTACCTAAAAAAAATTTCAATAATGGATTTTCATTCATTATAAGATTTACAATACAAAATCGTATTTACATATTTAGACATCTATAGTCTAAATTCACACTGAAAATATCCAGCAAAGGAAGTTGTAAATTTTATATTACGTATTACAGAAAAAACTGAAGTGGTCTATTTTATAGTGAATGGTTCAAGGACACTGAATGTCAGCCCAGGCATGGACGTGTCCTTCTACTGCTACATCAACTCGGAATATCAGCAGAGAGGAGAAATCTCTGGAAATGGATTCGGCAAGATGAAGACAATCAGTTTTGATAGAGGATCGATCCAGGTCCCTCTGATCGGAGCGTCGTGTGAGGACACGGGCCGCTACACGTGTAGGGCGTTGGGTGACGTCACCAACAACACATCGGCGCAAACCGAAGCTTATGTTCAGCTCAATGTTCCTTGTATGTTCATTAACTTGATTCAAATTACTCCCATGAATAGGTTAACGCACATAAAAATAAACGTATGTTAACTTATATATTACATTTACATGCTTTATGAAGACAGTGGATTATCATAACCCCAAACTTTATATAGTCAGCCGCACGTTTCGCGACTTTGGAACCCATTATTACGTTCGACCATTATCTAAGAATGAGATCGTGATAATGGGATCAAATCTATCATATGTATTGTTAAAAAGAATCAACAATAACAAATTGTAAATAGATCTAACCTTCCAACATATAGCGTATAGAAATAAGAGCATCGCCCCCCCCCAACATAAACAAAAAACTGCACAAACAAAACAGTGGCAAAGCTTGAACTTCCCATCTACTATAATGACTTGAGAGACTTCCTCACGTAAGGATTTTTAAAATAACATCATAAGAATACATAAAACTTATAATCCATCTCGTTGGTACTGATATTTAGCCCCCCCCCGATAAACTATCTTAAAATCTTACCAACCATAACAAACCAGATTTTAACGCTGACTTATTTCATCAAAAACACCTTTTAATACAAAGAAATCATTTCACACCAACAAACTTTAGGTTTTTCAAGACTCTTATTTAGGAAGGTATGTTTAGATTTTAACAATGTTCGAACATTGCTTGTCTGGCTTGGGGTTTTAATTATCATTGTTTGTCAGTCTAACATGTCACCAAGAGAACGATTTAATTTAGTTTACACGCTAAGTAGATTTTATTCTCTTCTTATAATGGGTAGTGCGGCTACGTGATTCACTAGAGAGGATGTTACGTCACTATATCACTGTCACATTTCTCCCCAGGCCCACAACACGTACTTTATCCACTGTCACATTTCTACAACACTTACGTTACCCACTGTCACATTTCTCCCCAGGCCCACAACACTTACGTTATCCACTGTCACATTTCTCCCCAGGCCCACAACACTTACGTTATCCACTGGAACAAGGAGCCATCCTCAGCCTACAGTCCTCGCCCAACACAAACACGATTCTCACATTAGAGGTTTATGGGTACCCGCACCCCACTTACTTCAACCTCTCACAGGTGACCAACACGTCGCATGTGGTGGTCGAGCCTTCCAGGTACGACGTGACGTATACGGAGTGGGTCTCACCCAATGGATTGGTGGCCCTCACGTTGTTTGACAAGACCTATGAGAACACCAGCACCTACGAGCTGACTGTAGGCAGCACGGCTGGTGGCCTTGATGTCAAGTTTGTGTCTGTCAAGAAATACCCCAAAGGTGAGACTTATGTGGCAGTGGCGTGTGAGCGGTGGAGTCAGAGCGGTGGCGTGGGAGTGGTGGTGTGGGAGTGGTGGTGTGAGGGCTGTGGTGTTAGAGCGGTGGTTTGAGAGCGGTGGTGAGAGGGCGGTGGTGTGGGAGTGGTGGTGTTAGAGTGGTGGTGTTGGAGTGGTGGTGTGAGAGCGTCGGTGTGAGAGCGTAGGTGTGGGAGAGGTGGTGTGAGAGTGGTGGTGTTAGAGTGGTGGTGTGAGAGCGTAGGTGTGGGAGAGGTGGTGTGAGAGCGGTGGTGTGACAGCATAGTTGTGGGAAGCGGTGGTGTTAGAGCGGTGGTGTGGGAGTGGTGGTGTGGGAGTGGTGGTGTGAGAGCGGTGGTGTGAGAGCGTAGATGTGGGAGCGGTGGTGTGAGAGCGGTGGTGGGGGAGGGGTGCTGTGAGAGTGGTGGTGTGGGAGCGGTGGTGTGAGAGTGGTGGTGTTAGAGAGGTGTTGTGGGAGTGGTGGTGTGACAGCGGTGGTGTGACAGCGGTGGTGTGAGGGCGGTGGTGTGGGAGTGGTGGTGTTAGAGCGGTGGTTTGAGAGCGGTTGTGTGAGAGAGTTGATGTGAGAGCGGTGGTGTGACAGCGGTGGTGTGAGGTCGGTGGTGTGGGAGTGGTGGTGTTAGAGCGGTGGTGTGAGGGCGGTGGTGTTAAAGTGGTGGTTTGAGAGCGGTGCTGTGAGGGCGGTGGTGCTAGAGCAGTGATTTGAGAGCGGTTATGTGAGGGCGGTGGTGTTAGAGTGGTGGTGTTAGAGCGGTGGTGTTAGAGCGGTGGTGTGACAGCGGTGGTGTGACAGCTGTGGTTAGGGAGTGGTGGTGTGGGAGTGGTGGTGTTAGAGCGGTGGTGTTAGAGCAATGGTGTTAGAGTGGTGGTGTGAGAGCGGTGGTGTGGGAGCAGTTGTGACAGAGCGGTGGTGCGGGAGTGGTGGTGTGGGAGCGGTGGTGATAGAGCGGTGGTGTGAGAGCGGTGGTGTGGGAGCGGTGGTATGGGAGCGGTGGTGTGAGAGCGGTAATGTGAGAGCGGTGGTGTGACAGCGTTGGTGTTAGAGCGGTGGTATGGGAGTGGTGTTAGGGATTGGTGGTGTGTGAGCGGTGGCTGGGAGTGGTGGTGTTAGATCGATTGTCTGGGATTGGTGGTGTGGGAGTGGTTGTGTGAGAGCGGGGTGTGACAGCGGTGGTGTTAGAGCGGTGGTATGGGAGTGGTGTTGTGGGAGTGGTGGTGTGAGAGTGATGGTGTGAGAGCGGTGGTGTGGGAGTGGTGGTGTGGGAGTTGTAGTGTGGAAGCGGCGGTGTGAGAGCGGTGGTGTGAGAGCGTTGTTGTGAGTGTTGGTGTGGGAGCGGTGGTGCGAGAGTGGTGGTGTGAGAGCGGTGGTGTTAGAGCGTTGGTGTTAAAGCAGTGGTGTTAAAGCGATGGTGTAAGAGTGATTGGTGTGAGAGTGGTGGTGTGACAGCGGTGGTGTGGGAGCGGTGTTGTGAGAGTGGTGGTGTGGGAGTGGTGGTGTGACAGAGGTGGTGTGACAGTAGTGGTGTGGGAGTGGTGGTGTGACAGCGGTGGTGTGGGAGCGGTGTTGTGAGAGCGTAGGTGTGGGAGCGGTGGTGTAGGAGTGGTTTGTGTGAGAGTGGTTGTGGAAGCGGTGATGTGAGAGTGGTTGTGTGTGAGCAATAGCGTGGGAGCAATGGTGTGTGAGCGGTGGTGTGAGAGCGGTGGTGTGAGAGCGGTGGTGTGAGAGTGGTGGTTTGAGAGCGGTGGTGTGAGAGTGGTGCTGTGAGAGCGGTGGTGTGAGAGTGGTGGTTTGAGAGCGGTGGTGTGAGATCGGTGGTGTTAGAGTGGTGGTGTGAGAGCGTAGGTGTGGGAGAGGGGGTGTGAGAGCGGTGGTGTGACAGCATAGTTGTGGGAAGCGGTGGTGTTAGAGCGATGGTGTGGGAGTGGTGGTGTGGGAGTGGTGGTGTGAGAGCGGTGGTGTGAGAGCGTAGATGTGGGAGCGGTGGTGTTAGAGCGGTGGTGTGGGAGTGGTGGTGTGGGAGTGGTGGTGTGAGAGCGGTGGTGTGAGAGCGTAGATGTGGGAGCGGTGGTGTGAGAGCGGTGGTGGGGGAGGGGTGCTGTGAGAGTGGTGGTGTGGGAGCGGTGGTGTGAGAGTGGTGGTGTTAGAGAGGTGTTGTGGGAGTGGTGGTGTGACAGCGGTGGTGTGACAGCGGTGGTGTGAGGGCGGTGGTGTGGGAGTGGTGGTGTTAGAGCGGTGGTTTGAGAGCGGTTGTGTGAGAGAGTTGATGTGAGAGCGGTGGTGTGACAGCGGTGGTGTGAGGTCGGTGGTGTGGGAGTGGTGGTGTTAGAGCGGTGGTGTGAGGGCGGTGGTGTTAAAGTGGTGGTTTGAGAGCGGTGCTGTGAGGGCGGTGGTGCTAGAGCAGTGATTTGAGAGCGGTTATGTGAGGGCGGTGGTGTTAGAGTGGTGGTGTTAGAGCGGTGGTGTTAGAGCGGTGGTGTGACAGCGGTGGTGTGACAGCTGTGGTTAGGGAGTGGTGGTGTGGGAGTGGTGGTGTTAGAGCGGTGGTGTTAGAGCAATGGTGTTAGAGTGGTGGTGTGAGAGCGGTGGTGTGGGAGCAGTTGTGACAGAGCGGTGGTGCGGGAGTGGTGGTGTGGGAGCGGTGGTGATAGAGCGGTGGTGTGAGAGCGGTGGTGTGGGAGCGGTGGTATGGGAGCGGTGGTGTGAGAGCGGTAATGTGAGAGCGGTGGTGTGACAGCGTTGGTGTTAGAGCGGTGGTATGGGAGTGGTGTTAGGGATTGGAGGTGTGTGAGCGGTGGCTGGGAGTGGTGGTGTTAGATCGATTGTCTGGGATTGGTGGTGTGGGAGTGGTTGTGTGAGAGCGGGGTGTGACAGCGGTGGTGTTAGAGCGGTGGTATGGGAGTGGTGTTGTGGGAGTGGTGGTGTGAGAGTGGTGGTGTGAGAGCGGTGGTGTGGGAGTGGTGGTGTGGGAGTTGTAGTGTGGAAGCGGCGGTGTGAGAGCGGTGGTGTGAGAGCGTTGTTGTGAGTGTTGGTGTGGGAGCGGTGGTGCGAGAGTGGTGGTGTGAGAGCGGTGGTGTTAGAGCGTTGGTGTTAAAGCAGTGGTGTTAAAGCGATGGTGTAAGAGTGATTGGTGTGAGAGTGGTGGTGTGACAGCGGTGGTGTGGGAGCGGTGTTGTGAGAGTGGTGGTGTGGGAGTGGTGGTGTGAGAGAGGTGGTGTGACAGTGGTGGTGTGGGAGTGGTGGTGTGACAGCGGTGGTGTGGGAGCGGTGTTGTGAGAGCGTAGGTGTGGGAGTGGTGGTGTAGGAGTTGTTTGTGTGAGAGTGGTTGTGGAAGCGGTGATGTGAGAGTGGTTGTGTGTGAGCAATAGCGTGGGAGCAATGGTGTGTGAGCGGTGGTGTGAGAGCGGTGGTGTGAGAGCGGTGGTGTGAGAGTGGTGGTTTGAGAGCGGTGGTGTGAGAGTGGTGGTGTGAGAGCGGTGGTGTGAGAGTGGTGGTTTGAGAGCGGTGGTGTGAGATCGGTGGTGTTAGAGTGGTGGTGTGAGTGCGTAGGTGTGGGAGAGGTGGTGTGAGAGCGGTGGTGTGACAGCATAGTTGTGGGAAGCGGTGGTGTTAGAGCGGTGGTGTGGGAGTGGTGGTGTGGGAGTGGTGGTGTGAGAGCGGTGGTGTTAGAGCGTAGATGTGGGAGCGGTGGTGTGAGAGCGGTGGTGGGGGAGGGGTGGTGTGAGAGTGGTGGTGTGGGAGCGGTGGTGTGAGAGTGGTGGTGTTAGAGAGGTGTTGTGGGAGTGGTGGTGTGACACCGGTGGTGTGACAGCGGTGGTGTGAGGGCGGTGGTGTGGGAGTGGTGGTGTTAGAGCGGTGGTTTGAGAGCGGTTGTTTGAGAGAGTTGATGTGAGAGCGGTGGTGTGACAGCGGTGGTGTGAGGTCGGTGGTGTGGGAGTGGTGGTGTTAGAGCGGTGGTGTGAGGGCGGTGGTGTTAAAGTGGTGGTTTGAGAGCGGTGCTGTGAGGGCGGTGGTGCTAGAGCAGTGATTTGAGAGCGGTTATGTGAGGGCGGTGGTGTTAGAGTGGTGGTGTTAGAGCGGTGGTGTTAGAGCGGTGGTGTGACAGCGGTGGTGTGACAGCTGTGGTTAGGGAGTGGTGGTGTGGGAGTGGTGGTGTTAGAGTGGTGGTGTTAGAGCAATGGTGTTAGAGTGGTGGTATGAGTGCGGTGGTGTGGGAGCAGTTGTGACAGAGCGGTGGTGTGGGGGTGGTGGTGTGACAGCGGTGATGTGGGAGCGGTGGTGTGAGAGTGGTGGTAAGGGAGCGGTGGTGTGAGAGAGGTGGTGTGACAGTGGTGGTGTGGGAGTGGTGGTGTGACAGCGGTGGTGTGGGAGCGGTGTTGTGAGAGCGTAGGTGTGGGAGCGGTGGTGTAGGAGTGGTTTGTGTGAGAGTGGTTGTGGAAGCGGTGATGTGAGAGTGGTTGTGTGTGAGCAATAGCGTGGGAGCAATGGTGTGTGAGCGGTGGTGTGAGAGCGGTGGTGTGAGAGCCGTGGTGTGAGAGTGGTGGTTTGAGAGCGGTGGTGTGAGAGTGGTGGTGTGAGAGCGGTGGTGTGAGAGTGGTGGTTTGAGAGCGGTGGTGTGAGATCGGTGGTGTGAGATCGGTGGTGTGAGAGCGGGGGTGTGTGAGCGGTGGTGTGGGAGCAGTGACATGTGAGTAATGGCGTTTGGCTTGGTGAGATAATAATTCGAGTAAAGCTTGAATTGGAATAATAATTTTAAATTTTTTTTTGTTAAAAATTAAAAATAATTAAATTCCACGAAGTAGATCCATGTCATCCTTTAAAAAAATTTAAATCTTATTTAAAAAAAAATTCTTCCATTACAAAGGTGTACACTATACAACTTAAAATTTTAATAATAAATGTATATATCTTATGTTTCTTTGAAGATCACGTGGACAACGATGACATCTGGATAGGTATTGGGGTGGGCGTGTGTTGTGCTATAATCGTATTCCTCATCATTGTTGTCATGTGCTGTGTCCGCGTGCAGCGTGACGTCAAAGTCCCAGGACCTGACCTCTCCACAGACGAGAACTTTAACTTTAACCAGACCGACACAGCCTCGGTAACCATGCCAACATTACAGTGTGAGTATGACGCTGTGATGATGTGTACATCTTTAGAGATGTTAAATTATATGGTTAGTTGGAAGTTGGTAGGATAAAGACCTCATTGGATTATTTAAATAGAGTCAGTTCATAGAACATTTTCTTTTGTTTGGAAAGGCTCGTCTGATCGGGAGCTACCAGGCTTTAGTCACATATTCTTAACATAACTTTCTTGATATGTACAGCCAAGCTTTGTTCACAGGCCATCGTGTTATTCACATTACATGAGAACATATTGATGAGATAAGATGTCAGTTCATATTTTTTTAGAAGCCTTTTGTTTCTGTTAAGGATGTACAGGAAACTTTGAGAGTGGGGAAGGGTTGTTAAGAACCTAATCACTCCACCATGACCTCATAGTGTTGTAAAAGATGCCCTTTATTTTCCAACCGTCCGGTCTGTCTATCTTTTGGTTTACCCGACGTATGCCTAGTCCATCACCAGCTGGACTCGTGTGTGGGTTTTTTCCCCATGTTGAGGTTTATGTGGATACATTGTTAGCAGATAAGTGTAGGGCGATGACAATTATTAATAATCTGATCATGAATTTTTTAGCCTTGAGAGGGCCATTTTGCGGTGAGGGGAGGGGGGATATTCGACTAGACTGCCACATTTCCAAGAGACATCCTTGTCCGGTTTTTATCTCTGTTACAGTAAATGGCCACGTTTCCGTGACACATTTTATTATTAATCTATATATATAATTATCTTCGTGGTCGGACCCTGTGAGGCAACAAGCTGCAAGTATGTGCAACAGAGCGTGACGAATAACCCTCGCTCGGGTCAACTAAACACTGTTGGCAAGCGTGGTGGGATGAAATGAAATAAGTAGAATGTAAAAAAAATATTTTTTTAAAAAGGACACGCTTTTATTTACAAACATTTACAGACTAAAACGCGCTGATCTCCCCTGCCCTTGATGTAAATACGGGAATTTGGTAAACGAGGGCTCGAGTGAAACCAGTGAGCCGTGGAGGTCAACTCTAGCAGACGACTATACGTTCTATACATAGAGATAAACTAAAAATTGATTAATTTAATTACAGTACATCCGATCGATCTGACATTTTGATACAATGCATTGTCATCCAAGATCTATCTGTGGTACAATTTTGAGATCTCTAGGACCATCAAACGTGGTTTAATTTTACGTTTCAAGATTTGAAGGAAGGATGCATGAATGGATACAAAATACAAACAGTGTGACTTAAATAAAAGCGTGTAAAAAAAGGGGGGGGGATGGGAGTGGGTGGCAACAATGCACTTGCGTTCACTTGCATTGTACCTTCACAGTAAGTGTGAGATTCGTAGTGTACTGGTTACCACGTCCGCCTCATACGTCGATGGTCCTGGGTTCAAGCCCCAGCGAAAATATTGTTTTTAATTTTTTGTTAAAATGTCTGTTTGTGCCCGTTCTTTTATCCCTTTATTGCCAACACTAGCTGAACCCGCGGCGTAGCATATGCCGCTAATGATGTAGTGACGGGTGAAGACTTCCTGAAAGATACAGTTGTCAAAATGGGGTGGGTTTTCTTATCTGTTTCAGACGCTCCTTCTATACAGAATATTATTGCATCCTACGCTTATCTACGTTTTCTGTTTAGTCCTGCATTCTTATTAGAGTTTTAAATGTTGATAAAGTGTTGGCTTTCCTGGTTTCTTCAGGCAACCCATTCCACGCCCGAATTCCGGACGGGAAGAAGGAAAACTTGTCTGTGTTTGTTCTTGCATACGGAATAAGAAAGGTGTTTTTATCCTTATGTCTATCTGAGGGTTGTATTAAGTTATCTTTGTGTTGTATTTCTAAATTAGAATTAATTGCTTTATGTATGATTACTACTTTGCTCTTTGGTTCTTCTATCCTCTAGTGTTTCAAGGTTTAATGATTTAACTAATGGTGTTATTCTAGTCAGTTTTGAATTTCTCCAGTAATGAATCTGGCAGCTCTTTTTTGGATTTGTTCTAGTTTATCAATGTTTTCTTTTGTTTGCATACGCCGCAGACTTGCTCATAATAGACAGTGCAAATAATGTATTGGGGGGGGGGTGAGAGTACAGACACAAAAAGCAGCACAAAGTAAGTAAAAAATAGCGAGTAAACATGGAGACAAGCACACTGAGGTAGTTGTTAGCCGCCTCCCATTTAATACTACCATCCCTTAAACATAAACTGTGATTCGCCGACCCTAGCGAGGGTTAGTCATGTTTAGCGTTGTTAATTGCGTGTTGTTGTTTTTTTTGTTTGTTTTTTTAAAACCGATTATCGATTATGTAACTCTGATTTTAAACCGATTATCGTTTTATAGCTGACTTCATAGAAGTTTGGGGTGTAACGAATTTCGTCCTGCAAACGTCTCGAAATCAACAATGAGTTGGCAGTCCACCAACCGACTTTCACACGCGTTGTTTTGATTTTATCGTGCTGTAATTTGTGTCCGTTATTTCTCCACTTTCTTTGCACTCTCCATGAGCAAGTCTGCGGCGTATGCTAAGCCGCGGGGCGTCTAGTTATATATAAATTTAGAGATGTTGGAAGATCATTCGGTGAGTTACATACGCCCCACAGATTATTGTATGTACTAACTAATAAGTATACTGGATAAGTGACACATCTTTGGAGTCTGTTATTATTCTTACTTTTATTATTATTAAGATTATTATTATTGAAGAAATGGAAGGAAAAATGGTTATTGCAGCAGATAAACGCAGTAAACATTTACTGGTACAAAATTCTAATTTCAGTGTACACACCGAGAAATACTGACATGATGATGTCAACGCTTTGATGTCGCTACAATTGGTGACGCCCCCTTGATATGGCTTACACGTTAATGCTGTCCCTGTGATGTCACTGACACGTTAATGGTGTCCCTATGATGTCAATGACATGTTAATGTTGTCCCTGTGATGTCAATGACATGTTAATGCTGTCCCTTTGATGTCACTGACACGTTGATGCAGTCCCTTTGATTTAAAGACTTTGACATCAGAGCGAGATGGAAATATAACATGTAAAATCTTAACGTAGTTCATATTTTATATCTTTCTTTTAATGCTTTTTGTATTTACTCTCTCTCTCTCTCTCTCTCTCTCTCTCTCTCTCTCTCTCTCTCTCTATCTCTCTCTCTCTCTCTCTCTCTCTCTCTCTCTCTCTCTCTCTCTCTCTCTCTCTCTCTCACTCTCTCTCTCTCTCTCTCTCTCTCTATCTATCTATCCATCTATCTCTCTCTCTCTCTCTCTCTCTCTCTTTTAATATTTTTATACCTCTAGAATGGCAATGAAATGTAATATGTAAAATATATCTTTTATTAATTACTTCATTTTGTTTTGTTTATCTAATTTTAAAAAAATGTATATTAGATGTTAAGTGTCCAGATTTTGAATGAGATTTGTGTATATATATATATATAAATTACCGACAAATATGTGAAATGCAGAAATTACATATAACTACAAGTAATGCCAAGACATTGTAAATAATGCCAGAAAGGCCTAGAAATTATAAAGAATGCCTGCAGTTTTTAAGGCAAGAAATGAATATCTTGTTTTTGTTATTTTTTAAAAAAATATGCCAATATATTTTATGTATACGGATTTTGTCCATTGAGTGGATGCAAACAAAAAAAATCAACAAAAAACAAAAAAAAGAAAAAAAAGATTGATAATGATTTTAAAAAGAAATCATATTAGAAATTTACTTAAATTTAAAAACCATTTTTAAAATTTAGTCAAAGCCACACTAAAAAAATATGTCAGCTTTATTTGAACGTTGACTTCTTTATTAGGAAAATTATGGGCAAAGTATACCAACTGCCTGATCAGTTAGGGGGCCATCCATAAAGTACGTCACGCTCCAGAGGGGGGAGGGGGTGTCAGAAAGTGTGGCAGTTTGTGACGGGGGGGAGGGGGCGTCCGCCCATGTGTGACGTCACGCTGCTTTATATTAAATTTTAATTATTTTGTTAATAAAAAAACACAATTTTTTGTTCGAAAGTGTGACATACTTTAGGGGGGGGGGTCCTAGATTTGTGACAGTTTGTGAGAAGGGGGAGGGGGGGTAAAAATGGTCAAAAATAACGTGACGTACTTTATGGACAGCCCATAGACAGATTAAACAACGTATATTTGCTCCTCTCAGATAATAGATGTAACTAAAGAAATTGAAAATGATTTTTTTAAAAATTTCAACGGCTTACGCTTCGATTTTTTTGACAAAGGCAGCTCAGTCGAACTGATAAAAAAATATAGACAAATTATCACTTACTGCCTTATTGGCTTCCCTCTAGATGTAAGAATGTGTGAATAACTTTCATACATGAAATTATTCGAGCTTAATTTAACGCAATTTTCTTTAATGAATATTTCTGAATATCAATTTATTTAAAAACGATGTAAATAAAATACTTTAAAAAGCATTTTTGATTATGTTTTTATCATTAATCTATCTATATAATTCATGATCATCATACTGTGATGAAATAAACAGAAATTTAAATATTAAAAAAAAATCTCCTTTTTACATAAGAAATTGAAACATAAAATTCACGCTAGTAAAGTAATAGGGAAAATCATTTCGTGCACTTTTAATACAGACTCAGATAGAGCCTCAGAATACTTCCGGGGCGCCACTATGCAGACGACTCAGTTCAATCTGCGATTTTTTCCTTCAGTTTTTGTAATAGTTCTGATGATATTTTTTATGTTTTCTTTGGAATCAATGGTGTAATAAATGTTTAAAATGTTCTCCGACTGAGGATCATGTGTTTAAATTAATTGTAAGTACAAGTGGTTAAATGGAATTCCTTAACATAGACATTTGCTAAACCTACCTTACATATTTTCATATGGCAAACTATGCCATGTTCTGATCACACTTTATTATAATGAACAGTCACAAGCACAGAATTTACAAAAATTTAGAGACTAACTAAAAAATTGCTTACATTATTGTGGGAGGAGGTATTAACCAAACATTATCTTCCCCATTATTAAAGCCATATGGATGGGATTTGGTAGCCTTAAATGGCCAGTTATTCATGAACTTAAACTCTGATTTCCAACTGAAATCCTAGACCACCCATGAGATGTTTGTTGAACTGTAGCAATATTATGTATTGTTTTGGGGTTTTTGAGATGGCTGATTATCTGGAGAATTTATGCATTATGGGTTACCACATTATCCTCTTAGAGAAGAGTCCCTGTGATGTAATGTAGCATGTGCTACACGATCAAGATATTGTGACATGAGCTCATCACCATCAAGATATTGTGACATGAGCTCATCACCATCAAGATATTGTGACATGAGCTCATCCTTCAACAATCAAGGCCCACGTTTCGGTGGTTCTAAGTTTCATGATTGAAAACAAAAAGGGGGGGGGGCAAGTTAGCAGTTTAAAAAGTTTTGCCAGCATCAAATAAACTATGAAAAACATCACCTCTAGAATACTAAAGTAAAAGTCCGCGAAACATTACCAGTAGCCATACATGCACCTCCAATTTCATCAATTTGCTAAAGGAACACGTATTTAATTTACACTCTTAATAAGGAACCAAATTATTTATTATCAGTACAGTATATTATTTGTTGGGTGCTTGTTTCATGCACCTCAACTATATTCATGTAATTATTACACTGTTACTTTTATAAAAACCGTATTTAAATGTAGAATATTTCTATTTAACGAAAGAAATTATTTAACCCTAAAATTAATTTCAATATAGATTACATCAATTAAATTGTTCAACATAAACAAACAATTGCTCCTTTAAATCAGGGCCCGCTGCTGCCATGAGTAATAGCGAAAGTTTATGAATGGTGATATGGCCACGTGAGCGATTACGAACATCGCTACATTTGTTTAAACTACAAAGTGTTAATAATTATTAAGTAAATACTTAAAGAA
>CALYLW010000433.1:0-10192 GCA_944989445.1 Ampullaceana balthica
TGACCGATTTTTAATGTTGTCAGTCAGTATGTAAGACATAAATGATTTTTAGGGTTGTCTGTCTGTTAGATTTTATGACTGTTTGTGGGTCATTAATAAAATAGATATCTGAATGTATTATTGTATGTATGTAAAGGTTTTCTGTCTGATGTTGGTGTTGTCTGTCTGATGTTGGTGTTGTCTGTCTGCTAGAGTTGTATGATTGTTAAAGTTATATTTTAGTTGAATAGAATTGTTTGATTGTTATTACGTTTTTGCCTGTACTGTCTAAAATATTTATTTCGAAGAACAAATACATTGTCAGGATCCTATTTATTCAAAAATAAGAAATCTATAAATTTAATACACTTACTGTCATGTGTTGCCATGCGTAATTGATGTAAAAACGCACAGCACATTATATAACATTAGTATAATCTGTTTATCCAAGTTGCATGCCACTTGACTTCGATCATTTTAATAAGGGAAAAATATTTGAATAATTAGCAATTATTCACCTACCACCAGAATAGACTTAGTTCGATTTAAACAATTATATCACTAGATCTTTCTCTCTGTCTATTGTGACCTCTCTGTATTCGCCCTCTCTCTTTCTACTGTGATCTCTCTGTGTTAATCCCTCCCTCTCTTTCTACTTTCCCTTGTTACTTATAAAATGATATAGTTCTATTGATATATTGTTGTATAATTTAATAGGACAATTATTTTTTCTATTGATACATTGAGTTGGTTTAATAAGTCTGTCATAAAGAGCCAATAGGAATATAATAATTTTATTGGGTAACCCCCAATGTTAGGAGGTCCCGCCCACACGACTCGAAGGTTTGGGGGAGCGTCGTAAAACTGCCGACAGCCGAAAACACATCTTGTAAGTTTTAGAGTACTGAAGAGTGTAAAATATGATTTTTAAAAGGATTATGCATAGATATTTCAAGTCAAAATGAAACGATGGATCCATATTACATGGAGAACTTATCTGAAAATTGACAGTACAATGTAATGGTTATAACGCTTACATGCTTAACGGTCAGACCATTGTAGATATAATGATAAATCGGACATGTCAACGAAGAAACGATTAGAAATGTAAAATTACGTAAGATAAAGTTATCAGTAAATATGAAATCATGTCTACAAAGACGTACAGTGATTAATGTCAAGTTTGTTTTTACAATGAATTTTACTTCTTTAATAAAACTAATAAAATATTTATTGCAAACATGTACAGCAGTTTATTTTAATTTGATTCACTGTATGATTGATATGAGAAACCTAGTGTTTCATTGAATTATTGAATTAGGATCGAAGTCAAATGGCATGCCACTTGAAAGACAATAACGAGTGGAAGCATAACAGCTGCCTTACAATTGAGAACAAAGTATTTACATTTCCTACTTTAAAAATATTTTGTAGTTTAAATAATTTTAAATATAAGTGATTCTAAAATTTGTTTTTCTTCCTTTAAATTTAATATTGGTAAAAATCAGATTAGTTTAAAAGCAATATAAAATTTCTGTAACATAAATTAGTTACTCACTGCCCATTGAAAACAAATGTCACCTACTTCAAGTTTGTAATAGAGATATATCCATGTATTAAATCTTCAACCTAATTTTATTTCAAGTAAAACTTATTATTAAATTCATCGGCACCGGTGCTTTGTGGTGCAGCTCTGACAGGAAATACAATTTATGCACGTCAATGTAACACAGTCTAAAGGGTTTGTTTTCTTATTTACCGACCAAATCAGTGCCTATTTGTACTTTTATCTGGTTAAAAATTGTTGAGTATTTTTATGTGTCCCCTGCTCCGCTGGAGATTGTGGAACGCTTTAAATTCCACAAAAGAATTCAACAGGAAGGGGAATCAGTGAGCACATTCCTTGCAGAAATCAGAAAGTTATCTGGATGCTGCAACTTTAAGAAAAATCTTGAAGAATCTTTAAGGGACAAGTTTGTGGTGGGCATCAGAGATGACACAATTCAGAGAAGGCTTTTACAAGAAAGAAACTTATCTCTGGATAAAGCAGTTGATTTGGCCTTGGATATGGAGCAAGCCACCAAGGATGGCATCTCGATACATAAAGGTTCAAGTGAGGAAGAACAACAAGTGTCTTTCGCAATTAAAAGAAAATTATCCAAGAGTGTAGAATACCCTCCTTGCCACTTTTGTGGTAAAACTAACCACCAAAGGTCTCAATGTTATTTAAAGGACGCCATATGCAGAAGCTGTTAAAAGAAGGACACATTAAAGCTATCTGCAAAAATAGTCAACAAGCAAGTACTAAAAGTAAAGTAGGAAAGATTCACCACATTAAATGGAATGAAGAATCAGATGAAGATTCTGACACCATTTTTGAGATTTATAATGTTCACAACGTAGAAAATACAAAGAAATTTTGGGTTACCACATTATAAATAATATTAAAGTAAAAATTGAACTCGATACAGGCTGCCCGATATATGTGATGACAAAAGCAGACTATCACTCTATTTTTAAGAAGGCACCAGTAACCAGTCCAGTGAGAATGAAGTTGAAAACCTACACAGGAGAGGTAATCACTGCTGTAGGAACAACACCAGAAAAAGTGTCCATAAACAACAACACTAAATACCTTACTTTAGTGATTGAGAATTCTGAAAACACACTCAAATGTATTCCAAGGTGGAATTGGAAAAATTAAAGATATTAAAGCATCATTTCATTTGAAAAATGCATGCAAACCAAAATTTATTAAGGCAAGACCTATACCATACTCCTTAAAAGAAAAGGTTGAAGCCGAATTAAAGAAAATAGAGAAGGAAGAAATTATCACCAAGGCTACAAATAGTGAATGGGCTACACCTATCGTTCCAGTTACTAAATCTTCTGTTGATGTTCGCATATGTGGAGATTATAAAACCACAATAAATTCAGCTCTAATTTCAAAATCATATACACTTCCAAGAATTAAAGATATTTTCACAAATCTGGGTAGAGGACAGAAATTCACTAAAATTAATATCACTCAAGCCTATCTACAGTGTGAACTAGATGAGGAATCTAAAAAGCTCACTACAATTAACAACCTTCTAGGACTTAATGAATATAACAGATTGCTTTTTTGTAATTACATCAAGTCCTTCTATATTTCAACGTATCATGGATACAGTGCTGTCAGGATTGGGAAATGTCCAATGTAATCAGGATGATATAATCATCACAGGGGAAACAAATGAATCACACTTAAAGAACATTGACATTGTTATAAATAGATTGGAAAAATTTGCCTTAAGAGCAAATTTTAAAAAGTGTAATTTCTTCCAAGATGAAATACTCTTCTGTGGCCATAAAATCAATAAAGATGGAGTACATAAAACTGTTGACAAAGTGGAAGCAATCATAAACGCTCACAGACCAACAAATGTAAAGCAATTAAGATCATTTCTTGGAATGTTAAATTATTATCATAAATTTCTAAATAACATTGTTACTGTTATCAATCCACTGAATGAACTTCTTCAAACGAATATAAAATCAGTGGTCTAATAAACAAGAGAAAGCATTTCTAAAGGCTAAAGAACTCATAGCATCTGAAAAAGTTTTAATGGGCTATGACGCTAAAATACCATTGAGACTTGCCTGTGATGCAAGCCCATATGGACTTGGAGCAGTCTTATCATATATTACAGATGAAGGAAATGAAAGGCCCATAGCTTATGCATCAAGATCCTTAAACAAGGCTGAAAAGAGCTACTCTCAAATTGATAAAGAATCTTTGGCAATCATTTATGCGGTAAAAAAATTCTTTTCATATGTATGTTCTAGGAAATTCACTATTGTTAATGATAACAAGCCTTTGCAGTTTATATTCGGACCAGCGAAAGGAATTCCACAAATGATAGCTTCAAGACTGCAACGTTATGCTGTATTCCTATCTGGATAAGATTATACAATTGAGTATAGATCAACAGAGAAACATAGTAACGCTGATTGTCTATCAAGATTACCATTAGCAGACACAGTTAACGAAATGATAGACATTGATGATCTTTACTACACAGATATCCTTGACTACGCTCCAATAGGGGACGCGGTGGTCGAGTGGCAGCGCACTGGACTGTTCAAATCCGTGTGAAGGCAAGGGTTTGTTCCCGGGGCATAGGGCGTCCCTGAGTCACCCCGCTCCGAATGGGTACCTAACACATGTAGTTAGGCGGCTGGGTAATGCGTATAACCCACAAAGCCGTGGCCTGTGAATGCTGCATCACTTGCCAACAGATCATATGTCATGGACGCAAATATCTTCTGCATAGAAGGAGCGACTGTATAGATAAGATAAGATAAGATAAGTGCTACAAGTATCAGGAAAGAGACAGCTAGAGACACAATATTATCTCAGATCTCTCAGATAAAAATGCTAATACTAATACTGATGGATCAAATTCATTTCTAACAAGAAAGCATGAATTATCAATGCAACAAGGGAGCATAATGTGGGGAAACAGAGGAGTTATTCCTAAGAAACTACAAACCCAAGCATTAAATCTACTCCATGAAGGACATCTTGGAATAGTGAAAATAAAATCTACTGCAAGACAAACCATGTGGTGGCCTAATATGGACAAAGACATAGAAGGAATCAAGACAAACCATGTGGTGGCCTAATATGGACATAGACATAGAAGGAATCAAGACAAACCATGTGGTGGCCTAATATGGACATAGACATAGAAGGAATCAAGACAAACCATGTGGTGGCCTAATATGGACATAGACATAGAAGGAATCAAGACAAACCATGTGGTGGCCTAATATGGACATAGACATAGAAGGAATCAAGACAAACCATGTGGTGGCCTAATATGGACAAAGACATAGAAGGAATCAAGACAAACCATGTGGTGGCCTAATATGGACAAAGACATAGAAGGAATCAAGACAAACCATGTGGTGGCCTAATATGGACAAAGACATAGAAGGAATCAAGACAAACCATGTGGTGGCCTAATATGGACAAAGACATAGAATGAATCAAGACAAACCATGTGGTGGCCTAATATGGACAAAGACATAGAAGGAATGAAGACAAACCATGTGGTGGCCTAATATGGACATAGACATAGAGGGAATCAAGACAAACCATGTGGTGGCCTAATATAGACATAGACATAGAAGGAATCAAGACAAACCATGTGGTGGCCTAATATGGACAAAGACATAGAAGGAATCAAGACAAACCATGTGGTGGCCTAATATGGACAAAGACATAGAAGGAATCAAGACAAACCATGTGGTGGCCTAATATGGACATAGACATAGAAGGAATCAAGACAAACCATGTGGTGGCCTAATATGGACAAAGACATAGAAGGAATCAAGACAAACCATGTGGTGGCCTAATATGGACATAGACATAGAAGGAATCAAGACAAACCATGTGGTGGCCTAATATGGACAAAGACATAGAAGGAATCAAGACAAACCATGTGGTGGCCTAATATGGACAAAGACATAGAAGGAATCAAGACAAACCATGTGGTGGCCTAATATGGACAAAGACATAGAAGGAATCAAGACAAACCATGTGGTGGACTAATATGGACAAAGACATAGAAGGAATCAAGACAAACCATGTGGTGGACTAATATGGACAAAGACATAGAAGGAATCAAGACAAACCATGTGGTGGCCTAATATGGACAAAGACATAGAAGGAATCACAAAGAAATGTTCAGGTTGTGCAAAACAATTATCAAATCCAGCACAAGCCACACTTCATCCGTGGGAATGGCCTCACAAACCATGGCACAGAGTGCATGTGAACTATGCAGGACCATTTCTCAAGACTATGTTTTTAGTGGTGATAGATGCACACACTAAATGGGCTGAAATAATACCGACAAGCTCTACTACATCATCTAAACTAAACACATATTCTGTAGACCTGAGACTAATTTCTTAAGGCCTTGGCTAGTACCTGGGCAATCTGCTCCATCTGTTGAGCATTGCCATACAACATTGTCTTTACATGGGACTCTTCCGCCTCCCTCACCCCCCCGGCCATATCAAGCGCCGGGCAAGACGTCACCAGGTGCACGACTGTCTCAGGGGCTTGGCTGCAATGACGGCAGTTCGAGTCCCTGTTGTGGTCTAGCCTGTGAAAGTAAGAGTTGGTTGGGCAATGTTCCGTTCTCATCTGAGTCACCAAACTCTGGTGTTTGCGACTCAGGGTCCACCACTGGTCTGAACGGCTTGGCCTGGGCATGTTAGCGAATACCCCTCTGGCTGTCGTGTTGTCAGCCCACTCCTGGTACCACTTACTCCGAAAGTGGTCCTTTAGCCAGGTTTTAGCCCCAAGATAAGTGACTGGGGCCTCTGGTTGGGGCAGTGCTGCACCTGCTTTGGCCAGGGAGTCTGCCTTTTCATTGCCATTAACATTCTCGTGGCTCGGGATCCACTGCACGGTTACCTTACCTCCAAGTCTTTCGAGTCTACCCACGTCCTCCAAGATGGCGTCAACCAAGTGGGTACCACGTTCTACTACATCATCTACAACGATCGATATACTTAGAACAATTTTTGCAAGGTTTGGACTACCCAATGAAATTGTTAGTGACAATGGACCACAATTTGTATCTGAAGAATTCAACAGATTTGTCACTAACAGTGGCATTAAACATATTACCAGCTCACCATATAAACCTTCCACAAATGGACTTGCTGAAAGATTAGTTCAAAGCTTCAAAACATGCAATGAAAGCTTCTGCAAGTGACTCGTGAAGTATTGTCACAAAACTAGCAAGATTCCTACTTGCATATCGTAATGCTCAGCACAACACAACGGGCGAATCACCTGCACAATTGATGTTTGGTAGACAACTTCGCACCAGAAATTCAATGGTCAAACCAAGTGTGAACGAAACAGTACTTAAGCAACAAGCTGAGCAACATAGATTCCACAAATGACATTCCTTGAATTCAGTCCAGGAAAAACCGTCCTCATAAGGGACTACAGGAATCTAGACAAATCGATAAGTGGAACAATTGTAGAGAGATATGGTCCGCTCTCCTACATTGTTCAAACATATCCAGGGTATAACATGTCGCAGACATGTAGATCAGATAAGATCATAATCGGCACACATCCCTCCAGCCATTCAAAGGGAAGAAATACCGAAATGGTTCTCTCCTATTCAGGTCGCAGAACCAGCCTCTATAAGTAAAGATAGCGTGCCGACTTCATCTGTTGCTGAGACCTCAGAAGTCAAGGAACCAACAACTCAAACTACACCAGAAGCGACAGATGCTTCTGAAATTTTTTTAAGAAGATCGAAGAGACTATCTGAGACCCACTAAAAGACTAATAAATGAACTTTAAGTGTGCATGTGTTTGAGTTGAATATACATATTGTTTATTTCTTTTGGATGGGAGATTGTGTAGTGCATTGAGTGTTACGGAATGTGAACACCGTAAATAACTATGTAAAATAACGGGGTCACTTCCGGCAGTAATGTAAATAATAAATATGGCGTTCAATGTGAACTTCAACAACTTGCTTATGATTGTATTCTAATTGTCTTCCATGTTTGACCATGAGCATAATTAACGAACAAATATTGAAACAATTCAGTACACTACAGTGAAATACTTCATGTGTTTGTGGGACTTGAATACAGTGTTGTCTTGGTATACGTTTGCTTTGGTATAAGTCCCAACTCGGTATACGTCATGCTTGGACGTGAAGAATGTTGATTGGTATATGACGTTGGTGTGGAATACGAGCCACGTGCTAGAACTTGTATGGGGTCGTACATAAATGACGTCATGTGATTTTGGAAAACTCCTTCCCCCTGTCACACGTCTTCACATACAGTTAGCCTCCCCCTCGACCCCATATAAATCGTATTTATTATTTGAAAATGAGCATTTTTCATATCACTTTATAGGTATTTAAGTATGTATTTAGTTAAGTGCACGGCTGCACGCTGATATCGTTTCACGCGAGAAACCATTTAAATATCATTAAATAAATTGTAAGCAATTAAAAATTTAATATAAACTTTTATCTCAAGTTCCGTGCTTTGATTTGAAGTCACAGTTGTTTAAAACAACAACAAACCCTCCACCTCGTCACACATCATCACAAATGTATGACCCTCCTTCCCCTTAGGTGCGTGACGTCATATATGAGTTGCACATCGCGCTGCACACTTTTCCTTTTAAGCTGCGTGACTGAGGGTGCGCATATATCTGACCGACACCGCGCCGCAGTTTAGAATTTCGGCGCAGTAAATTTTGTAAATACAGTGGTACCTCGTTTAACGAACGGATTGCGCAAAGAACAATCCGTCCAAAGAACGCTGCTGCGAACATCCGCGACTCAGAGTGCTAACGTTGCACCCGCACAAAGAACGCGTGTTGGTTGCCCCCATGCGTGCCTGCGCTCGGCAATCGGTTATGTATTATTTCATCTTGTTGTTTTTTTAAAACTTAATATTACTTATTCTGATGTACTTATTTTACATTTCAATGATTTAATGTTAGTATATGTCATCACTAGTGTATCATCCGTCAAAAATGACGGACGTTTTCAAAATAAATACACATCAGATTAAAAAAATAACGTAATACAGAACTTTCATTTATTTTATTTATTTTTATTTTATTCATTTATTTCCCAATTGAAAAATTTTATGCGGAAGTTCGAAAAGAGTATTTTTTGGTGCAGTAATTTGGTGCACTGCTTTCTAAAATTTGTAGCGTCACGGACAGGAAGGGACGGACGTGACATACATTGCAAATTATGTATGCTGATTTTCATCTCTATAGTAGGGTTGTTAAACGATAATAGGAAATCGGTTTAACGGTTTTGAAACCGATAATCGGTTATAAATTTCCTAAACCGATAATCAAATTTAATTCGTTCGGATTTATGAAATGAAATCCCACAGAAGCCGAAGGCCGGAGTCGGATTTGTAAAAAATTGCCGGATTCCAGATTTGCTGGAGCCGGAGCTATTATATTTATATATATATATTTTATCGTAAAAACGGCCATCCAGATTTGTTCGGAGTGATGAAGTACATTTCTGCCACAGCCGGATTTGTAAAAATATCCGGATTATGTATTTTCCGGATCCGGAGCTTAAATCCGGACGTTAGCAGTGACATAACTTGTGCTGGGCTGTGGGCGTATTACTCAAGTGCAAAAAGATTGACGTCAGTCATGATCTACTAGAGTAGATGTGATTGCTATCAGTCAACAAGGCACAAGTTAGGGAAGAATCATGCTCCCATTTCAAATTTTACAAAAATGGATTTATTTTTTAAATCTATTAATGTTTCAGTATTTTTTTTATTGTAAGTATATTTTTTTTCTAAAATATTAGGCTAGATGTTCTTCCTTAATATATAAATTGCATAGCAGTGACGTAGGCAGTGTGTAATTTACCCAGAGTTGTTTGATTGTTGTGTAGTCCTTACCGCCCTTTGACCGTTTCAAATGATTAATTTCTTCTAGTAACATTAAATCCACAGTAGAAAGGACAAATTAATAAATTCATAAAGTAAATTTTAGAATTACAGTCACTTACAACGCCTTATATAATGTTAATTTAATTTACATTTTTATGATATAGGGCACGGTGGTCGAGCGGCATGCGTGGTCAGCTGTTGTACAGATACTCACAGGTTCAACATTTAGAGAAGTTAGTTAATACAAGAGTGTAGAAAGCAATCTTATCTTCTTCTTCTTATATTATCTATACAGACGCTCCTTCTTTGCAGAAGATAATTGCGTCCACAGACCATGACAGATGATCTGTTGGCAAGTGATGCAGCGTTCACAGTCGACGGCTTTGTGGGTTCCACGCATTACCCAGCCGCCTAACTAGCGTCCAGTGGTCATGCAGTGAACTATGACAGTCGACGGGGATGGACTACTGGTAGATGTTAACCAAAAAACCGGGGAAACTTAATATCGCGTAGAACTCGAATTGCCGATCTTTTGTCTCGTGAAGTTGTGTGGTTATCTTTCCCACAAAAACGTAAGATCGCTGTAGGTGGTCAAAAACGTAAGATCGCTGTGGGTGACCAAATCTCCAGGTCCGGACATGTCCAAAAGAGAAGAACTATTTTCATGCACCAAGTTTTATACGATAATTGTCAATGGACGCTGATTGGTATTATCTAATTTCATTCAGGTTGTTTT